>CM035427.1:14356980-14361980 GCA_020310875.1 Ceratopteris richardii
TGAAGCAAGACTCTCTTGGCCTATTGGGGCCTATAAAAACAGTGGATTTGTGCTCATTAGGGACACAAAAAAATTTTTTGGGGGTACATCAGTTCGGTTACACTGTACGTACGTGCAGAAGTCCTCTCTTGCCCTTGGTGGTTTCAAGCCGATTGTAGGAGCTACTCTGTAGTGTGGATACAGAGGGTAGGCTTCTCAGTGGAGGGCTATGAGCATTGTAGTGTAAGAGAGTGCCTTAGATTTCTCTCTTTTCTGTGAGTCAGTATTGGTGTTAAGCTCTATTCCCTTGAGCAATTCCTTCACCATTTGTATTGATTTCTGTTTATGTGCTTAGAGTGCCACGAAGCTCTGAGAATTAGTTCTGAGCATTTCCTTGACAAATCTTGTAATCATCTGAATCGAATCAAGAAGTGTATGGTCTTCCTTGGCCAATTGTTATTCATATTTTCTGAAGTATGTACCACTCTGTGCAATCATTGTTATCTGCCTGCTCACAGAAATGTTTAAGGGTATACTTCCCTAAAGAGAACCCCCCTTGAGTAGGTGACGTACTGGATGTGATTAATCTTTATTCTCTACTTTGTTAAAAGTGGATACCCCAGTACCTCCTCTACAGTTTGGCACGCCCGGTGGGACCTTTGCATTTCTGTGAGAGGTATTCTGCCCTATTACATTTGCAAGTAGGTACATGACCCATACACGGGCAGATAAGGAGTCTCTTCGTGTTCGGAGGAGCCTAAACAAGTTAGCAATAATCACAACTAGTGAGTCTACCTCCCCTTTGCCTTCTCTAAATTTGTCCATTGATTTGGGTGCGACACCATTGTCAAAAGAAGGGTATAGGAGAACTCTAGACTTCTTCTCAGATACGTCCGAAGAAACACCAGTAAAAATGGAGGATCTCTCTCATTTACTCTCCAGATTAAATATTAAATTCCCTACCTTCAAGGGACAAGCCTATGAGGATGCTGATGATCATGTGAGGAGATTTATCTCTTTATGCCGTGGAAGAGGTCTGCAAAATAGAGAGGATGCAATGCTGGCACTTTTTCCATCCACATTGGAGGGTCTTGCAGATAAATGGTATAGTCAATATGCAGATGGCCATTTCACTACATGGGAGGCTCTGAAGGCGGCATTCTCACAGACATTCCGACCAAGTGATTCCTCAGAAAGAGCTCTAGATCAGTTAGAGAATTTGAAGCCAAGATCAGGTGAATCTTTTCATGAACTTCACACTAGAACAAAGGCACTTGTTGCACGTCTGCCACATGCTCCAGGTGACTTTTTGGTTAAAAAATGGATCGAAAAGGCTCTGCTTAGGTCATCTCAGCAGAAGCTTCGTGAATCTCTTAGATTGGATGCGACCCTTAATGATTTTGTTGCAGCGGCATCACGCATTGAAGAAGCAAGGCAACATTTTGAAGGAGATACACAACAAAAATATGCTGCAAATTTGGATCCTATTGAGCAACTAAGGAGAGAACTGGAAGCATTGAAGATGCAACAAAATCAACAAGAAGAGAAGGTCTTGCCACCACTGTGTCGCACTGATGATGAAGTAGCTCAACTTCGCCGAGAGTTAGAAGATTTGAAGACCACTCAGGATATAAGGAGACAAATTTGGTGTACAATCTGTAACAACAATGGACATTCCAATGCTAATTGCCCTATTAAGGTAAGCTGTCAATTTTGTGGAAAAGATGGTCATGAAGCCATAGATTGCTATTACCTCAAGGGTACACAGCAGAGAGGTAACCCTCAAACTTTGGATTCATACTATGCTAGTACTTCAAATACATCTAATAGAGAGGAGAATAGGCTTGCAAAGCCTAGATATAATAGACCCTTGATGTGCTATCGTTGTGGTGAATATGGTCACATGCAAAATAGGTGTTCCCTCCCAGAAGATGCACCTCCTTGTCAACATTGTCCCGAGGCCAAGGATCATTATACCAAAGATTGCCCAAGAGGTCGTCCTGCTCCAATTCATATGATTGCAGTCTCTCCACATGAAGAAGGAAAAACTACTCAGTCTTATGCTGTTTCATCCTCTGCAATGCCCATAATGACTAGAGCTAGGCAAGCAGCTGCAACCCATAGAGATGAACAACAAGGATTTCAAGATAAAGAGGAGGAAAAGAAGTCTGGATGGAAGGACCAGGTAGAAATTGAAGGAGCTTATGATAAGATGACTACTTCTCTAAAGGGCCAACCAACCAGTCTGCAAGAAAACACTCAGGAGGTAAACATTGAACAGATCTTGAAAGGTATTCATCACAAGGTTAGTCTATATGAACTTATAAGGATGGATTCAAAAATAAGAAGTGACTTACTGAAAATTATACACTCTGCTCACTTGGTCCAATCACCTAGTATAGATGGTTTCATGGTTGATTTTCCCCCTGCACCCTTAGCAGACTACCAAAGCTCAAGATTATCTGTTTGTATAAAGGATGAAGCTCTCACAGGTGTGATCATAGATGGAGGCTCTGGTATCAATTTAATGCCAGATTTTACAATGAAGAAGCTGAAATTGAAACCCACCAAGTTGGCACCATTCACGGTTACATTGGCGGATCAACATTGGGTTGCGCCACTGGGCATTATTGAAAAGGTAGTGATGGTAGTACAGGGCTGCCATTTTGTTCTAGATTTCGTTGTTATTGCACTTCCACAGGAGACTTCTTACCCTCTACTCCTGGGGAGACCTTGGCTGAGACAAGCAAAAGCTTTGCAAGATTGGGGAAAAAATAAACTATGGATTTCAACAAATACCAATAGCCAACTGCAACTACATTTGGAAGAAGGATTCGACTCAGGAAAAACTACTGGATATACTGTGGACACTCAGGTAATGCCCTCTCTACCCCAAGAAGAGGATACATTGTTAAATTGGATGATGGGAAGTGCAGAGTGTTGCACAGTGGAGATTAATGAAATTGAGGAAGAAGTTGCAGATAAGCTAATTACAGGAAAGGGCAATGAAGACCACAAGGTGTTGGAGAATGAGCAATTGCAGGAAAGCACAAGCCTTGAGGAAGCAACCCGGATAAAAGTATCAGAGGTAGAAGATTTTGAACCTAAGGGCAGAGAAGATCTTCCTTTCTCAGATATACCTCAAGGATGGATGGAAGAACATGTTGCAGAATATAAATTAAACTCCACTCCTGCATATAGTAGAGATGATTTATCAAACAAGGCCAGTCCTGAAACATTGGTTCAGGAAGTAAATTTAGGGAATGAAGAGAACCCTCAAGTAGTCCACTTAGCATCCTGGTTGTGGCATTATCCTCCTTTGCTACAGAAGGTAACTTCTTTGCTTTTTACCTACAAAAGTGTCTTCGCATGGTCCTACAAATATCTAACAGGGATACCAGAAGAGCTTGGATTACATCGGATACCCTTAGTTGAGGGAGCCGCGCTAGTAAGAAGTAGACCATATCGACTCAATCCGAAATATGCAGAGGCTGTAAAAGCAGAAATTACAAAGCTAGAAGAAGCTGGTATAATTGTTCCAGTAGAACATTCCATATGGCTTTCTTCTATGGTCATTGTACCCAAGAAAAATAGCGGAAAAATAAGAGTATGTGTTGATTTTCGTGCTTTGAATAAAGTGACTATTCAAGATGGATTTCCTCAGCCCTTCACAGAGCATACTTAAAGAGGTAGCTGGTCACACTTTGTATAGTTTCTTGGATGGTTTTAGTGGCTACAATCAGATAGTGATCCATCCTGACGATAGGGACAAAACAGCCTTTGTCACTCCTTGGGGCACTTATGTCTATACTCGCATGGCTTTTGGTTTGAAGAATGCGCCAGCTTCATTTAATAGAACAATGTATCTGATATTGGGCAAATGGTTAACAACCTTTCTACGCATTTCCATGGATGACTTTTCAGTATTTTCAGGTACAGATAAGAGGGCAGCAGTTCAAGATTTCCATGACCATTTGGAAAATCTAAAAGAAATCTTTGAGCAATGTCTCAAAACAGGTTTAAAATTGAATCCTGATAAATGTCACTTTTTGGTCACTAAGGGCACTCTTCTTGGTCACATAGTATCTGCTGAAGGCATAACTGTTGACTCTGTAAAGGTTACAGCTATTCTTTCCATGCCAATACCACAAAGCCCAAAGGAAGTGCAAAGTTTCTTGGGCCATGCAGGGTATCACAGAAGATTCATTAGGATCTATTCGGAAATTGCTAAGCCCTTGTCAAGGCTTACGAGCAAAAAGATCCCTTTCTCATGGAGTGCTGAAGCTGACAAAGCATTTTGTGAACTAAAGTTGAGGCTATGTACTGCTCCACTTTTAAGTGTTCCTAATTGGTCATTGGAATTTCATGTGCATACAAATGCTAGTCTTCATGCTGTTGGTGCAGTTCTAGCTCAACCATCATCACATAAGGTTGATAGACCTATCTCCTATGCCAGCAGACTACTCAACCAAGCTGAAAGGAATTACAGTACGACAGAAAGAGAAGGTTTGGCTATCGTATTTGCTCTTCAAAAGTTCCGACATTATCTCCTTGGTGTACATTTCATTGTTATTTCTGATCATCAGCCCTTGAAGTATTTGATAAACAAGCCTAGAGTAGCTGGAAGAATTTGGAGATGGTTACTCCTATTTCAGGAATTTAACTTTGATATTCATATTAAGCCAAGAAAAGAGCATTACATGGTAGATCAAGTGTCCAAAACTGCAATGAGTGAAAAGGCAACAGGTATTAATGATGAACTGGTGGATAGCAATCTTTTTCTAGTAGCAATTCGAAGAGGTTGGTATGATGAAATTCTTCATGTTCTCACTACTGGAAAGATCCCAGAACACTTGACACCTGTAGAAAAGAGAAGATTGCTCCTGAAAACCAAATCATATTCTCTTATAAATGGGAATTTATATAAATACTGTCAGGATGATATATTGAGAAGGTGTGTCTATCCAGAAGAGGTAAATCTTTTGCTGGAGGCTGCACACAATGAAGGACACCTAAAGGGG
>CM035427.1:14366980-14374480 GCA_020310875.1 Ceratopteris richardii
TTTATCTGCTTAGAGTGCCAGGAAGCTCTGAGAATTAGTTCTGAGCATTTCCTTGACAAATCTTGTAATCATCTGAATCGAATCAAGAAGTGTATGGTCTTTGTTGGCCAATTGTTATTCATATTTTCTGAAGTATGTACCACTCTGTGCAATCATTGTTATCTGCCTGCTCACAGAAATGTTAAAGGGTATACTTCCCTAAAGAGAACCCCCCTTGAGTAGGTGACGTACTGGATGTGATTAAGCTTCATTCTCTACTTTGTTAAAAGTGGATACCCCAGTACCTCCTCTACAAGGCTCTAGCATTAATTTGATGCTAGATTTCACAATGAGGAAACTGAAGTTGAACCCCACCAAGATGGCACCATTGATAGTTACCCTAGCAGATCAACATCGAGTTTTGCTAGTTGGCATTATTGGAAAGGTACTGATGATAGTACAGGGTTGTCACTTTGTACTAGATTTTGTTGTTATCGCACTTCCACAAGAGACTTCTTACCCTTCACTCCTGGGAAGACCTTGGCTGAGGCAAGCAAAAGCTTTGCAAGATTAGGGGAAAAACAAATTGTGTATTTCAACGAATACCAATAGCCAACTTCAACTACAATTGGAAGAAGGATTGGACTAAGGGAAAACTATTGGTTATACTATGGATACTCAGGTAATGCCTTCTTTACCCAAAGAAGAAGATACATTATTGAATTGGATGATGGAAAGTATCGAGTGTTGCACGGTGGAAATCAATGAAATAGAGGAAGATGTTGCAGAGGAAGGAGTTGCAGAAAAGGGCCATGAAGTTTACAAGGAAGTAGAGGATGAGAGTTTGCACTTGAGTACAAACATTGAAGGGGCAACAACTATATAAGTTTCAGAAAAGGAAAGTTATGAGCCTGAATGCAAAGGAGATCTTCCCTTTTCGAATATACCTCAAGGATGGACCAGAGAACATATTGCAGAATATAAGCTAAATTCCACTCCTGCATACAGTGGAGATGATTTCTCAAGCAATACTAGTCCTGAAACATAAGTTCAAGAAGTAAATCTAGGGGATGAAGAGAACCCTCAAGTAGTCCACTTGGCCTCTTGGCTATGGCATTATCCCCCTTTATTGGAGAAGGTAACTTCTTTACTTTTTGCTTATAACAATGTCTTTGCATGTCCTACAAAGATCTAAGAGGGATACCATGGAAGCTTGGATTACACCGGATACCCTTAGTTGAGGGAGCCGCGCTTGCAAGAAGTAGGCCGTATCGACTCAGTCCAAAATATGCAGCGGCAGTAAAGTTGGAAATTTCAAAACTAGAAGAAGCAGGTATAGTTGTTCCAGTAGAAGATTCCATGTGGCTTTCTTCTATGGTTATTGTACCCAAGAAAAATAGTGAAAAAATAAGGGTTTGCGTTGATTTTCGTGCCTTGAATAAAGTGATTGTTCAAGATGGATTCCATCAGCCCTTCATAGAGCAAGTACTTGAGGAAGTAGCCGCTCACACTTTGTATAGCTTCCTGGATGGTTTTAGTGGCTACAATCAGATAGTGATCCATCTTGATGATAGGGACAAAATAGCCTTCGTTGCTCCATGGGGCACTTATGTCTATACCCGCATGGCTTTTGGTTTGAAGAATGCACCGACTTCATTTAATAGAACAATGTATAGAAGAGCAGCAGATCAAGATTTCCATGACCATTTAGAGAATCTAAAGGAAATCTTTGAGCAATGTCTTAGAACAGGTTTGAAGTTAAATCCTGCTAAATGTCACTTTTTGGTCACTAAGGGAACTCTCCTTGGTCACATAGTATCTACCGAAGGGATAACGGTGCATCCTACAAATGTTAGTGCTATTCTTTCCATAGCTATTTCACAAAGCTCAAAGGAAGTACAAAGTTTTTTGGGCCATGCAGGATACCATAGAAGATTTATACGAATGTATTCAAAAATAGCTAAGCCCTTATCAAGGCTTACCAGTAAAAAGGTCCCTTTCGCATGGAGTGCTGACGGTGAGAAAGCATTTTGTGAACTAAAATTGAGGTTATGTGCTGCTCCACTTTTAAGTGTTCCTAAGTGGTCATTGGAGTTTCATGTGCATACAGATGCGAGTCCTCATGCTGTTAGTGTGGTTCTAGCTCAACCATCATCACACAAGGTTGATAGACCTATCTCCTATGCTAGCAGACTACTCACCAAGGCAGAAAGGAACTACAGTACGACTGAAAGGGAAGGTTTGGCTATTGTACTTCCTCTTCAGAAGTTTCGGCATTACCCTCTCAGTGTACATTTTATAGTCATATCTGACCATCAACCCTTGAAGTACTTGATAAAAGCCTAGAGTGGCTGGAAGGGTTTGGAGATGGTTACTCCTGTTTCAAGAATTTAACTTTGATATTCATATTAATTCAGGAAGAGAGCACTACATGGCAGATCAAGTGTCTAGGACTGCAATGAGCGAGAAGGCAACAGGTATTAATGATGAACTGGTGGATAGTAATCTCTTCCTAGCAGCAACTCAGGCTCATTGGTATGATGGAATTCTCCATTTTCTCACTACTAGAAAACTCCGAGAACACTTGACACCTATAGAAAAGAGAAGATTGCTCCTTAAAACCAAAACGTACTCACTTATAAGTGGAAATTTATATAGATATTGTTAGGATGGTATCTTGAGAAAGTGTGTTTATTCAGAGGAGGTAAACCTTTTGCTTGAGGCAGCACGCAGTGAAGGGCATCAAAAAGGGGAAGAATTGGCTTACAGAATCATCCACAATGGACTATGGTGGCCTCATATCTACCTGGATGCAAGCAAGTTTGCCAAAGAATGTGACGTCTGCTAGAGATGTGCTTGCAGGCCAACCAGATTGAATTTCCAACCATTAGTCATATCTATAGGATGGCAACCATTCGAACGATGGGGTCATGATTTCATAGGACCAATTAGTCCAAGTGGACAACGTGGGGATAAGAATAATATTTTGATGGCCACATGTTATGCAACTAAATGGATAGAGACTAAAGCTACTGTGGACTGCACAACTTTAACAGTAGCTAAGTTTTTGTATAAACGAATTTTCTCATGATTCGATTGCCAACTGGAAGTCACTAGCGATAGGGGCACACATTCTATAAATCAATTGCTCCAATTTATATTTGACAGGTACAAGGTTTTTCATAAAAAGTCTTGTGCCTACTATCTGAGGGTGAATGTCCAAGCAGAAAGCTCCAATAAGATTTTGATTGGGTTGTTGTGCAAATTATCTTTTGATCATCGAAGTTTTTGGCCACAAGCATTGATTGCGTCAATTTGAGCTTTCCGAATGACAAAAAGGGGAACCACTGGTAAGAGTCCATTTCGCTTAGTATATGGAAAAGAGGCATTCGCACCATTGGAATTTATTATCAAAAGAGAAATTGGAGCGAGAACCATTGGAATTGAACCTCCCATTAGGAGACTAGTGGCATTAGAAGAATACAGAGAAGGAGCCATGCAAAAACTTCATGTAACACAAGAAGAGCGCAAAAGATTATACGACACGTATCTTAGGTCCAATGAAGTACACGAAGGATCCTTGGTTTTGGTGCATCAAATTTCAGCAGTTTCAACCAAATTGGCACCCAAATGGATAGGACCATACAAAGTGATAAAGGTATTACAACATGGAGCAGTACATCTTGAGGATGTGCAGGGTAAGAGGATACCCCTGATCAATATCTCTAGGGTGAAGAAGTACCTAAACTAAGTCAAGATGGAGGATCTTCGTCCACTATACATACCACATTTTATTCAGGGTTTGTAGTTTATTTTGGTCTATTCAATAAGCGAATGAAGGAGAAGTTGCATCTGGACGGTGCAAAAGCTTGATGTGGGGGTCTGTGGTGCGTAGAACTCTTTCTCTCTCTCTCTCTCTCTCTCTCTCTCTCTCTCTCTCTCTCTCTCTCTCTCTCTCTCTCTCTCTCTCTCTCTCTCTCTCTCTCTCTCTCTCTCTCTCTCTCTCTCTCTCTCTCTTTACCACCTACACTTCGTAGCACTCCGCCACACCCTCCCCTCTGCCCCTGTGTAGTCCCCCACCCTCTGCATTCTCTCTCTCTTCCCCCCCAGCCTTAGCCCCCGTGCAGTTCCCCACCCTTCTCTCTCTCTCTCTCTCTCTCTTCTCTCTCTCTCTCTCTCTCTCTCTCTCTCTCTCTCTCTCTCTCTCTCTCTCTCTCTCTCTCTCTCTCTCTCTCTCTCTCTCTCTCTCTCTCTCTCTCTCTCTCTCTCTCTCTCTCTCTCTCTCTCTCTCTCTCTCTCTCTCTCTCTCTCTCTCTCTCTCTCTCTCTCTCTCTCTCTTTGCCCACCACCCCGCAACCCCCTCCAACCCCACCTTCCCCTCCTTTCTCCCTCCCACCATCCCGTGACCCCCCACCACCCCCGCAGCCCCCTCCAACCCCGTCCTCCCCTCCTCTATCACCCCACCACCCTTGCGGCCCCCACTCACACCTCAACCCCCTCCAACCCCGCCCTCCCCTCCTCTCTCCTCCCACCACCCCCACGGCCCCACAAGCACTCCGAACCCCTACAGCCCCGCCCTCCCCTCCTGTCTTCCCCCACCACCCCCCAGCCCCCTCCAACCCCGCACTCCCCTCCTCTCTCGCCCACCACCCCCGCCGCCCCCTCCAACACTGCAACCCCCTCCAATCCCGCCCTCCCCTCCTCTTTCCCCCCACCACCCCCATGGCCCCCACCAACCCCTCACTCCCCTCCTCTCTCCCCCACCACCCCCAGCCCCCTCCAACACTGCAACCCCCTCCAACCCGGCCCTCCCCTCCTCTCTCCCACCACCACCCCCGTGGCCCCCTCCAACACCTCAACCCCCTCCAACCCCACCCTCCCCTCCTCTCAACTCCCACCACCCCCGCCGCCCCCACCAACACTGCAACCCCCTCCAACCCTAGTGTCCCCTCCACTCTTCCCCACCACCCCCGTAGCCCCCTCCAACCTTGCACTCCCCTCCAACACTGCAACCCCCTCCAACCCTGCCCTCCTCTCCTCTTTCCCCCCACGACCCCCATGGCCCCCACCAACCCTGCACTCCCCTCCTCTCTTTCCCACCACCCTCGTGGCCCCCTCCAACACCGCAACCCCCTCCAACCCCACCCTCCCCTCCTCTCTCCCACCACCACCCCCGCAGCCCCCTCCAACACCGCAACCCCCTCCAACCCCGCCCTCCCCTCCTCTCTCCCCCAACCACCCCCCGGCCCCCAACAACACCTCAACCCCCACCAACCCCGCCCTCCCCTCCTCTCTTCCCTAACCACCCCCGCAGCCCCCTCCAACCCCGCACTCCCCTCCTCTCTCCCCCACCACCTCGCGGCCCCCTCCAACACCGCAACCCCCTCCAACCCGGCCCTCCCCTCCTCTTTCCCCCCACCATCTCTGCGGCCCCCACCAACACCGCAACCCCCTCCAACCCCGCCCTCCCCTCCTCTCTTCCCCCACCACCCCCGTGGCCCCCTCCAACCCCGCACTCCCCTCCTCTCTCCCCCACCACCCCCGCGGCCCCCTCCAACACCACAACCCCCTCCAACCCTGCTCTCCCCTCCTCTCTCCCCCCACCACCCCTATGGCCCCCACCAACACCGCAACCCCCTCCAACCCCGCCCTCCTGTCCTCTCTCCTCCAACCACCCCCGCGGTCCCCACCAACACCTCAATCCCCTCCAAGCCTGCCCTCCCCTCCTCTCTTCCCCCACCACCCCCGCGGCCCCCTCCAACCTCACACTCCCCTCCTCTTTCCCCCACCCCCCCCCCCCGGCCCCCTCCAACCCCGACCGCTGTGTGGGTAGTGGAAGGGGATATCACCTCAATACGATGTGCTGTGAGAGAAGATATATGGACTGCTAGAGATCATGGGCTAATGGAAATCATCGGAGTTATGCATGTTGCGGTCATTAAAACCAACAAGATTAAAGCTAGACAATGGATTGCAAAAGAACAGAGTCCCATCAAGCGAGTTTCCTCTGCACTTTTTGTGTTCCCTCCATTTCACCCACCACAACCTCCCACCACTCCACCCACACCTCCCACACCCCCCACCACCTCTCACCACACCTCCCACACCCCCCACAACCTCCCACCACTCCACCCACACCTCCCACGCCCCCCACAACCTCCAGAATCTCCCACCACTCCAGTCACACCTCCCACACCCCCCACATCCTCCCACCACTCCACTCTATATGTAAAGTATGCAAAAATTGATGTAGATGGTCAACACCTACTACAAGAACTATGTGAAGGAGGATGTGCTTCTGAGGGTCATTCCAATATCACGCGCGGCATAAAATGAGGATCTCAGCTTCCATGTAGAAGTGACAGTAAAATAGTAAGTGGTAAAAGTGAAAGCGGAGAAATGACTGTTGCCGCCAAACATTTGTGATGAGTGAGGATCCAATTCAAAACTGGTGGCATATTTGATCTACTTTTGGGGCAATCAATCGGCACATAATCAGTGGACATGAGGAATCAGAAAGGCTCTCTTGGCCTATTGGATGCCTATAAAAGCAATGGACTAGTACTCATTGGGGATGCACACATACAGACACGTATAGAGCTTATTTCTGGCATCTCTTTTGGTTCTCTCTTTGCACTTTGTGGCTACAAGCCTACTGTAGGAAGTCACTCTATGGTGAGGATACAGAGCGTGGGCTTCCTAGTGGAGGGCTAATAGCACTGTAGTGTAAAGAAGTGGCTTAGTTTTTTTATTCATTTTGAGCCAGTGGTATTTCCATGCTCTTCCATTAGAGCAAGTCTTCATACCTTTGTAGTGAGCAGTGCAAGTCTTCATCTACTTATGATCATTGTACTGGATGGTTCTCTTGTATTGATGTTGTCTAATTCTGGAATGGCATGTTAGCCCAGAGCAACAACTTTAGAGCATTTCTTTGGCCTACCTTGTAATCACATGTTCGAACTAAGAAGTGGTTTCAGACTTCACTATTGTCATATGTCAATAATCTTCTTTCTGAGTATGTACAATATTGTGCAATTATTGTTATCTACCTGCTCAGAGAAGTGTTAAAGGGTATATTTCCCTAAGGAGAACCTCCCTTGAGTAGGCGAAGTACTATAAGTGCATGTTGCATGCTCCTGCTAAAAGTTAATACCCCAGTGCCTCCTCTACACCCTACGTTGATAGATACCCGGGTCCAACCCCTTCATGTCTCGGTAATCCCATGCAAACACATCAGAGAATTCATGTAGCAACTGCAACAAGTTATCGTGGAAGGTCTCTGATAGTCCCACCTTAATTTTTACATGTCGTGGGTTGGTTTCATCATCTAAGTGGCAGGTAACCAACTGATCTTCTGGTATGTAGAACTCTCGAGGCATATCCAAATCGTCGCCTGACTGGAGTAATTGTTAAAGCATCGAATCATCCAAGGTTTGTGCTACACTTGCTTCAATTCACCGGTCAATGCTATGACCATACAAGCTATCGGACTCTATTTATCGGTCACCGTTTGTATGTCCA
>CM035427.1:14379480-14421980 GCA_020310875.1 Ceratopteris richardii
TATGTAGATAACATATATACGCAAACACACATATACATATAATACATACATACATGTAGATACAGATGCATACAAAAATATACATATTTTAGATTTAAATCTTTAAGATTAGGGTTTTAGGGTTTTAACACCTACATAACATATATGCACACATACACATGCACATATAATACATATATACATGTATATACACATGTATACAGAAATATACATATTTTAGGTCTAGATCTTTAAGATTAGGGTTTTAGGGTTTAGACATACATATAACTCAATTATATTTATATTAAGAAAAAATATAGAGAAACATAAGAAAAAAATCTGAATATATAAATAAATATATATATAAAATATGATTAGGGTTTTAGGATTAGGGGTTTAGATTTTTATTGGTGGTTAAGTATTTAGGTTTTAGTATTTCAGATTTAATTCTAAATCTTTAAGATTAGTGTTTTAGGGTTTTAACACCTACATAACATATATGCACACATACACATGCACATATAATACATATATACACGCTCGTGGTAGCACTCCTCCCGGCCTCACTCCTAGCGGCCTTACTCCTGCCAGCCTCACTCCCGCTGGCCTCACTCCCGCCAGTGTTACTCCCGCCGGTGTCACTCCTGCGGGTGGTGCTACTCCCGTAGGAGGTATGTCTCCTAGCTTTGTGACTCCAGCACAACCATCTTTGCAGCCATCTCCTATTGGGTCTACTAGTAGACATGTGCGTTCGACACCTTAGCGCCATAGTGGTTCTGGCCCATCTCGTAGATCGAGGTCATGCTCTAGAGCATGAGGTTCTAGGAGTGGATCTACAAGTAGGTCTGGAGGCGGAGGAGGTGGTTGTTGTGGAGGCAGTGCGACGGACGTTGTGTCGCCTGCTTCTACTCCTAGGACGAGTACCTCTGATGTAGGTACGCCATGCAGTACACCACGTGGAACACCACATACACCTTGGGGTGCTCATGACCATGATGACTCGAAGGTGTATAGTATCCGAGATGGAGCTCCGGTGATGGATGCGGCTGGCAAAGAAATGCATGCACGCATATGATAGCCTCCAGTTTGGACACTCCATCATGCTGAAATGGAGTGAACAGGATAAAGATCAGAAGAATTATATCACATAGACGATTTACCAGGAGTTTCGACCAGCCGATGGTCAGTTTATTGTCAGTTCAGAGTGGATTCTACACACTGCACGTGAGGTCATGTCCCATCGACGATCCGAGGCACGTGATGCATTCAGAGAAGGCTTACCAAAGCTTGTATGGTTAGATGCTGAGGAGTGGGACAT
Source organism: Ceratopteris richardii (assembly GCA_020310875.1). Classification (NCBI taxonomy): domain Eukaryota; kingdom Viridiplantae; phylum Streptophyta; class Polypodiopsida; order Polypodiales; family Pteridaceae; genus Ceratopteris; species Ceratopteris richardii. The sequence goes on from CM035427.1 coordinate 14,380,778, forward strand.
GATTCGTGACGAGCAGCAGCAGACTCTAGATGGATATCGCCAGCAGCAAAATGCCGCAGCCACATGTTTAGATACGATTGGACCGTCACATTTGGACAGCGGCGGATATGACATGATGTGTCATGAGTTTGTAAGTACCATTTCATTTATTGAATTTATTTGTGTTAAATTTCTCATGTATGTTTCTCTAATCTTTTTATATTTGTTTCAGGAGTTGGCAATGGGTCGTCGTCCAACACGAACGGAGGAATCTTACGGATATACTCATGGGTTGACTGCACTATTGCAGGACTTGGAGGGACGCGGTGCGGTAGTTTCATGGGAGCATTTACGATGAGGTAATTAGTTTATAAACTTGGTTTTTACTTGTTGTTTGTAATTTTCATGTGAATTTATCTCATTCCATTAAGGTTTTTTGTTGCATGTGTATGGCAATGGAAGACCAATATTTTGTATTTGATTTTCATATGGCAATACATTGCTTTGCCACATTTTGTAAAAGCGTCATATATGACAGTGGTTTGCCACACTCTTGTACATGCTTCATTATTGAAATATATAACTTCTTTTGTACATGGTTCATAGTTCATTCTGATTATCTCTTTTGTGTCCAATAATACTCTGTTTCATGAAATCATATTTCGGTTGTCATTAGAGTACACATCACATGTACTCGGGTTTTTTTGGGCAGAGTGTATTGTCTTTTGTTAAGCAACATCATGATAATGTTGCTGTAGCAAAAGACAAAACACTCTGCCCAAAAAAAAATTTTGCAGGTATGGTCGTCGATATACACGACGGTACTCCCAGTAGTGTCATCGGAATAACCGTCGGTATACCCAGCAGACGACGGTATGTCCACCAGAAGCATCGGTAAAAATGTCGATATTATCGATGCATATACCGACGCGTATACCGATGCATATACCGATGCCTATACCGACGCTTTGGTACCGACGCGCACATCGACTTTTACACCAGCGTCGCGGCAAATAAAGCCGCGTTCATTTTCCTCGGTAAAAACTTCGGTATACCATGGATCTGTTGTAGTGGTACCGAACCACCACCGAAATTACCACTTGCTTGTGGAATTGAACCTTCTACAACTAAACTTGATTGCTCTTCACTTCTACCACCAGAGGGTTTCCTAACAAATTCGGAGCTGCCCAGGGATGTGGATCACTTCGATATTTGGGGATAAGATTCATGGAAATGTGTTACCGGCATATATTAAAAGATTCATCTTCGAGCCTTACCCTTCTTCTTCAATTGGCTACTAGATTTCCCACAGACGGCGCCAGTGTTAACTTTATTGTTTAATCTATTATCAATCTTGGGTTCTTGGGATGGTTAGGGGTCTGTAAAACAGAGGCCCTGTTGGTATTTTCCCAAATCTACAGATTTTGCGTATACTATTTCATAGACTTAACACGATTAACCCGCAACTACTATCTGTCTATGTATTACAACATAATTCAACACAAGATAATTAACTGCACCGTACAATGTTCTTCACCACTAGACACATATCCCCGCAGTTCATCGTATCACAGACACATAATTTAACTTAATACTTCATCAAACTTAATGTAATGCTGAACTTAATTAAGAGAGAGATAAACAACTCAGAGTAATCAAATCACTATGCTGCGATCCACTTCCGACATTCGCCGAGACTCACAATCTGGTGACACACCTTCTGTTTTCACGTACGCTTCCTTTATTAATCAAAGAGTACAACTAATGCGCTATGCCCTTTCAGTATGCGTGTGACTTTTCAGGGTTTCATATTACATTCCGGCGACTCACATATCATACCCATATCTGATTGGCTTCTTACTCTCTCTTTGTGATCTCCTTGCTTGGTTGGATGACTTAGGTATGTCCTCCAACCTCTTCATCTTGACCTGGCCTTTTGATTTCCATGCTCTGAATTCTTCCAAGTTGATGGTGTTCTCATCATCTAATTTGATGTCTTCAATTGTGCTTGGCTCCTCCTTGGTGAGGCTTGGAAATTCTTCTTCCAAGTCATATGGAAATTTGACCTTCCTGCATTGACTTTAAAACCAAGAGTCATTCTCATCAAACACAACATCTCTATTGACCATAAATCCTTTTTTGGATAGATTATAAAGCCTGTACCCCTTTTGATTTATATCATACCCTATGAAAATGCATTTCTCCGCCTTACGGTCTAGGTTACCTCTGATTTGAGATGGAACATGCACATAAGCAACACATCCAAAGATTCTGCAATGTTCAAGTGATGGTCTCCTACCAGTCCATGCCTCATAGCCGGGGGTCATCCCATCAAGGATCTTAGAGGGTAACCTACTCATAAGATAAGTGGCAGTAGACATAGCCTCTACTTAAAAATAATTAGGTAATTTCTTTTCATGTAGCATAGATCAAGCTGCTTCCACAATCAATCTGTTCCTCCTCTTTGCTACTCCATTTTTCTCTGGAGTATATCTAGTTGTGATCTCTCTCTCTCTTGATACCTTTGTCCTCCAAAAATGCATCAAACTTATCAGAGAAGTACTCACCTCCTCCATCTAATGTTATCCTCTTTAAACTCTTTTTTGATTGATTTTCCACAAGTGCAAGGTATTTTTTGAAACAACTCAACACTTTATCCTTATATGTCATGAAATATAAGATAGTCCACCTAGTGAAATCATCAATAAATGACACATAGTACCTTGAGCCTAAAATTGAAGGGTCCTTGTGTGGGGTGTGCACACGTTCCAAATAATCCTCATGCATATAGCCTTTCTTTGTAAAGGGTAACATGTGTGATTTACCAAATTGACATGCACCACATTTACAGATCATATGTTGCTTGGATATATTAGGTATCCCAAGTACACATTGATCTCTAGATATCTTCTTCAATGTTCCCTCACCAATGTGTCCTAATCTTCTGTGCCATATCTCTAACTCAGACAAGGTTTGATCCTTATAATTATAAAGTGCAATGTTTCTAGTGTCCTTAGGCTCAAACGTAAACTATAGCGCCTGCATAGTTTCTATCTCTCTCGCTCTCTCGCTCTCTCTCTCTCTCAATCTCTCTCTCTCTCTCTCTCTCTCTCTCTCTCTCTCTCTCTCTCTCTCTCTCTCTCTCTCTCTCTCTCTCTCTCTCTCTCTCTCTCTCTCTCTCTCTCTCTCTCTCTCTCTCTCTCTCTCTCTCTCTCTTTGTACCACGGCATCTCCCCCAGCCCCCGTCAACCCTGTCTCTCTCTCTCTTTCTCTCTCTCTCTCCCTCTCTCTCTCTCTCTCTCTCTCTCTCTCTCTCTCTCTCTCTCTCTCTCTCTCTCTCTCTCTCTCTCTCTCTCTCTCCCCCCACCACCCCCGTAGCCTCCACCACCCCCTCCCCTCCTCTCTCCCCCCACCACCCCCACAGCCCCCACCACCCCCACCCTCCCCTCCTCTCTCCCCCCACGACCCCCGCAGCCACCACCACCCTCGCCCTCCCCTCCTCTCTCCCCCCACCATCCCCGTAACCCTCACCACCCTCGCCCTCGCTCCTCTCTCCCCCGACCACCCTCGTAGCCCCCACCACCCCCGCCCTCCCCTCCTCTCTCCCCCCACCACCCCTGTAGCCACCTCCTCACCTCCTCCACCTCTTCTACCCTCATATTTCCCCCCTCAGCCACCTCCACCACCTCCTCCCACACCACCCACAACCTCGCACCACTCCACCCACAGCTCCCACACCACCCACAACCTCCCACCACTCCACCCACAACTCCCCCACCACCCACAATCTCCCACCACCCACAATCTCCCACCACTCCACCAACACCTCCCACACCACCCACAACCTCCAACTACTCCACCCATAGCTCGCACACCACCCACAACCTCCCATCACTCCACCCACACCACCCACAACCTCCCACCACTCCACCCACACCTCCCACACCACCCACACCACCAACAACCTCCCACCACTCCACCCACACCCCCACACCACCCACAACCTACCACAACTCCACCCACACCTCCCACACCACCCACAAACTCCCATCATTCCACCCACACCTCCCACACCACCCACAACCTCCCACCACTCCACCCACATCTCCCGCACCACCCACAACCTCCCACCACTCCACCCACACCTCCCACACCACGCACAACCTCCCACAACCTTCCACACCACCCACAACCTCCACCACTCCACCCACACCTCCCACACCACCCACAACCTCCCACCACTCCACCCACACCTCCCACACCACCCAAAACCTCCCACACCACCCAAAACCTCCCAGCACTCCACCCACACCTCCCGCACCACGCACAACCTCTCACCACTCCACCCACACCTCACACACCACCCACCATCTTGCACCACTCAATATGTAAGGGTCAAACGCTACTACAAGAATTATGTGAATTATGTGAAGGATGTGCTTCTGAGGGTCATTAGAATATCACGGGCGACACATAGTGAGGATCTTAGCTTCATTCAAAAGCGATAAAGTGTAATTGGTAAAAGTGGAGGAAGATAAATGACTGTTGTCGCTAACCATTCCTGACAACTGCCTATTTTTGAGGATCTAATTAAGAGCTGGTGGCCAGTACCATACTTGATCTACCCCTCTAATTTTGGGGAAATCAATCGGCACATATTCAGTGAACGTGGGAATCGGCAAGGCCTTCTTGGCCTATTGGAGCCTATAAAAGCAATGGACTAGTACTCATTGGGAATACACACATATACAGACATGTATATAGCTTATTTTTGGCATCTCTTTTGGTCCTCTCTTTGCACTTTGTGGCTACAAGCCTAGTGTAGGAAGTCACTCTGTGGTGAGGATACAGAGCGTGGGCCTCCCACTGGAGGGTTAATAACACTGTAGTGAAAAAAAGTGGCTTGGATTTGTCATTTAGTTTGAGTCAGTGGTATTTCCGTGTTGTTCCATTAGAGCAAGTCTTCATACCTTTGTACTGAGGAGTGCAAGTCTTCATCTAGTTGTGTTCAGTGCAAGTCTTCATCTAGTTGTGTTGATTTTATTGGACAAATCTCTTATATTGATTCCGTTTTGTTCTAGATTGACATGATAGCACAGAGCATCAGCTTTTGTAGCATTTCCTTTGCCTACGTTGTAATCATTTGTTCGAATTAAGGAGTGGTTTGGTCTTCCACTATTGTCATTTGTCATTAATCTTTTCCCTGAGTATTTACAATTCTGTGCAGTTATTGTTATCTGCCTGCTCACAAACGTTTTAAAGGGTATATTTCCCTGAGGAGAACCTCCGTTGAGTAGGTGAAGTACTGGAGTGCATGGTGCCTCCTCTACAGTTTGGCATGCCCGTTGGGACCCTTGCATTTCTGTGAGAGGCCTTGAGCATAGTAAATAGTCCTTTTCCATTATTTTTTGTCCTATTGCATCTTGCAAGTAGGTACATGACCCATACGCGAGTAGATAAGGAGCCTCTTTGTGTACGAAGGAGCCTTAAAAAGTCAGCTATATCTTTGACTAGTGAACCAACATCCCCTCTAACTCCTTTGAATTTATGCATTCATTTGGGTGTGACTCCAATGTCAAAAGAAAAGCATAGGAGAACATTAGACTTCTCCTCAGATACGTCAGAGGAAACACTAGTGCAAATGGAAGATCTCTCTCATTTAATCTCCACACTCAATATCAAGTTCCCTACCTTCAAGGGACAAGCTTATGAGGATGTTGATGATCATGTGAGGAGATTCATCTCCTGATGCGGTGGACGAGGATTGCAGAATAGAGAGGATGCAATGTTCGTAATCTTCCCATCCACATTGGAAGGCCTTGCTGACAAATTGTACAATCAATATGCAGATGGCCATTTTGCTATATGGGAGGCTTTGAAGACGACGTTCTCATAGACATTTCGACCAAGTGACTCCTCAAAAAGAGCTCTAGATCAGCTAGAGAAGCTAAGGCTAAGATCAGGTGAATCCTTTCATGAACGTCACACTAGGAAAAAAGCACTTGTTGCACGTCTGCCACATGCTCTAGGTGATTTCTTGGTTAAAAAATGGATAAAGAAAGCTCTACCCAGGTCATCTCAGTAGAAGCTACGTGAGTCTCTTAGATTGGATGCAACCCTTAATGATTTCATTGCAGCAATATCACACATTGAAGAAGCTAGGCATTATTTTGAAGGGGAAACATAATCAAATTACGCAGTAGAACTAGACCCTATTGGGCAACTGAGGAAAGAACTGGAAGCATTGAGAATGCAACAAAATCACCAAGAAGAGAAGGTCTTGCCACTACTGCGTGATGAAGTAGCCCAACCTCGCCACGAGTTAGAAGATTTGCAGACCACTCAGGATATTAGAAGGCAGATTTGGTGTACAATATGTAACAACAATGGACATTCCAATGCTAATTGTCCTAACAGGGTAAGCCGTCGATTTTGTGGAAAGGACGGCCATGAAGCTAGAGACTGTTGCAGGAAAAGGCCATGAAATTCACAGGGAGTTGGAGAATGAGAGTTTGCAGGAGAATACAAACTTTGAAGGGGCAACAAATATAGAGGTATCAGGGAAGGGAAGTTATGAGCCTGAATGCAGAGAAGATCTCCCCTTTTCAAATACACCTCAAGGATGGACCAGAGAACATATTGCAGAATATAAGCTAAAGTCCACTCCTACATACAGTGGAGATGATTTCTCAAGCAACACTAGTCCTAAAACACTAGTTCAAGAAGTAAACCTAGGGGATGAAGAGAACCCTCAAGTAGTCCACTTGGCCTCTTGGCTATGGTATTATCCACCTTTACTATAGAAGGTAACTTCTTTGCTTTTTGCTTACAAAAATTTCTTCGCATGATCCTAGAAAGATCTAATAGGAATACTAGAGGAGCTTGGATTACACCAGATACCCTTAGTTGAGGGAGCCGCACCTACAAGAAGTAGGCCGTATCGACTCAATCCAAAGTATGCAGAGGCGGTAAAGTTGGAAATTACAAAACTAGAAGGAGCAGGTATAATTGTTCCAGTAGAACATTCCAGGTGGCTTTCTTTTATGGTTATTGTACCCAAGAAAAATAATGGAAAAAAAAGAGTTTGCATTGATTTTCGTGCCTTGAATAAAGTGGATGTTCAAGATGGATTTCCTCAGCCCTTCACAGAGCAAGTACTTGAGGAGGACAATGCTCACACTTTGTATAGCTTCCTAGATGGTTTTAGTGGCTACAATCAGATAGTGATGCATCCTAATGATAGGCATAAAACAGCCTTCGCTACTCCATTGGGCACTTATGTCTATACACGCATGGCTTTTGGTTTGAAGAATGCACCAGCTTCATTTAATAGAACAATGTATCCAATATTGGCCAAATGGTTGACAACCTTTCTAAGCATTTTCATGGATGACTTTTCAGTATTTTCACGCACAGATAGAAGAGCAGCAGTTCAAGATTTACATGACCATTTGGAAAATCTAAAGGAAATCTTTGAGCAATGTCTCAGAACAGGTTTGAAGTTAAATCCTGCTAAATGTCACTTTTTGGTCACTAAGGGCACTCTTCTTGGTCACATAGTATTTGTTGAAGGGATAACGGTGGATCCTACAAAGGTTACTGCTATTCTTTCCATGCCTATTCCACAAAGCCCAAAGGAAGTACAAAGTTTTTGGGGCCTTGCACGATACCATAGAAGATTTATACGAATGTATTGAGAAATAGCTAAGCCCTTATCAAGGCTTACCAGTAAAAAGGTCCCTTTCTCATGGAGTTCTAAAGCTGAGAAAGCATTTTGTGAACTAAAATTGAGGTTATGTACCGCCCCACTTTTAACTCTTCCTAACTGGTCATTGGAGTTTCATATGCATACAAATGCCAGTCTTCATGTTGTTGGTGCAGTTCTAGCTCAACCATCATCACACAAGGTTGATAGACCTATCTCCTATGACAATAGACTACTTATCAAGGCAGAAAGGAACTACAGTACGACCGAAAGGGAAGGCTTGGCTATTTTATTTGCTATTGAGAAGTTTCAGCATTACCTTCTCGGTGTACATTTTATAGTCATATCTGACCATCAGCCCTTGAAGTTCTTGATAAACAAGCCTAAAGTAGCTGGTAGGGTTTGGAGATGGTTACTCTTGTTTCAAGAATTCAACTTTGATATTCATATTAAGCTAGGAAGAGAGCACTACATGGCAGATCAAGTATCCAGGACCGCAATGAGCGACAAGGAAACAAGTATTAATGATGAATTGGTGGATAATAATCTCTTCTTAGTAGCAACTCTGAATGATTGGTATGATGGAATTCTCAATTTTCTTACTAGTGGAAAACTCCCAGAGCATTTGGCACCTATAGAAAAGAGAAGAGTACTCCTTAAAACCAAGGCGTACTCACTCATAAATGGAAATTTATATAGATATTGTCAGGATGATATCTTGAGAAAGTGTGTTTATCCAGAGGAGGTAAACCTTTTGCTTGAGGTAGCACACAATGAAGGGCATCTAAAAGGGGTAGAATTGGCTCACAAAATTATCCACAAGGGATTATGGTGGCTTCATATCTACCAGGATGCAATCAAGTTTTCCAAAGAATGCGACATCTGCCAGAGATGTGCTGCCATGCCAACGAGATTTAATTTCCAACCACTAGTCATATCCACAGGATGGCAACCATTCGAACGATGAGGTCTTGATTTGATAGGACCAATTAGTCCAACTAGTCAACCTGGGGGTAAGAAGTACATCTTAATGGCCACCTATTATGCAACTAAATGGATAGAGCCTAAAGCTACTGTGGACTGCACCGCCTTAAGAGTAGCTAAGTTTTTGTATAAACGTATCTTCTCAAGATTTGGTTGCCCAGTGGAAATAACTAGTGATAGGGGCACTCATTTTGTAGATCAATTGCTCCAATTTATATTTGACAGGTACAAGGTCTTTCATAAAAATTCTTGTGCCTACTATCCAAGGGCAAATGGCCAAGAAGAAAGATCCAACAAGATTTTGCTTGGGTTGCTACGCAAATTATCTTTCGATCATCAAAGTTTTTGGCTAGAAGCATTGATGGGTGCAATTTGGGCTTTCAGAACTACAAAGAGGGGAACCATTGGCGAGAGTCCATTTTGCTTAGTATATGGAAAAGAGGCATTGGAACCATTCGAGTTTATTATCAAAAGAGAAATTGGAGCCGGAACCATTGGAATTGAACCTCCCATTAGGAGACTGATGGCATTAGAGGAATACAAAGAAGGAGCAATGCAAAAACTTTAGGAAACATAAGAACAGCACAAAAGACTGCACGACAAGTATCTTAGGTCTAATGAAGTACATGAAGGATCCTTGGTTCTGGTGCATCAAATTCGAGTAATTTCAAGCAAATTGGCACCCAAATGGACAGGACCATACAAGGTGATAAAGGTATTACCACATGGAGCAATGCATTCAGAGGATTTGTTGGGTAAGAGGATACCCTTGGTCAATATCTCTAGAGTGAAGAATTACCTGAATTAAATCAAGATGGAGGAATTTCATTCACTGTACATACCGTGTTTCAGTCAGTGTTTGCAGTCAGTATTTGCAGTTTATTATTGAAATGAGCAAATAAAGGAGGAATTGCATCGGGATGGTGCAAAGACTTGATGTGGGGGTCTGTAGCGCCTGGGTAGTCTCTCTCTCTATCTACCTCTCTCTCTCTCTCTCTCTCTCTCTCTCTTTCTCTCTCTCTCTCTCTCTCTCTCTCTCTCTCTCTCTCTCTCTCTCTCTCTCTCTCTCTCTCTCTCTCTCTCTCTCTCCTCTCTCCCTCTCCCTCTCTCTCTCTCTCTCTCTCTCTCTCTCTCTCTCTCTCTCTCTCTCTCTCTCCTCCCCCCAACCACCCCTAGACCCCACCACCCCCGCCCTCCCCTCCTCTCTCCCCCCATCACCCCCGTAGCCCCCACCACCCCCGCCCTCCCCTCCTCTCTCCCCACCACCCCTACAGCCCCCACCACCCCCGCCCTCCCCTCCTCTCTCCCCCCACCACCCCCATAGCCCTCACCACCCCCGCCCTCCTCTCGTCTCTCCCCCCACCACCCTCGTAGCCTCCACCACCCCTGCCATCCCCTCCACTCTCCCCCCACTACCCCTGTAGCCACCTCCACCACCTCCTCTGCCTCTTCTACCCTCATATTTCCCCCCTCAGCCACCTCCACTACCTCTTCCCACACCACCCACAACCTCCCAGCACTCCACCCACACCTCCCACACCACTTACAACCTTCCACCACTCCACCCACACATCCTGCACCACCCACAACCTCTCACCACTCCACCCACACCTCCCACACTTCCCACACCACCCATAACCTCCCACTACTCCACCCGCACCTCCCACACCACCCACAACCTCCCACCACTCCACCCACACCTCCCACACCACCCACAACCTCCCAGCACTCCACCCACACCTCCCACACCATCCACAACCTCCCACCACTCCACCCACACCTCCCACACCACCCACAACCTCCCACCACTCCACCCACACCTCCCACACCACCCACAACCTCCTAGCATTCCACCCACACCTCCCACACCACCCACAAACTCCCACCACGCCGCCCACACCTCCCACACCACCCACAACCTCCTACCACTCCACCCACACCACCCACAACCTCCCACACCACCCCCAACCTCCCACCACTCCACCCACACGTCCCACACCACCGATAATCTCCCACCACTCCACCCACACCACCCACAACCTCCAAGACCACCCACAACCTCCCACCACTTTACCAACACCTCCAGCACCACCCACAATCTCTCACCGCTCCACCCACACCACCCACCATCTTGCACCACTCAATATGGAAGGGTTAAAAGCTACTACAAGAATAATGTGAATTATGTGAAGGATGTGCTTCTGAAGGTCATTCCAATATCATGGGCGGCACATAATGAGGATCTCTGCTTCATTCAAAAGCGATAGTAAAAGTGTAAGTGGTAAAAGTGGAGGAAGATAAATGACTGTTGTTGCTAACCATTCATGACGACTGCCTAATTTTGAGGATCTAATTCAGAGCAGGTGGTCAGTACCATACTTGATCTACCCCTCCAATTTTGGGGCAATGAATCGGCGCATATTCAATGAACATGGGAACTGGGAAGGCCTTCTTGGCCTATTGGAGCTTATAAAAGCAATCGACTAGTACTCAATGAGGATACACACATATACAGACACGTATAGAGTTTATTCCCGGTATCTCTTTTGGTCCTCTCTTTGCACTCTGTGGCTACAAGCCTACTGTAGGAAGTCACTCTATGGTGAGGATAGAGAGCGTGGGCTTCCCAATGGAGGGCTAATAGCACTCTAGTGTAAATAAGTGGCTTGGTTTTGTCATTCAGTTTGAGTCAGTGGTCTTTCCATGCTCTTCCATTAGAGCAAGTCTTCTTACCTTTGTACTGAGAAGTGCAAGTCTTCATCTAGTTGTGTTCAGTGCAAGTCTTCATCTAGTTGTGTTCACTTTATTAGAAGAATCTCTTTTATTGATTCCATTTTGTTCTGGATTGACATGTTAGCAAAGAGCATCAGCTTTTGTAGCATTTCCTTTGCCTACATTGTAATCATCTGTTGGAATTAAGGAGTGGTTTGGTCTTCCACTATTGTCATTTGTCATTAATCGTTTCCCTAAGTATTTACAATTTTTTGCAATTTTTTTATCTGCCTGCTCACAGAAGTGTTAAAGGGTATATTTCCCTAAGGAGAACCTCCCTTGAGTAGGCGAAGTTCTGGAGTGCATGGTGCATGCTCCTGCTAAAAGTATATTCCCCAGTACTTCCTCTACATAAACAATCTACCTATTTTCTCTCCCTTTGCAATTCTCATGAATCCATGTTGGGGGTCTTCCACAAAGGCTCCAAATTTATTGAACCTAACGTGCAAACCCTTTTCTAATATCTGTCAAACACTCATCAAATATTTTGTGATAGTAGGCACATAAAGAACTCTCCTCAAGAGATTCCTATTCCCATCAGAAGTTTTGACATTTCATACCTTAGCAACTAAATGCTTGGTATCATCACCTGTCTGCACTTGGTGCTTTCCCATAGGTTCTTCAAGATCAGAAAGAAGAGCTACATTGCTTGCTACATCGTTTGAACAACCTGAGTCAATGTAGAAGAGGTGCTAATCATTCATACCTTGTGTAGAGGAGGTACTGGGGTATCCGCTTTTAACAAAAGTAGAGAATGAAGATTAAACACGTCCAGTACGTCACCTACTCAAGGGGGGTTCTCTTTAGGGAAGTATACCCTTTAACATTTCTGTGAGCAGGCAAACAACAAGAATTGTACAGTGGTAAATATTTCAGAAAATATGGACAACAAATGACCCAAGGAAGACCATACACTGCTCGATTCAAATCAGATGATTACAAAGTTGGGCAAATGATGAATGATACTCAAAAGTGTAAACTCAGGGCAATGATTTAATGACTAACTCAAAACAATACAAAGGTTTTCACAAGAGGATAGAACCTAATCAACAACATTGCCTCATAGAGAAGAAGAAGAATCCAAACTGCTCTTTTACACTACAGTGCTCATAGCCCTTCACTGACAGGCCTCCCCTCTGTAAACACACTACAGAGTAGCTCCCACAGTAGACTTGAAACCACCAAGTGCAAGAGAGGTCTTCTGCACGTATACACACGGCAAAGTGACTCCAGAAAAATGTACCTTGTACATGAACTCCCGTGTACTCTCAGTGTACCCAAATGAGCACAAATCCCTTGATTTTATAGGCCCTAATAGGCCAAGAGAGCCTTGCCGAATCTTCACGTCCACTGATCACGCACCACTTAATCACCCAAAATTGGGGGGTAGGTCAAATATTCCACTTGATTTGAATTAGATCCACAAAAATAGGTAGTCGCCGTGAATGGTTGGCGGAAACATTTGTTCATCCACTTTTACTTTTAACCATTTCACTTTAATTTCAAGTCTTTATTAGCTCCGATGATGACTGATACCCGTGGAACACACTGAACTCTTGGACCAGAAGCGGCTTCTTTCTCCTCTTCCATTGATTCAGAAACTCCTTTATCCACATATGTGATCACAAACTCAGTTTCCGGAGATAACTGAAAAATTTCTCTCACTTTATTTTGTAGCTGTTTCAATGGATCTGGAAGCATCTCCTGAGATGGCTTGGAAGGAGGAATTGTCTCCAGAATGGGCGGGGGTGGATGTATAATGGTGCGGGTGCATGTGTGTGAGGGGGGGTGTGTGTATGTCGCATGGGTGTGTGTGATTGTGTGGGGGTGTGGTGCATGTGTGTGTGAGAATGTTTGTGTGTGAGTGTGTATGTGAGGATGTGTGTGTATATGTATGGATGTGCGTATGTGTATGTGAGGGTGTGCAAGTGATTGTGTGGGTGTGTGTGCATATAAATGCGTGTGTGTGAGTGAGAGTGTGTGCGTTGTGCACATGTGAGTGTGGGTGAGTGCATGTGTGGGGGATGTGCATGCGGGTGAAAATGTGTGTGAGTGCGGGGGTGGGGAGGGGAGAAGGCAGCGGGTGTTGGGTGGCGGGGAAAGGGGCAGCGGGGGGGCGGGTGAGGAGAGCTTGGTGGAGGGGGGCGGGGGTCAATGGCGGAGGGGGGAGCGGGTGAAGTAGGCGGAGGGGGGCGGGGGTCAACGACGGAGGGGGGGGCGGGTGAAGTGGGCGGAGGGGGGCGGGGTCAATGGCAGAGAGGGGGAGGGGGCGGGTGAAGTGGGCGGAGGGGGGCTGCGGAGGGCGGGTGAGGGGGGGATGCGGGGGGCGGGTGAGGAGGGCTGCGGGGGGCAGGTGAGGGGGGCTGTGGAGGGCGGGTGATGTTGCGAACATTTGTTTTATGTAGGGTACAAGTTTCAAATTATGTAAATACCTTTGGGAAGTCTTCAAATACTTCAAGAAGGCTCATATTATTCATAAAATGTAGCAAAAATACCACGTGATTTCTAGAACATGGTGAGTCAAATTAGTGAGTCACAAGGGAGCTACAGTGGTGTCCTAGTGGAAGGTCGATGTGGCTAGTTCTCAAAGTCCATCAATACTTTGCTTATTTGAGCACTTGAGTCATGTAATACCTCCATCCAAGTGTCTACCACGAATTTAGATGTATTAGGAAGGTTTTAGATTAGTTTCCCATGCTATAAAAAGAGGAGAAAAGTCGTGATCTTGTGGGATGTCCAAGAGAGTCATATGTGTATCTCTACACTGCTGTAGTTTTGTATGCAGAGATTGCAGAGCTTGTATCTCCCTCATTATATATCCAAATTACATGTTTGATAGCTCATTGGAAAGCTCTGACTGTCTAATTTCTTCCTGGAAAGTTTCATAATCATTGGAGGTGTGAGCTGAGAGCAATACTCTCTGCAAGTAGTGTGTGTTCTCTGTTTTTTATCCCTGCTGAAGGTCTCCATTAAACCTCAAACTTGCAGAGGTCATATATCCTTGTGTATGTATCCAAATCATGTGTTCTTTGGCTTGTTAGAAAGCTCTTTACGTCTACTTCTATTCTGGAAAGTTTCAAAGTCATTGGAGTTGTGAGTTAAGAGCAGTAGGCTCTGCAAGTGATGTGTGTCCTGAGGTTCATCTCTGTTTCAAGGTCTCCATTAAAGCTGCATATTGCAGAGGTCATAGCTCATTGTGTATTTATCCATTTGAGGTGTTCTATATCTTGTTGGAAAGCTCTTAGAGTCTAGTTTATGTGTGTGAAACAGTTTTGGAAAATTCCAAGTGAGTAAAGAGAAATTTGCTCTGCAAGAAAATTGGTCTGTGCATACAAGTTTGTGAAAAAGTCAACTAGGTCCTGTTGGGTTTCACCTACTTCTAGCTGTACTTTGGAGATCAATAAACTCCAACATTGGTATCAGAGCAAGTACTTGGAGGCTTGGAGAAGGTTATCATACCTTGACGAAGAATTTGAAGCTATCAAAGAAGCAGTTCATCATCAACACTACACAAAGGTAGAAGAAGATTGCAAGGAGGCATCTGAAGCAACATCCAAGCAAAGAAAGGTGCACATACCTCATTTACAAGGTAAATATTATATTTCTTCTCATCACACACATTGGAAAGGAGGCTTAAAGGAGGAAGCTTAGCATTTGTATTATGGGAGACCAACATGCACAAATAGAGAAGCTTGATAAGACCAATTATCAAGCATGGAAGTTTAGAATCACAGCATACTTGCAAGGTAGAGGCTTGTATGGTTTGATTGACGGCACAGATATCAAACCCACATTACCAGAGGACCCAAATCAGCAACAATTGAGGGAGTTTAGACTTTGGAATGAGAGAGACAAAAGGGTTATATTCATTTTATCACAAAATATTCAAGATTCAATGGTAGGACACATACAAGATCTAGACACAAGTAGAGATGTTTGCCTTGCATTGGAAAGGTTGTATGCTACAGGTACAAGAGCAAGGAAGATTCAACTCAAAAATGAGTTGAATAACATAAAGAAAGATACAAGGACATTGGTCAATGATTACATATTGAAAGTTAAAGAGATTGCAGATCAACTAGGATCAATTCAAGCTCATGTGGAGGACGACGACTTGGTTGCACATACTCTCAACGGAATCAAAGATGATGAGAGATGGAAACCCTTCATTACTTCAGTTTATGTCAGAGGAGAATTACCAGATTTTGATCAACTTATTGCCCTCATGGTCACGGAGGAGATGAATCTAAATGGTTCTACTTCAAATCAAAAAGGATCTCAAGGACAAGCTCTTTATGTAGGATCATCAAGAGGTGGAAACAGAGGTGGAAGAGGTTCAAATAGAGGTCGAGGAAGAAGGAGCGATGATCAAAGGACTTCAAGTGGCTTCTGCAACACAAGAGGAAGAGGAAGATCAAGCGCTAGAGGTACGAGAGGCTACTACAACTACAACCAAAGACAAAGGAGTGAAGATAATAAGAATAATTGCTATATATGTGGAAGGTATGGACACTATGCCAAAGATTGTTATCAAAATGAAAATAATCAAGGTGGTAATCGAAGAGGAGGCTATTCAAGAAGAGGTAAACAACAAGGAAATTATGCAGTTGAAGGTAAAAGTGATGATTATGATTCTCTTCTTATGATGAATGTAGAAACTAAGATGAATTGCAATAGCGATGTATGGTATGTAGATAGTGGTTGTTCTAATCACATGTCTCATGATGCTTCATGGTTTTCTAATATGCATAATCCGTCATGTAAAGGTCATGTTGAAACAGGAGATGATACAACACATAAGATTATGCAGGTTGGAGATGTTGTTATGCAGGATAAGAGCAAGAAAAATTGCTTGAAGGATGTACTTTATGTGCCAACGATCACTAAGAATTTGATGTCGGTTGGTCAAATGGTAGAAAAAGGTCTACAAGTGAGATTTAATCATGCAGGTTGCTTCATTGAGGATCCAAAGCAAAGGAGGTTAATTGCTAGAGGTCAAAAACAAGGTAGATTGTTTACATTCAAGGTAAACCCAAATCATACAAACTATTTCTCTTATGGTATGCATCGAATAGCAGAGCTTGATCTATGGCACAAAAGGATTGGACACATGAATGTACACAGGTTAAAGGAGCTATCAAAGAAGAGGATTGTTGAAGGATTACCTGATCTTACTAAGCAACATATGGTGCATCTTTGTGAAGCATGTCAAATGGGTAAGCAGAGTAGACAACCTTTCAAGCATTCAAGCTATGTAAGTGATGGTTTGCTAGATCTCATACACACAGATGTGTGGGGACCTACTAAAGAGGCATCCTTGGTTGGTAATAAGTACTATGTATCATTCATTGACGATCATAGTAGAATGACATTTGTGTATTTTATTAAACATAAGAGTGAGGTCTTTGATTGTTTCAAGAAGTTCAAATCATATGTCGAAAAGCAAACAGGAAGGTATATTAAGAAGCTAAGATCCGATGGAGGGGGAGAGTATTTCTCTCAAGCTTTTACTGATTTTTTGTATGATGAAGGTATCAAAAGAGAAGTTACATGCAGGTATACTCCACAACAAAATGGAGTCGCAGAAAGAAGAAACAGAATCATAGCAGAAGCATCTAGAAGCATGCTTAATGATATGTGTTTGCCTAATTATTTTTGGGCTGAAGCTGTTAGCACAAGTGTTTACATTATGAATAGAGTTCCGACTGCTGGAGTTCATCATTTGACACCATATGAGGTATGGCATGGAAGGAAACCAAGTGTAAGTCATTTGAAAGTATTTGGCTGTGTATGTTATGTACATGTACCTAGTGAGGTGAGATCTAAACTTGATGCGAAATCAGAAAAATGTATATTTATTGGTTATGCAGATACTCAAAGAGGATATAGATGCTATAATCCTCATACCAATAAGGTTGTTGTGTCAAGAGATGTAAACTTTGATGAATCACTTTCATGGTATGCAGATAAGAATTGTTTGCAGGTCATGGATGAAAATGAAGAAGGTGTGGTTGAAGGAGATGAATGCATAGTTCAGCCATCAGGAAGTTTAAATGATGAAAGGAGTGGTTTAGATGAAGAAAGAGGATCACCTTTCAATGGAAGATTAAGGCAAGAGTCACCTCCAAGTGTTAAAAGTAAAGGTAAACTCAAACTTGTTGAATTTAATGATGAAGGAGAGGAAATTAGTGATGTATGTGAGTATGGAGAATCATCAAAGTTTCCTAATAAGAAAGGAAGAGCATCTACATTGGAGGTAAGAAGAACTTCAAGAGTAAGTAAGCAACCTCAAAGGTATACTTATGAATCTTTCATGAATACTCATTATGCTTTTATGACAAAAGTTGAGCAGGAAAATGAACCCACATGTTATGATGAGGCCAAAGGAGATGAAAAGTGGGAGAAAGCAATGAGAGAAGAAATGGAAGCACTACAGGATAACAAGACTTGGAATTTAGTTCCAAGTACACCAAAGCAAAAGGTAATTGGTTGCAAGTGGGTTTTTAAGATTAAAAGAAATAGTGATGGTAGTGTGTCTAGATATAAGGCTAGACTTGTAGCAAAAGGATATAATCAAACTCAAGGTGTGGACTATGAGGAAACATTTAGTCGAGTAGCAAATATGGCAACGGTGAGAACTTTGTTGGCTTTAGCTGCAAGTAAGAGGTGGAATATATATCAACTCGATATAAAGAATGCCTTTCTTAATGGTGAGTTAAATGAAGAAGTGTATATGTCACAACCAGATGGTTATGTGGATGCAAAATGTCCTAATCATGTATGCAGGTTAAAGAAGGCATTGTATGGTCTTAAGCAGGCACCAAGAGCATGGAATGCAAGGTTGGTAAAGTATCTTATGCTGCAAGGATACACAGCGAGTCATGCTGATCCTTCACTTTATGTAAAACATGTAGATGGCATGTGTGTCTATGTATGCATTTATGTGGATGACTTGTTGATTACAGGGAATGATGCAAAAGCAATTGATGAGATAAAAGGTAATTTGGGAAAAGAATTTAAAATTTCAGATCTTGGTTTGCTCAGATACTTTCTTGGGATTGAAATTGTGTATAGCGATGAAGGTATGTGGTTGATACAAAGAAAGTATATATGTGATATGTTGAAAAGGTTTGGTATGCAGGAATGTAAATTTGTTTCTACTCCAATGGAATGTAATGTAAAGCTAAGCGCAAAGGAAGGTGATGAGTTGCATGATATGAATGTATATAGATCCATGGTAGGATCTTTGATTTATGCAACAAAAACTAGACCTGATATATGTTATGCAGTGGGAGTATTGTCACAATTTATGCATGAACCTAGAGTACCTCATATGCATGCAGCGAAAAGAGTGCTTAGGTATTTGAAAGGTACCATGAATGAAGGATTATTTTATAGTCATGATGCTGATCTAACTCTTAAAGTCTTTAGTGATGCAGATTGGGCTGGAAGCAAAGATGACAGAAGATCCACAAGTGGATATGTGGTAATAGCAGGAAACAAGACATTAACATGGAGTTCAAAGAAACAGCCTACAGTTGCTTTATCTTCTACAGAGGCTGAGTATAGAGGTTTAGCATTGGCTACTACTGAGGTTATGTGGTTTAAAAAGTTGTTTCATGACTTGAATGTGCAGGTTGATGTACCACTGATATATGGGGATAACTTGAGCAGCATTCATATGACCTCAAATCCTATTTTTCATGCTAGAACAAAGCATATAGAGGTTCACTATCATTATGTTCGAGAGAAGGCCATGAACAATGAAGTGCAGGTTTCTTTTGTTGGAACAAAGGATCAAGTTGCAGATATCTTCACCAAATCCTTGGATGGACCAAAGCTTCAAAGATTCAACTATATTCTTGGCATGAAGGAAATACCCTTTGAAACTTGAGGGGGAGAATGTTGCGAACATTTGTTTTATGTAGGGTACAAGTTTCAAATTATGTAAATACCTTTGGGAAGTCTTCAAATACTTCAAGAAGGCTCATATTATTCATAAAATGTAGCAAAAATACCACGTGATTTCTAGAACATGGTGAGTCAAATTAGTGAGTCACAAGGGAGCTTCAGTGGTGTCCTAGTGGAAGGTCGATGTGGCTAGTTCTCAAAGTCCATCAATACTTTGCTTATTTGAGCACTTGAGTCATGTAATACCTCCATCCAAGTGTCTACCACGAATTTAGATGTATTAGGAAGGTTTTAGATTAGTTTCCCATGCTATAAAAAGAGGAGAAAAGTCGTGATCTTGTGGGATGTCCAAGAGAGTCATATGTGTATCTCTACACTGCTGTAGTTTTGTATGCAGAGATTGCAGAGCTTGTATCTCCCTCATTATATATCCAAATTACATGTTTGATAGCTCATTGGAAAGCTCTGACTGTCTAATTTCTTCCTGGAAAGTTTCATAATCATTGGAGGTGTGAGCTGAGAGCAATACTCTCTGCAAGTAGTGTGTGTTCTCTGTTTTTTATCCCTGCTGAAGGTCTCCATTAAACCTCAAACTTGCAGAGGTCATATATCCTTGTGTATGTATCCAAATCATGTGTTCTTTGGCTTGTTAGAAAGCTCTTTAAGTCTACTTCTATTCTGGAAAGTTTCAAAGTCATTGGAGTTGTGAATTAAGAGCAGTAGGCTCTGCAAGTGATGTGTGTCCTGAGGTTCATCTCTGTTTCAAGGTCTCCATTAAAGCTGCATATTGCAGAGGTCATAGCTCATTGTGTATTTATCCATTTGAGGTGTTCTATATCTTGTTGGAAAGCACTTAGAGTCTAGTTTATGTGTGTGAAACAGTTTTGGAAAATTCCAAGTGAGTAAAGAGAAATTTGCTCTGCAAGAATGTGCATACAAGTTTGTGAAAAAGTCAACTAGGTCCTGTTGGGTTTCACCTACTTCTAGCTGTACTTTGGAGATCAATAAACTCCAACAGGTGAGGGGGGCTGCGGAGGGCGGGTGAGGGGGGCTGCGGGGGGCGGGTGAGGAGGGCTGCGGGGGGCGGGTGAGGGGGGCTGCAGAGGGCGGGTGAGGGGGGCTGCGGAGGGCGGGTGAGGGGGGCTGCGGGGGGCGGGTGAGGAGGGCTGCGGGGGGCGGGTGAGGGGGGCTGCGGAGGGCGGGTGAGGGGGGCTGCGGAGGGCGGGTGAGGGTGGCTGCGGAGGGCGGGTGAGGGGGGCTGCGGAGGGCGGGTGAGGAGAGCGGGGCGGAGTGGGGGTGGCGGGGGGCGGATGGCGGGGGGCGGAGGGCGGATGGCGGGGAGCGGAGGGCGCAGAGAGAAGGAAGGGGGGAGAGAGAGGGGAAGAGAGAGAGGGAGATAGAAAGAGAGAGAGGGAGATAGAGGGAGGGAGGGCACACGGGGGCGGGGGAAGAGAGAGAAAAGAGAGAGAGAGAGAGAGAGAGAGAGAGAGAGAGAGAGAGAGAGAGAGAGAGAGAGAGAGAGAGAGAGAGAGAGAGAGAGAGAGAGAGAGAGAGAGAGAGAGAGAGAGAGAGAGAGAGAGAGAGAGAGAGAGAGAGAGAGAGAGAGAGAGAGAGAGAGAGAGAGAGAGAGAGAGAGAGAGAGAGAGAGAGAGAGAGAGAGAGAGAGAGAGAGAGAGAGAGAGAGAGAGAGAGAGAGAGAGAGAGAGAGAGAGAGAGGGGGTTCACGTGGGGTGGCGGAGAGGAGAGAAAAAAAGAGAAGAGGGAGAGAGAGAGAAAGAGAGGGAAATAGAGAGAGAGAGAGAGAGAGAGAAAGAGTGAGAAAGAGAGAGAGGAAAGAGAGAGATAGAGGTTCATACGCGGGAAAAGAGAGGGAGAAATAGAGAGAGAGTGAGAGAAGATAGAGAGAGGGAAAGAGATAGAGAGGGAGAGAGAGACCTAGAGAGGGAGAGAGAGAGGGGAAGAGAGAGATGAAGAGAGAAAGATAGAGAGAGGAAGAGAGAGAGAGAGGGTTAGGATGAGAGACCGAGAGAGAGATAGAATGAGAGAGAAATTAGGGGAAAGAGAGAAGGGGATAGAGAGAGATAGGTATCAAAACAACCAAGATAGCAAAGAAAAGATGACAACAACGACTGCTCAGAACTCAAATATGTCCTTGTAATGGATAGGAGCACTTGAATCACTTCCTAAAGCTTCATCCCGAGGCATCTGAGAGTTTCCGATCTCTACAGACCCCCACATCAAGCTTTTGCACCGTCCCTGGTGCAATTTCTTCCTTCTTCTACTTATTTCTCCAAAATGAACTGCAGAAAATGAAAGAACTATGGTATGTACAGGAAGTGAATTTCATTTGCTTGCCTCAATTCAAATAACCCTTCACCCTGGAGATGTTGACTAAGGGAATCCTTTTACCCTGCAAATCTTCCAAATGCACTACACCATGTGGCAATACCTTGATTACCTTATATGGTCCTGTCCATTTGGGTGCCAATTTAGTTGGAATTGCCGGAACTTGATGCACTAAAACCATGGACCCTTCCTGAACTTCATTGGATCTCAGATACCTGTCATGTAATTTCTTGCGCTCTTCTTGTGTCACCAGAAGTTTCTGCATTGCCCCTTCTCTGTACTCTTCTAATGCCACCAATCTCTGAATGGGGGGTTCAATTCCAATGCTTTTGATTCCTATTTCCTTTCTGATAATGAACTCAAATGGTGCCAATGCCTCTTTTCCATAAACTAAGCAAAATGGAGTCTCGCCTGTGGTTCCCCTCTTCGTGGTTCTGAAAGCCCAAATTGCACCAATTAATGCTAGTGGCCAAGAGCTTTGATGATCGAAAGATAATTTGCGAAGCAATCCAATCAAAATCTTATTGGAACTCTCTGCTTGGCCATTTGCCCTTGGGTAATAGGCACAAGACTTTTTATGGAAGATTTTGTACCTATCAAATATAAACTGGAGCAATTGATTTACAAAATGTGTGCGCCTGTCACTAGTAATTTCCAGAGGGCACCCAAATCTTGAGAAAATACGTTTATACATAAATTTAGCGACTGTTAAAGCCGTGCAGTCCACAGTAGCTTTAGCCTCTATCCATTTAGTGGCATAGCATGTGGCCATCAAAATATACTTTCTACCTCCTGGTTGCCCACTTGGGCTAATTGGCCCTATGAAATCAAGACCCCATCGTTCAAATGGGAGCCATCCTGTAGATATGACCAATGGTTGGAAATTCAATCTGGTTGGCGCGGGAGCACATCTCTGGCAAATGTGGCATTCTTTAGCAAACTTGATTGCATCTTTGAAAATATGAGGCCACCATAAACCCTTGTGGATGATTCTATGAGCCAATTCTTCCCCCTTTAGATGTCCTTCACTGTGTGCTGCCTCTAGCAAAAGTTTTACCTCCTCTGGATAGACACACCTTCTCAAGATATCATCCTGACAGTATTTATATAAATTACCATTTATAAGAGAATATGCTTTGGTTTTCAGGAGCAATCTTCTCTTTTCTACAGGTGTCAAGTGTTCTGAGATCTTTCCAGTAGTAAGAACATGGAGAATTTCATCATACCAACCAGTCCGTATTGCTACTAGAAAAAGATTGCTATCCACCAATTCATCATTAATACCTGTTGCCTTTTCGCTCATTGCCGTCCTAGACACTTGATCTGCCATGTAGTGCTCTTTCCCTGGCTTAATATAAATATCAAAATTAAATTCTTGAAATAGGAGTAACCATCTCCAAATCCTTCCTGCTACTCTAGGCTTGTTTATCAGATACTTCAAGGGCTGGTGATCAGAGATAACAATGAAATGTACACCAAGGAGATAATGTCGAAACTT
This sequence comes from Ceratopteris richardii, assembly GCA_020310875.1. NCBI lineage: Eukaryota > Viridiplantae > Streptophyta > Polypodiopsida > Polypodiales > Pteridaceae > Ceratopteris > Ceratopteris richardii. The sequence goes on from CM035427.1 coordinate 14,403,973, forward strand.
TTGAAGAGCAAATACGATAGCCAAACCTTCTCTTTCCGTTGTACTGTAATTTCTTTCAGCTTGGTTGAGCAGTCTGCTTGCATAAAAGATAGGTCTATCTACTTTGTGAGATGATGGTTGAGCTAGAACTGCACCAACAGCATGAAGACTAGCATCTGTATGTACATGAAATTCCAATGACCAATTAGGAACACTTAAAAGTGGAGCAGTACATAACCTCATCTTTAGTTCACAAAATGCTTTGTCAGCTTCAGCAGTCCATGAGAAAGGGATCTTTTTACTAGTAAGCCTTGACAAGGGCTTAGCAATTTCTGAATACATCCTAATGAATCTTCTGTGATACCCTGCATGTCCCAAGAAACTTTGCACTTCCTTTGGACTTTGTGGAATTGGCATGGAAAGAATAGCGGTAACCTTTGTAGGGTCAACAGTTATACCTTCAGCAGATACTATGTGACCAAGAAGAGTGCCCTTAGTGACCAAAAAGTGACATTTATCAGGATTCAATTTCAAACCTGTTTTGAGACATTGTTAAAAACTTTCTTTTAGATTTTCCAAATGATCATGGAAATCTTGAACTGCTGCCCTTCTATCTGTACCTGAAAATACTGAAAAGTCATCCATGAAAATGCGTAGAAAGGTTGTTAACCATTTGCCCAATATCAAATACATCGTTCTATTAAATGAAGCCGGTGCATTCTTCAAACCAAAAGCCATTCGAGTATAGACATAAGTGCCCTAGGGAGTGACAAAGGCTGTTTTGTCCCTATCATCAGGGTGGATCACTATCTGATTGTAGCCACTAAAACCATCCAAGAAACTATACAAAGTGTGACCAGCTACTTCCTCAAGCACTTGCTCTGTGAAGGGCTGAGGAAATCCATCTTGAATAGTCACTTTATTTAAAGCACGAAAATCAACACATACTCTTATTTTTCCACTATTTTTCTTGGGCACAATAACCATAGAAGAAAGCCACCTGGAATGTTCTACTGGCACAATTATACCTGCTTCTTCTAATTTTGTAATCTCTGCTTTTACCGCCTCTGCATACTTTGGATTGAGTCGATATGGCCTACTTCTTACAGGTGCAGCTCCCTCAACCAAGGGTATCCGATGTAATCCAAGCTCTTCTGGTATTCCTGTTAGATCTTTGTAGGACCATGCGAAGACACTTTTGTAAGTAAAGAGCATAGAAGTTACCTTCTGTAGTAAATTAGGATAATGCCACAACCAGGATGCCAAATGGACCATTTGAGGGTTCTCTACATCCCCTAAATTTACTTCTTGAACCAATGTTTCAGGACTGGTCTTGCTTGAGAAATCATCTCCACTATATGCAGGAGTGGATTTTAATTTATATTCTGCAACCTGTTCTTTCATCCATCCTTGAGGTATATCTGCAAAAGGAAGATCTTCTCTGCTCTTAGGTTCATAATCTTCCCTCTCTGATACTTTTATATTGGTTGCCTCCTCAAAGCTTGTATTTTCCTTCAATTGCTCATTTTCCAACACCTTGTGGTCTTCATTGCCCTTTTCTGTAATTTCCTTATCTGCAACTTCTTCCTCAATTTCATTGATCTCCACTGTACAACACTCTGCACTTCCCATCATCCAATTTAACAATGTATCATCTTCTTGGGGTAGAGAGGGCATTACCTGAGTATCCACAGTATATCCAATGGTTTTTCCTGAATCAAATCCTTCTTCCAAGTGTAGTTGCAGTTGGCTATTAGTATTTGTTGAAATCCATAGTTTATTTTTCCCCCAATCTTGCAAAGCTTTTGCTTGTCTCAGCCAAGGTCTTCCCAGGAGCAAAGGATAGGAAGTCTCCTGTGGAAGTGCAATAACAACAAAATCCAACACAAAGTGGCAACCCTGTACTATCATTCGTACCTTTTCAATAATGCCAAGAGGCGCAACCCGATGTTGATCTGCTAGTGTAACAGTAAATGGTGCCATTTTGGTGGGGTTCAAATTTAGCTTCTTCATGGTAAAATCTGGCATCAAATTGATACCAGAGCCTCCATCTATGATTACACCTGTAAGAGCTTCATCCTTTATACAAACTGATAATCTTGAACTTTGGTAGTCTGCTAAGGGTGCAGGGGGAAAATCAACCATGAATCCATCTATACTAGGTGATTGGACTAAGTGAGCAGAGTGAATTATCTTAAGTAAGTCACTTCTTATTTTTGAATCCATCCTTATAAGTTCATACAGACTAACCTTGTGATGAATACCTTTCAAGATCTGTTCAATGTTTACCTCCTGAGTGTTTTCTTGCAGACAGATTGGTTGGCCCTTTAGAGAAGTAGTCATCTTTTCATAAGCTCCTTCAATTTCTGCCTGGTCCTTCCATCCAGACTTCTTTTCCTCCTCTTTATCCTGAAATTCTTGTCGTTCATCTCTATGGGTTGCAGCTGCTTGCCTAGCTCTGGTCATCATGGGCATTGCAGAGGATGAAACGGCATAAGACTGAGTGGTTTTTCCTTCTTCATATGGAGAGACCGCAATCATGTGGATTGGAGCAGGACGACCTCTTGGGCAATCTTTGGTATAATGATCTTTGGCCTCTGGACAATGTTGACAGGGAGGTGCATCTTCTGGAAGAGAACACCTATTTTGCATGTGGCCATACTCACCACAACGATAGCACATCAAGGGTCTATTATATCTAGGCTTTGCAGGCCTATTCTCCTCTCTATTAGATGTATTTGAAGTACTAGCATAGTATGAATCCAAAGTTTGAGGGTTACCTCTCTGCTGTGTACCCTTGAGGTAATAGCAATCTCTCGCTTCATGACCATCTTTTCCACAAAATTGACAGCTTACCTTAATAGGGCAATTAGCATTGGAATGTCCATTGTTGTTACAGATTGTACACCAAATTTGTCTCCTTATATCCTGAGTGGTCTTCAAATCTTCTAACTCTCGGCGAAGTTGAGCTACTTCATCATCAGTGCAACGCAGTGGTGGCAAGACCTTCTCTTCTTGTTGATTTTGTTGCATCTTCTAGTTCCCTCCTTAGTTGCTCAATAGGATCCAGATCTGCAGCATACTTTTGTTGTGTATCCCCTTCAAAATGCTGCCTTGCTTCTTCAATGCGTGATGCCGCTGCAACAAAATCATTGAGGGTCGCATCCAATCTAAGAGATTCATGAAGCTTCTGCTGAGATGACCTAGGCAGAGCCTTTTCGATCCACTTTTTAACCAAAAAGTCACCTGGAGCATGTGGCAGACGTGCAACAAGTGCTTTTGTTCTAGTGTGAAGTTCATGAAAGGATTCACCTGATCTTAGCTTCAAATTCTCTAGCTGATCTAGAGCTCTTTCTGAGGAATCACTTGGTCGGAATGTCTGTGAGAATGCCGCCTTCAGAGCCTCCCATGTAGTGAAATGGCCATCTACATATTGACTATACCATTTATCCGCAAGACCCTCCAATGTGGATGGAAAAAGTGCCAACATTGCATCTTCTCTATTCTGCAGACCTCTTCCACGACATAAAGAAATGAATCTTCTCACATGATCATCAGCGTCCTCATAGGCTTGTCCCTTGAAAGTAGGGAATTTGATGTTTAATCTAGAGAGTAAATGAGAAAGATCCTCCATTTGGACTGGTGTCTCTTCTGACGTATCTGAGGAGAAGTCTAGAGTTCTCCTATACCCTTCTTTTGACAATGGTGTCGCACCCAAATCAATAGACAAATTTAGGGAGGACAGAGGGGAGGTAGACTCACTAGCCATGGTTATTGCTAACTTGTTAAGGCTCCTTCAAACACGAAGAGATTCCTTATCTGCTCGTGTATGGGTCATGTACCTATTCGCAATTGCAATAACGCAAAACACCTCTCACAGAAATGCAAAGGTCCCACCGTGCGTGCCAAACTGTAGAGGAGGTACTGGGGTATCCGCTTTTAACAAAAGTAGAGAATGAAGATTAAACACGTCCAGTACGTCACCTACTCAAGGGGGGTTCTCTTTAGGGAAGTATACCCTTTAACATTTCTGTGAGCAGGCAAACAACAAGAATTGTACAGTGGTAAATACTTCAGAAAATATGGACAACAAATGACCCAAGGAAGACCATACACTGCTCGATTCAAATCAGATGATTACAAAGTTGGGCAAATGATGAATGATACTCAAAAGGTAAACTCAGGGCAATGATTTAGAGACTAACTCAGAACAATACAAAGGTTTTCACAAGAGGATAGAACCTAATCAACAACATTGCCTCATAGAGAAGAAGAAGAATCCAAACTGCTCTTTTACACTACAGTGCTCATAGCCCTTCACTGAGAGGCCTCCCCTCTGTAAACACACTACAGAGTAGCTCCCACAGTAGACTTGAAACCACCAAGTGCAAGAGAGGTCTTCTGCATGTATACACACGGCAAAGTGACTCCAGAAAAATGTACCTTTTACATGAACTCCCGTGTACTCTCAGTGTACCCAAATGAGCACAAATCCCTTGATTTTATAGGCCCTAATAGGCCAAGAGAGCCTTGCCGAATCTTCACGTCCACTGTGCGGAGGGCGGGTGAGGGGGGGCTGCGGGGGGCGGGTGAGGAGGGCTGCATGGGGCCGGTGAGGGGGGCTGCGGAGGGCGGGTGAGGGGGGCTGCGGAGGGCGGGTGAGGGGGGCTGCAGGGGGCGGGTGAGGAGGGCTGCGGGGGGCGGGTGAGGGGGGCTGCGGAGGGCGGGTGAGGGGGGCTGCGGAGAGCGGGTGAGGGGGGCTGCGGGGGGCGGGTGAGGGGGGCTGCGGAGGGCGGGTGAGGGGGGCTGCGGAGGGCGGGTGAGGGGGGCTGCGGAGGGCGGGTGAGGAGAGCGGGGCGGAGTGGGGGTGGCGGGGGGCGCATGGCGGGGGGCGGAGGGCGGATGGCTGGGAGCGGAGGGCGGAGAGAGAAGGAAGGGGGGAGAGAGAGGGGAAGAGAGAGAGGGAGATAGAAAGAGAGAGAGGGAGATAGAGGGAGGGAGGGCACGCGGGGGGCGGGGGAAGAGAGAGAAAAGAGAGAGAGAGAGAGAGAGAGAGAGAGAGAGAGAGAGAGAGAGAGAGAGAGAGAGAGAGAGAGAGAGAGAGAGAGAGAGAGAGAGAGAGAGAGAGAGAGAGAGAGAGAGAGAGAGAGAGAGAGAGAGAGAGAGAGAGAGAGAGAGAGAGAGAGAGAGAGAGAGAGAGAGAGAGAGAGAGAGAGAGAGAGAGAGAGAGAGAGAGAGAGAGAGAGAGAGAGAGAGAGAGAGAGAGAGAGAGAGAGAGAGAGAGAGAGAGAGAGAGAGAGAGAGAGAGAGAGAGAGAGAGAGAGAGAAAGAGGGAGAGGGGGGGTTCACGTGGGGTGGCGGAGAGGAGAGAAAAAAAGAGAAGAGGGAGAGAGAGAGAAAGAGAGGGAAATAGAGAGAGAGAGAGAGAGAGAGAGAAAGAGAGAGAAAGAGAGAGAGGAAAGAGAGAGATAGAGGTTCATACGTGGGAAAAGAGAGGGAGAAATAGAGAGAGAGTGAGAGAAGAAAGAGAGAGGGAAAGAGATAGAGAGGGAGAGAGAGACCCAGAGAGGGAGAGAGAGAGGGGAAGAGAGAGATGAAGAGAGAAAGAAAGAGAGAGGAAGAGAGAGAGAGAGGGTTAGGATGAGAGACCGTGAGAGAGATAGAATGAGAGAGAAATTAGGGGAAAGAGAGAAGGGGATAGAGAGAGATAGGTATCAAAACAACCAAGATAGCAAAGAAAAGATGACGGCAACGACTGCTCAGAACTCAAATATGTCCTTGTAATGGATAGGAGCACGTGAATCACTTCCTAAAGCTTCATCCCGAGGCATCTGAGAGTTTCCGATCTCTACACCTTGTTTTGAAGTCATATTCATAATGAGGAGAGAATCCTCTTGATCCTTTGTATAGTTGTTGAAGTCTTTTCTTGATTTGTATCCTCCTTGATAAATGTTATTGTAATTGTTGGTGTAGCCATGGTTGTAACCTTGATTATGATTGAATCTTCCTCTTGATTGTGAGTAGCCAACTCTTTGAAATCCTCTTCCTCTCGGGTTCTTGAAGTGCCTATAGCACTCATGTGTTGTGTGATTAGACAGTCCACATATATTACATGGGGATGAGTTGAAAGGTCTCCCTGTGCCATGCTTACCTCCTTTGTTGCTTCCTCTTGAGTTCCTACCTCTCCCTGCATAGTTAGCATTCAAACTTCTTGCTTTTTCCTTTATCCTTAGACTTTCCTTTATCTGTATAGAGGGTAGAAGAATTGTTACCTCTTGATGGTTCACCATTTTTGTTGAGTTTGGCCTCATGGGTGAAGAGTTGCCCCATGAGAGTGGTTAGATCAGGGATTTGCATATCCATATAAAGGTCCACTGTAGTTGTGAAGGATTCCCACTTATCATCTGCCTTGATGCCATTGATTATATGTCTCATGATTTCCTCTTGTTCAATCTCCTCTCCTATGCTTTCCAACTGATCAGCCACATCCTTTACCTTAGTCACATACTGTGAAATATTATGCTTAGGTTGCTTCTTTTGAGTAGTAATCTCTATCCACAATTGATTTTTCCTAGCTCTTGTATTGGAAGAAAAGTATGAAGATAGAGTATCCCAAGTCTCTTGGGAAGTTTTGCAATTCCTAATATGAGGAAGAAGGAAGTTAGAAATAGAGTTAAGTAGATATGACCTCGCTAAAGCATCTTTGGCACACCATGAGTTGAGTCTTTCTTGCTCCTCTTCTGTAGGTTGAACTTTGCTTCTAAATGTGGGTATCTCCTCATCTCGTGATATGTATCCATAGAGACTTCTTTCTTGTAGATAGGTCTTCATCCTCAAAGACCATGCTGGATAATTATTCGTATCCAATTTTTCAACGAAAGAAGGAAAACCATGTCCCATTTTAACTCAACTTGATCTGAGACCATAGTTGGAGAGATGGATGGATACCTCAAGGAAGTGAGGTGGTACTGCTAAGATCTGCTTTGTACCAGCCCTCATACACTTCAGACTTCTAAAGTAGGCTCTTTTAGCTTGCAAATGACACCAAGAAAGTATCTATGTACTTTGGAGTTGATGCTTGAAACAATTGATCCAAAACACACTAGTTCAAGAATGGCTAGTGTTGAGAAACTTGCTATTTTTGTCCATACACCTGCTAGGATTTTTGCTCAGAGCTCACAGTACAGTAACAATCGACGAAATTCCATTTGAGGGAATTCAATTAGCTTATATAGCTAATGATTGAAAGTGAAATCATTTAAAATGATCAACTATGCTTTGAGAAAGAACTTTAGCAAGTTAGATCTTACCCCCGACTTTTTAGGGACTAACCAGTAGATGACCACTGAGTCCTTTGAAGATGATTTCTCCCAGATTCCTGAATCAAATGCAATGAAATTTTGACAGCATACAATAGACGTTAATATGGTTCCAAGAAGCCCGAAATTATGAAAAATGGTTGAGTATTCATTGAGACATGACCAGAAGCAATTGACTATTCTAAGTAGACAGAGATGTTCAATGAGCTATATGTATTATAGAACATGAATGTACAAGATCATTGGCATTTTAATGATGCTCAATGATGTTGAACTGAGTGAGCTATGGTGTAAGCTACTCTAGCTCTACAAATGATCAAGGAATGAGCTCTCAATGAGGCACACTACACCGCATGATTTTACAAGATCTTTTATACGTATTTCTTCTAAGTTTGAATTTTTAATTCAAACTTGGCTCCAACTAAAAGTGACTCCATTGATTTAGGAGCTATTCTCTCAATTAAAATCGTAACTAATATTGTTCCTAACTCCGAGAGATATAGCCTTTTACAAGATTCTTCAAGGATTTAATCTTTTACAATGGTAAATGATCAAGTAGTTACAAGCTATGGTTCACATGAATCATCAAGTGCTTCCATACAATGTCTTCCCTGCTAAGAAAAATGTGTAGGCTTGTACATTTTCACCAACAATAAAATGGCAATTATCACAAGAGACTTAAGCATATCCATAAAAGCATTGGGGAAACTCTATGCTTGGGGCCACCCTTGACCTACTCCACAAGGGTCACCCCTTGGACCACATGTGATGGAAATAAAATCAAATATTCATGGCTATCCAAGACACAACCTCCTTCATGAGAAAGGTGACTCCTTCTAGTGGAAAGTTTGTTTAAACCTCTTCCAAAAACTTTTATGAACTCCCATAACTCTAAAATCTGGTTCTTACTTCCTGCAAAGGACTAAACTTTAATGGTATACCTCATGTTCTTGTATTGAATGCTTGTAGTTGTCTAGCATCATTAATTTCCTTAACAAAGATCTTATTAGATCCCCTTACACAACACATGAGCCATTGCTAGAGGTGCTAGCTTAGTGGATAACCTTGAAGTTGGTGTTAGCAAGGAGATGTGTGCACACTTAATTCGCTAAGAAGTATATGTATTTTGTTTATTAAAGAGTCTTTCTTTTGCCATCCATGTTTTCTATCATGCTATTTACACTTGATTGTGTACTTTGATTTTTTCTTGAAGGCTCTTGGTGTTTCTAAAATCTAATTATTAAGTGTAGTGGAACCTTGAGCTCCCTTGATATTTCTTTTTATGAGTGATTATGTCAAATGTCGATACATGATCTAGGATAAAGTGCAAATTGTACTGTAGCAAACCATACATTAAGTCATTGTCTATAGTGTCATTACCATAAATGATCATAGAAGAATTTTCATGAACTAAAGGATCCAAATGGTGATAACATCTAGAAGATGTTACTCCTTTTTTGCTTGTTGCTTAAGTTTGTTAAAGGACAATACATATTACAGATATATTATCCATCTTTTTTTTATCCTAAGATTCTTAGGAGATAATAAGATCATGAAAAACATGTATAGCTAGCTCCAAGAGCCTATCAACATCATGAGAGACCAAACATAGAAATGGTCTTTACCATTCTATGGAGGAGATATTGATCCGATGAGAAATGACTTAATTCCATCATATGTTCCAAAGACATGTTCTAGATATTTTCAGAAACGTATATGGTTTAAAGAATCATTAGAAGCTACGAAGCTAGATTAATTTCTTTCAAAGTTCATATAACCATGATATACACACAAGTGTTCTATTTAGAGATGTGAAAAATGAATACTACAAGAAACTGAAATGATGCATAGAGTGAAAATAGTGGCTCTACAACTACAGGTTCGCTTTGCTGCATGAACGATGTTGCAGGAAAGATGGCGTTATACATCTGCCATTTCCACCCCTTTCTCTCACTTCACCATATCATTAAGTTGATCAAGGACGAGAAAGAATGCATCTTATTTTATGTATACGAAATGTATTTGAAGTTATATGTGTCCTTGGATGCTAGAAAAGGCACGAGAAGAAAAAGAAATCATATTCTTGCAAACAGTAATTTGTTAAATAATACGATGAGAGTATTCTGTTCCCTGCTTGGAACTGTTATTTCCACCATTGAGTTCCTTCCAAACAAGAGAAACATCGATAACTTCAAGACCCCATTGACTTTGTTGAAACCAATATTTAGACACAGATTAGCTTCAAAAGTGCCAATAGTACATTGATATGGAGAAATAAAATTTTGCAACTCGAGTTCGCTTTTTGTAGGTATACAAATAATTCAGTTTGAAGGGTTCCCTTGATAAGTCTCGCATCAGAAACTTATGTGAATACTGAGTCATACAACCCACTGTTATATTTCAGTTTCACAGTCTTGATCATCAAGACAGTGCATTTTGATATTAAGGAAATGCAATCCTTGTGAATTTCAGATACACGAATCGTTCATGTATTGAACAGTGCTACATTTAGATTCCTTGAAATCAGTTCAGTGTCGTATGCCGCTTTTCTACAGACCCGACTGACAAGTCGTATGAGCAGAGAGAAACTTAACACAGATACATGATGACTGACAGACGGTTAAAGCAGTCGATACCAGGTACATGTACAAAAACTACTATGGAAGTGGAACGATTTTACTACTTGCTTCAGGAACGCTTGTCTTCGAAGCGGAACTTGCTATTCTGAAAATATGATTTGCATTTCGTGGAAACATCTAATCAATAATGATGATAGACCCTATTGCAGAGGTTGTTCGGTTGTATGGAATATCACGTGTGACGATGTCAAAGTGAACGTCTACTGACCAGCCAGGACGTGTATCTACTAGCTATTAAGAACGACTGACATGTTCCCTGAAACTGTGATGTATATAAAGTGATCAATATAACCTACATGGACAAAAGATCATGATGAAAAGGTGATGATGTATCCGATCATGTTTCTCGGAATTAATGGCATTAAAGCGACGGTGTGTTTCTGATGTATGATTGCACTTTTCAGAAATACTCCAGTTCTGGATAAGTTCTGGAGAAGGCGGGACAATCCATGATGTCTGTATTAATATCATCATGGAGATAATACTCTGTATATGGGCAGGAGATGGTGCTTCAAATGAGTAGAAATATCGCCGCACTTTGTAGAAATATCATTGCTTTTTCGAAAAGTGAAGATACGAGTTCGGAATAGATATATATTTTCAAAGTCATGCATATCATTCTAATCACCGTCGATACCTCTCATTATGTGCAACCCAAGCATCAATGTCAACACATCAAAAGTTTCATGAACATGTCTCAGCCAAGATCCATGTCATAAAATGTGAAACATCACATGAGACTTGGGAGGATCTTAGCTTTGATGATGGAAAACCTTTTATTTGGATGAGGATGTCAAAGTGAACGTCTATTGACCAGCCAGGACGTGTATCTACTAGCTATTAAGATAGACTGACATGTTCCCTGAAACTGTGAGCTATATAATGCGATCAATATAAGCTACATGGACAAAAGATCATGATGAAAAGGTGATGACGTATCCGATCATGTTTCTCGCAATTAGTAGCATTAAAGCGAAGGTGTGTTTCTGATGTATGATTGCACTTTTCAGAAATACGCCAGTTCTGGATAAGTTCTGGAGAAGGCGGGACAATCCATGATGGCTGTATGAATATCATCATGGAGATAATACTCTGTATATGGGCAGGAGATGGTGCTTCAAATGAATAGAAATATCGTCGCGCTTTGTGGAAATATCATTGCTTTTTCGAAAAGTGAAGATACGAGTTCGGAATAGATATATATTTTCAAAGTCATGCATATCATTCTACTCAACGTCGATACTTGCATAGCAATTTGTATCTGTTGAAAGTAGAAAAGCCCCGAACGTCTTTGAAAACACAAAAGTGTATCGAAATTCCTGTCGCCAAGTATTCATCGCAAACTTCTTGAGCTTCACCAGTGATGGAATGCTCCATTTGTTTTCAATCAAAGGAGTAATGAATATGAGAGGCAATCCAGGTGAACTAGAAAACGCAAATGAACAGGAGAAACCTGTCATAACGCAATGATGGCGGACGACGACGTATTGTTGGGATATGGCGGTTGTCATTTCCTTGTGGAAAGTCGTACATGTAGGCATGTTGTAGTGTGGAACCAACGTGAGGCTTCTTCTGATACCTATCATCAAAGCAGTTTGTCTATCGCCCACAGACAGTAAAAATATGCTGATGTCCTCAAATAATTCCGGCTGCGTAGAAGAAGCCAAGGAGTTTTCATTGAAGTAGAACGTTTAGAACCATCATTACATTTAAAAGTGATAGTTTCGGACATGCGTTAAATACAATGATCCAAGATATATGCTCTGCATGGAAAATATAAATACAACTTCCTCTTGGTTGAGAGTACAAAGAACTGTTACCCCTTTTCAGAGATTCACTACGCGAATGATGTAAGAAGAAAAATTTCACTATGATTTTTGAATTAAATTTCCCGTACGCTATTTTCACACTAGATTTTGAAACTTAATGTTGAGAAGCTTCACAGCGTGGTGCAATGTAAACCCATAGCACTAAGTACTCATTAAGCAATTGCAAATATACATCGACAATCGCAAACAATATGTGCATAAATAAAGCGCCCAAATCGTATATTTGACTTGTTAATTACTACGATAATATATGCATTTGCAAAATCTCTATGCTTTCTAGCAAACATATATAGCATAGCTACAACTGCTAGAGAAAGTCCTAAAAACAGTTACATCAGTTCATGCTTCGAAACCAGAAAACAATGGCATTTCTACGCATTTCGGCATTTTCTTCGGATCGGACATGTGTCATGAAGTTCAGACAGCTGCTCGATTATCTGCTCACTTAGGGTGGATTGAGACTGATCCGGAGGAACATGAGAGCTATTAACTTTCAAAAGCAGTGCATCGTCCTTTCGCATTCACACTAGCGACAATGGAATATACGTGATCAATGGCATATAAGTGATCAATAAATTTTGTGGACGTGTATCTACTAGCTATTAACATAGACTGGCATGTTGCCTGAAACTGTGAGCTTTATAAAGCGATCAATATAAGCTACATGGACAAAAGATCATGATGAAAAGGTGATGGTGTATCCGATCATGTTTCTGGGAGCTCGTGGCATTAAAGCGAAGGTGTGCTTCTGATGTATGATTGCACTTTTCAAAAATACCCAAGTTCTGAATAAGTTCTGGATAAGGCGGGACAATCCATGATGGCTTTATTAATATCATCATGGAGATAAAACTCTGTATATGGGCAGGTGATGGTGCGTCAAATGAGGAGTAATATCGTCGCACTTTGTAGAAATATCATTGCTTTTTCCAAAAGTGAAGGTACGAGTTCGGAATAGATATATATTTTCAAAGTCATGCATATCATTCTAATCACCGTCGACACTTGCATAAAAATTTGTATCTGTTGAAAGTAGAAAAGGCCCGGATGTCTTGGAAAACACAAAGTGCATCGAAATTCCTGTCGCGAAGTATTCATGGCAAACGTTTTGAGCTTCACCAGTGCTGAAATGCTCCATTTGTTTTCAATCAAAGGAGTAATGAATATGAGAGGCAATCCAGGTGAAGTAGGAAACGCGAATGAACAGGAGAAACCTGTCACGACGACGTATTGTTGGGATATTGTGGTTGTGATTTCCTTGTGGAAAGTCGTACATGTAGTCATGTTGGAGTGGGGCACCAGCGTGAGGCTTCTTCTGATACCTACCATCAAGGCAGTTTCTCTATCGCCCACAGACAGAAAAAATATGCTGATGTCCTCAAATAATTCCGGCTGCGTACATCAAGGCAATTTGTCTATTGCCGACAGACAGAAAAAATATGCTGATGTCCTCAAATAATTCCGGCTGCGTAGAACAAGCGAAGGAGTTTTCATTGAAGTAGAACTTTTAGAACCATCATTACATTTAAAGTTGATAGTTTGGCACATACGTTAAATACAATAATCCAAGATATATGCTCTGCATGGAAAATATAAATACAACTTCCTCTTAGTTGAGAGTACAAAGAACTGTTACCCCTTTTCAGACATTCAGTACGCGAATGATGTAAGAAGAAAAATTTCAATATGGTTTTGAAACTTAATGTTGCGAAGCTTCACAGCGTGCTGCAATGTAAACCCATAGCACTAAGTACTCATTAAGCAAACACAAATATACATCGACAATCGCAAACAATATGTGCATAAATAAAACGCCCAAATCGTATATTTGACTGGTTAATTACTACGATAATATGTGCATTTGCAAATCTCTATGCTTTCTAGCAAACATATATAGCATAGCTACAACTGCTAGAGTAAATCTTAAAAACACTTACATCAGTTCATGCTTCGAGACCAGAAAACAATGGCATTTCTACGCATATCGGCATTTTCTTCGGATCGGACATGTGTTATGAGGTTAAGACAGCTGCTCGATTATCTGCTCACTTAGGGTGAATTGAGACTGATCCGGAGGAACATGAGAGCTATTAACTTTCAAAAGCAGTGCATCGTCCTTTCGCATTCACACTAGCGACAATGGAATATACGTGATCAATGGAATATAAGTGATCAATAAATTTTGTGGATTTTCAAATCAAACTTTTTTTCATATCGAGGTTCGAACTTTTATTAAATCACCAAAACACAAAACATAATAGAATGTTCTACAGGCAAATTGTTTAGAGGCGGAGAGCGTAATATAAAAAACCTTTCTAAGCAGAACAAAATACAATACATTGTGATTATCTTGTTGTTAGTTTGTACCAAATTTGTACAAAATCGTGTAGTACGTACGCATACAAAGCACGGCAAGAAATTTGAGGAACTTCAACTGGCCAAAGCTGCAAGTCGTATGCAAAATATAGATTAACTAATACAATCTGTGCATTAAAAAGCTGCAGAGCAACATTATGAGAGATGCTTCATGAAAGACAGAAGGCGTCTCTCGTATAATAGAGGTTTGCATTAGAATAGGTGAAGAAAAGTGAACGTTTGTATATTTTTTGGACTTCGAATTTTGGACATTGTGTTGGCTACTATTTGATTTTTTGGACTAAGGTTATGGTGATCTCCTTTGAACGAACTTTTATTGATCATAAAGGTAACGAATTTTGATCTGCTTAATGTGTGCATGGGAAACTATGTTAACTGTAAAACGTCTGCCTTCTCTTATTATCACAAAAAACCTTATCGGATCACACAGGAAAAAAGTAGGGAAAAAAATATACCAACAGTAATATGTGTTTTACCTAGCATGGCACATAATAACCCATATTTATGTGTACATTTTAAGGCTTATGCAGTAATTGTGACGTATCATAATGAAGTAAGCAACTTCCTCTATGTCCTAAAAAAAACATTATGCACACGCAATTTTGTATATGGCCCATTTGGGTTTGCAATACCTTACATTTTTCCATGCCAAGCAGTTGAAGAAATTCATTAATATACTTCATATAAAGAATCCATAAGCCATACTTATAAATGATCTTAGTGCCCAATACGTATTGCAAAATATAGAGGCATACATACAAAAACTAAGTATGCATCAATATCAAAATCCGAAACTTAAAAATTTACACAAAATTTCTGTTTCTTTTACTACATTTTCTTTTCCAAAAATCCCTCTATGTTTCAAATTGTTCACATAGAGGCATACTTACAAAAACTAAGTATGCATCAATATCACATAAAAGAAAGGATCAAAAGATCTTGATTTTATATTTGTGCAACTCACAGAAACTTTCTAATCGATTATTCTAGGGTCTAGGTGCTTGCTTTGAACCATGTAATACTTTTGTAGCTTGCATACAGAATTTCGAAACTTTATATCTATAAAATCACGAGGTTATTGCATATAGATATGTTCGTGCGGTTTTCCATACCAAAATGCGTTCTTAAGATCATGTTGAAACATGTTCCAATATTAAATTGCTTTTATACTTAGAACAGTACAAACACTATAGATTCTGGCAACAAGAGTGAATGTATCCTCATAATCAATAGCAGAAGTATGCTTGAAACCCTTTTCCATTATTTGTTTCTCAAAATAAAATCATCAATCAATTTTTTAATACAGAACACTTACTTATTTTCAATTATCTTCAGTTCACACGTAAACTATTTCCATGTTATGTTCTCCTTCAAAGAATCAAAATCTCGTTAGATTCCATTGTGCGAATTTTCGCTTATACTTGAACATTCAAAGAATCTCAGATCTTGCTCTTGAATAATCCATTATGTAAAACTAGAATGCAAAATACAATAAGAGCTAAAATAAGTTTAATTTGCATTTCATTTTCTTATACTCCACCAAAGATTGTATCTATATCTTTGCATCAAAAAGTTATAACTTTCACCAATTTCTCCTCTATGTATATCATCACTAGTTCAATAAGCTTAGATTCTTCTTTCTTTGTCTCCTTTGATACAAGTAAATATATCTAATCATCTGAAGCAGTTCATTTTTTTGAACTTATATTCGTGGAATCATATAATAAATCATTAATTTCGTCTTGCATTTGGCGTTTTAACCTCCAAACTCGATAATTTTTACCAAGATAATAGATCATAAGTAAATAGTGTATTTTCATATGACATATAAGACTTTTCATATTGTGCATAGATGACAAAAATACATTTTTCAAATTTTTTCGCAAACTTAGTCCTCAATTAGAGACGTCACACAAAAGAAACTTCCTCTTTATCCTACAGGTCGAGATCCTTCTTTGCTTCATACTTTTTGAGTGAACTCATGCGGTTGTTTGACCATTTCATCGTTCGCAATAAAAACTATGAAGAGAGGGCCATAACAAGTATTGAAGGACGAGGCTAGGCTTGGGATAATTATATACGAGGTAAGAAACTATCGTATTCTTATGCTTTCCAATAGAAAATACTATATGATTATCGTGTGAAAGAAAAGGACGAGGCTAGGCTTCGGATAATTATATACTAGATAAAAAACTATCTTATTCCCATGATTTCCAATAGACAATACTATATGATTATTCTGTGAGAGAAAAGGGAATATTCAATGCACATACTCATAATTCAAAGTATATGCATGTTGTGGAAATTCTACTTTTCTTTTTTCAAAGGGCTTTAAAACAATTTTTTTTTCTTCTTTCTTACACTTTACTTATACTTTCCATGGATTAGTAGGTGAAAAGTGGAATATAGAATGTGAAGAGAAGACATATGCATACATTTATATAAACTTTCATACATATTGGCTTGTTAACCCTATCTAGCACTTAGTTTACTCATAGGTAATCATTTTGTTTAACTCAATAGGTAAGCGGGCTAATACCGTAAACACTTTTGATACACATTCACTACCTTGAATACTGACTTTAAGAGTAAAATTCTAGTAGAATGAAAATATGCGAATGAATACTAGACATTCGACATACTTAGAACTCTAATTTCCACCATTGAGTTCATGTCGATAACTTCAAGACCCCATAGAGTTTGTTAAAGAAATATTGTCGATAGTACATTGATATGGAAAAATCAAATTTTCTAGCTCGAGTTCGCTTTTTGTAGAGTTCCCTTGATAAACTCTCGCATCAGAAACTTATGTGAATACTGAGTCTTACAATCCAGTGTTATATTTCAGTTTCACAGTCTTGATCATCAAGAGAGTGCATTTTGATATTAAGGAATGCAATCCTTCCCTTTGTGAATTTCAGATACACGAATCGTTCATCTATTAAACAATGCTACCTTCAGATTCCTTGAATTCAATTCAGTGTCGTATGCCGCTTTTCTACAGACTCGATTGACAAGTCGTATGCGCAGAGAGAAACTTAACGCAGATATGTGATGACTGACGCTTGTCTTCTGAAAATATGATTGGCGTTTCGTGGAAACATCTAATCAATAGTGATGATAGACCCTATTGCAAAGGTTGTTTGGCTGTATGGAATATCGCGTGTGACGATGTCAAAGTGAACATCTATTGACCAGCCGGGACGTGTATCTACTATTTATTAAGATAGACTGACATGTTCCCTGAAACGGGCAATAACAACATTACATATGAGCTATATAAAGCGATCAATCTAAGCTACATGGACAAAAGATCATGTTTCTAGGAATTAGTGACATGAAAGGGAAGGTGTGTTTCTGCTACCCCTTTTCAGACATTCACTACGCGAATGATGTAAGAAGAAAAACTTCACTATGATTTTTGAATTAAATTTCCCGTACGCTATTTTCACACTAGGTTTTATAACTTATTTCACTGAATGGTTTCTTATGTTCAGAAGCTAAATTTCTTAATCTGGGCATTTACCTGCATTCCCTAAGAAACATCGGCAATCGCAAATACACATCGGCAATCGCAAACAATATGCGCATAAATAAAGCACCCAAATCGTATATTTGACTCGTTAATTACTACGATAATATACCCATTTGCAAATCTGAATGCCCTCGAGAAGGGTAGTTGCATATCCGTATATACCATTGATTTCAGGACTTTTTCCAAGGATTATGGTGTCGATTCTTGTTATTATTCAAGGAGGTTGATAATGCAACGAGAAGTTTATAGACTGTATTGGTGAGTTGAGGGTTGTGGAAACTTGACCTTGCCAAAACTGAGATGATACTGACTCAATATAATAGGTAATATA
>CM035427.1:14426980-14456980 GCA_020310875.1 Ceratopteris richardii
ATCAACCCTCCATCCTACTGTTCTTCCATTCCACCATCCCACCAGCCCTTCATCCACACCACCCACCATCTCTCGCACTCAATATGTAAGGGTCAAAAGCTACTACAATAATTATGTGAAGTATGTACTTCTTAGAGGCATTCAAATATCATGGGCGGCATGTGAATCAGGATCTCAACTTGCATGCAAAAGTGACATTAAAAGTGTAAGGAGTTAAAGTGAAAGAAGATAAATGACTGTTGTCACCAACCATTCATGATGACTACCTATTTTTTAGGATCTAATTCAAAACTAGAGGCCAGTACCATAATTGATCTACCCCTCCAATTTTGGGGCAATCAATCGGCGCATATTCAGTGAATGTGGGAAATGGGAAAGGACCTCTTGGCCTATTGGAGTCTATAAAAGCAATGGACTAGTACTCATTGGGGATACACACATATACATACACTTATAGAGCTTATTTTCGAGCTTATTTCCGGCATCTCTTTGGGTCCTCTATCTGCACTCTGTGGCTACAAGCCTACTATAGGAAGTCACTCTGTGGGAGGATATAGAGCTTGAGCTTCCCGATGGAGGGCTAATACCACTGTAGTGTAAAGAGCTGGCATGGTTTTGTCGTTCTGTTTGAATCAGTGGTATTCCCATGCTCTTCCATTAGAGCAAGTCTTCATACCTTTGTACTGAGCAGTGCAAGTCTTCATCTAGTTGTGTTCATTTTAATGGACGAATCTCTTGTATTCATTCTGTTTTGTTCTGGATTGACATGTTAGCATAGAGCATCAGCTTTTTTGAGAATTTCCTTTGCCCACATTGTAATCATCTGTTCCAACTAAGGAGTGGTTTAGTCTTCGACTATTGTCATTTGTCTTCTCCCTGAGTATTTACAGTTCAGTGCAATTATTGTTATCTGCCTACTCACAAAACTATTATAAAGGGTATATTTCCCTAAGGAGAACCTCCCTTGAGTAGGCGAAGTACTGGAAGTGCATGGTGCATGCTCCTAATAAAAGTAGATACCCCAGTACCTCCTCTACAGTTTGGCACGCCCGGTGGGACCCTTGCATTTCTGTGAGAGGCCCTGAGCATAGTAAATATTCCTTCTCCATTTTTTTTGCCCTATTGCATTTTGCAAGTAGGTACATGACCCATACGCGAGCAGATAAGGAGCCTTTTCATGTACGAAGGAGCCTTCAAAAGTAAGCTATATCTTCGACTAGTGAACCAACATCTCCTCTACCTCCTTTGAATTTATGCATTGATTTGGGTGTGACTCCACTGTCAAAAGAAAAGCATAGGATAACATTAGACTTCTCCTCACATACGTCAGAGGAAACACCAGTGCAAATGGAGGATCTCTCTCATTTACTCTACAGACTCAAGATCAAGTTCCCTACCTTCAAGGGACAAGCTTATGAGGATGCTGATGATCATGTGAGGAGATTCATCTCCTTATGCCATGGACGAGGTTTGCAGAATAGGGAGGATGCAATGCTCGTACTCTTCCCATCCACATTGGAAGGCCTTGCTGACAAATGGTACAGTCAATATGCAGATGGCCATTTTGCTACATGGGAGGCTCTGAAGATGGCGTTTCACAAACATTTCGACCAAGTGACTCCTCGAAAAGAGATCTAGATCAGCTAGAGAAGCTAAGGCTAAGATCAGGTGAATCCTTCCATGAACTTCACACTAGGACAAAAGCACTTGTTGCATGTCTTCCACATGCTCCAGGTGATTTCTTGGTTAAAAAATGGATAGAAAAGCTCTGCCCAAGTCATCTCAGCAAAAGCTACGTGAATCTCTTAGATTGGATGCAACCCTTAATGATTTTGTTGCAGCGGCATCATGCATTGAAGAAGATAGGCAAATTTCTGACGGGGAAACACAACCAAATTATGCAGTAGAACTAGACCCTATTGGACAGCTGAGGAAACAACTAGAGGCATTGAAGATGCAAAAAAATCACCAAGAAGATGAGGTCTTGCCACCACTCCATCACACTAATGCTGAAGTAGCCCAACTTCATCGCGAATTAGAAGATTTGCAGACTACTCAGGATATAAGAAGGTAGATTCGGTGTACAATATGTAACAATCGTGGACATTCCAATGCTAATTGTCCTAATAGGGTAAGTTGTCAATTTTGTGGAAAGGATGGCCATGAGGCTAGAGACTGTTACTACCTCAAGGGTACACAACAACAAGGTCACCCTCAAGCTCTGGATTCATATTATGCTAGTACTTCAAATGCACCTAAAAGAGAGGAGAATTGTACAACGAAGCCTAGATATAATATGCCATTGATGTGTTATCGCTGTGGTGAGTATGGCCATATGCAAAATAGGTGCTCCCTTCCAGAAGATGCACCTCTATGTCAGCATTGTCCAGAGGCCAAGGATCATTATACCAAAGATTGCCCAAGAAGCTGCCCCACTCCAATTCACATGATTGCAGTCTCCCCACAAGTGGAAGGTATGACCACTTAATCTTATTGTTGAGCCCTGGCAGGTTGAAACCAGCAAAGTCAAGGTCAGAGTTATGCATAAGCAAGAATGAAGTGTTAAAATTCAAGGGTCAAAGTGCACAGGAGGTATTGCAGGAGTATTTTTGCTAATCCCCTTAAGGTCAAAGGGTGTTCAAAGTAATCGGGAAGGTCCAGGTGAACCCCTCTTTGGGGCAAAAGTGACGAATTAAAAGGAAAAAAATAAAGGCATGTGAAGCGGCTGTGTACGCACATGTGGAAATATGGCCGCCCAATCAAATTTTTGTTTTGGTCTAAAGTCACTACAGGACAAAGTAGTGAGTCGTTGGTCGCCTCCGAACAAGACAATCTTGGGGACATCAAAGGAAGGCCAAGAGTCTAGTGCAGTTAAGAGCGTACGGGACCAACACACTTCAAGAAGGAAAGCAAAGGCTATTCTATAGAGGTGAAAGAAGCAAAGAGAAGTCTAAGAGGAAGCAAGAAGGAGAAGTGGAGAGTCATTGGTGTGTGACGACACTAGGAAGTGGAAGTGAAGAGTGCAAGAAGGGTGGCTAAGGAAGGGTGCAAGGAGTGCGAAGCTAGACCACACAGATCACAAGGTCTCTTACCGTGCTCAGGCCGCAAAGGTATTCATCCCCCAGCTTGGTGGAAGCTTGGTGCAAGGTGTGCACAAGGAGAAGCTTGAAGCAAGTGAAGGACTAGTGCAGAAGAGGCGGGCTGCTGGAAGACTTTGGGATAATTGGTCTTTTGGGATTGAGCATTCTCTGTAGTTGTGCCCAGAAGTATTAACTCGGATTGTACTAAACAGTGTAATTGTTCTACTGTAATCAAAACTCAAGATTCAAGGGTGCTTCTGCAGAAGTTTGTCAAGATTATTTCCTCTCTTGTCTTCTTTTTGTCTCCTACAAACCCTCAAACTCCTTCTCGTCCAAGAATCCCCAACAAATTTGGCACGCCCGGTGGGACATGCAAGGAGATTTGAGCATAGGAGAAGATCTATTGCACTTGGAGAACAATATTCCAGTGTCGACAGTAATACTCGAGTTGACTAAAGAGGCACATACTTATATCAAGTGTTTCATATTACGTGAACTATGAACAGCTCATGACCGCGACCCGGTCACAAACCTTGAGGCTCACGTGCAAGTAGACAAGAAGAAAGGCGGTCAAAAGATCATCGAGTCCACTTTCATCAACTTCATCGGTAAGAAGCATGGCAGGAAAGGTAGACCTAGAAACCTTACTCTCCAGATTAAACATAAAATTTCCCTCTTTCAGAGGTTTAGCTCATGAGGATCCAGATGAGCACATTCGAAGATTTCTGGCATTATGCAAGACTAGAGGTCTAATGGGTAGGGAAGATGCCTTCTTGATACTCTTCCCTGCCACATTGGAAGGATTGGCAGACAAGTGGTTTAGCCAGTTTGCTGAAAACCACTTTACCTCTTGGGATTTGATGAAAGAGGCCTTCAAAAATCAGTTTCAGCATGGCAACACTGCGGAGATCATTATAGAAGAGCTAGAAAACTTGAGATTGGGTCTAAGAGAAAAGTTCCCAGAGTTTGTGACCAGGGCCAAAGCACTAATGGCTAAACTACCAGATCCACCGCATGATTTCTTTGTCAACAAGTGGTTAGCCAAACCCCTACCTGTGGTCACCCAATGCAAAATAAAAGAGTTAGTGTTACCTACCGCCTCTGTTGAGGAGTTCATCAATACGGCCACACGCTTGGAGCACATAAGTGTGAAGAGATGGATAGGTATGTGCTTGAAGATGAAGAGGTGTTGCAAAATCCTTGATCTACACCAGCCAAATGAACTCCAGGAGTATATGGTGGGCCCTTTTAGCTTGCCAATGGATGTATTAGACACCCTATGTACCTTGGAATATCACTCTCAAAAAGATAGATCAAAACAGATAAGTTGGAGTTAGCTCAGAGGTGAAAACTTGCTATTCTTGGTTCATACACCTGTCCAGTGTTTTACATAATTCTCTGAGCACAGCAGCAATTAGCTTAATTCCTCTTGGGGAAGTCTAGTTAGCTTAAAGAGCTAACTTTCAAGAGTAATCTCATAAAAAATAATGAACCAGACACTGAGAATGAGTTTTAACAAGTGATGACATCATCCCGATTTTCACGGGCTGCTATAGAAATAGACGAGTGAGCAGAAAAATCACCATAACTCAAAAAGTAGAAATCCAATGATTATGAAAATTTGTATGCTTATACTAGACAGTAAGCTGAATCCAAAAAACATTAAATCACTGAATTTGGATAAGTAACCACTGAGAAACACCTCTGACAAGATGAGTAAAAAAGTCGGGTACCTGACAGAGAGGTGAAGATGAACAGACCCTGTTGACTTCAAATGAACATAACTGAAGATTCCAAGATCCAAATGACATGAAAATTTATGAGCATATAGTAGACTTATAGAGCTAACTTTATCAAGTTAAATCACTGAAAATGATGCACCAAGCTCATAGATAACATCTCTGCAAGTTGACTGAGAAAACTGAGAGTAATGGCAGTGAGTAGTACACTTCACAAGAACATGGAAAGATGAACTCAAATAATCATGAAAATGAAAGTATATTGCTTGTACAATACAATGACTTACTGATACATATGTGTGCCTTGTAATCACACCTTGATATGGCATAAAGCTCAGCTCTTGGAGGTCTTCACATAGGTCTCTCTAACCACGACTAAAACTGCCATCTATTTATAGTTGAGTTTGGGAGGCTAACTTCCCTCAATCACTCTCCAATCAATCAATGATTGATTTGATTCTCTACCTACCACAAATCACGAATTCGTGGCTCCTCTTTCCATTCTTGATCATGTGGACTCAACCACTTAAGATTCTCTTACTTTTACATTAAGTAAACTCTTCAAAAGTTACAAGAGGTTGTTCACAAGTGAACTTTACATAGTCTTCATTTTAAGGCTTTTTCTATGACTTTGTGGGACTCAAGCCAATACTTAGGCTTGTCATAGACTTGCTCCAACAGCTCCCCCTCAAGCCAAGTATGCTTGAGGTCTTCAATCTTCCAAGATTACCTGCAAACCAATCATAGCCTTGAATTTGCAAAGCTTTGTACCATCCAATGCTTTGGTTAGAATATCTGCACATTGTTGATGAGTGGACACATATGATATTTGAATCTCTTTGCTTAGAACCTTTTCTCGTACATAGTGATAATGAACTTCAATATGTTTAGTCCTTGCATGAAAAATAGGATTAGCAGCCAAGTGAATAGAACTCATATTGTCACCAAAAATAGTTGGAGTTCCAAACTCCAATCCAAGATCTTTGAATAATGTCTTCATCCATATAGCTTCTTGTGTAGCTATGGCAAGACCTCTATATTCAGCTTCAGTAGAAGAGAGAGCAACTGTGGGTTGCTTCTTGGATGACCATGAAATAAGCTTTGAACCTGCAAAGGTAAGATAACCTGAAGTGCTCCTTCTATCTTCCTTGGAGCCAGCCCAATCTGCATCAGAAAATAGCTTCAAACCTAAATCCGATACATAAGGATAATAAAGTCCTTCATTTATGGTTCCTTTGAGATACTTGAGAATCCTTTTGGCAGCATCCATATGTGGTTTCCTTGGTGTGTGCATAAATTGACTTAGCACACTCACACTGTAACATAAATCTACTCTTGTCAATGTGGCATAGTTGAGACTACCCACTAGACTTTGATATGATGTGATGTCCTCTATGAGTTCACCTTCATGTGAGCTCAATTTGTGATTGACCTCCATTGGAGTACCTGCAATCTTACAATCTTGCATCTTGAATTTTGCCAACATGTCCTTAATGTACTTCCTTTGAGTGAGAAACAAACCATGATCTTTGTAGACAACTTCCAAACCTAGGAAGTAGGTAAGTGAACCCAAATCACTTATCTTGAACTCTTCTCTCATCTGATCTTTGATCTTCTTCATACCATCTGCATCATTTCCTGTCAATATAATATCATCTACATATACACATAGATAGATGACCTCGGAATTACTCTTTTTAATAAAAAGTGAAGGATCTGCCTTGCTTGGTTGAAACCCTTTGTCCTGCAAGAATGAAACAAGCCTAAAATTCCAAGCTCTTGGAGCTTGCTTGAGACCATACAATGCTTTGTTAAGTTTACACACATAATCAGGATAAACTTGATTCTCAAAACCAGGTGGTTGTGCCATATATACCTCTACTGTTATCCAACCATTCAAGAATGCATTCTTTACATCTAGTTGAAGTATCTTCCAATTCTTGGAAGAGGCAATACTAAGCAAAACCCTAATAGTAGGCATCTTTGCCACAGGAGAGAAAGTCTCCTCATAATCAATTCCCTGAGTTTGTGCAAAGCCTTTTGCTACAAGCCTTGCCTTATACCTGTTAATTGAACCATCAGAATTCTTCTTGAGTTTATAGACCCATCTTGAGCCTATTACCTTCATGGATGAAGTCTTGGGCACCAAATCCCAAGTGTTGTTTTCCTCAAGTGCTTCAATCTCTTCCTTCATTGCATGCTTCCATTCTGTTTTTGCTTTGGCCTCTTCAAATGATGATGGCTCCTCTTGGTTTATATCCTGTGCTATGTAGATAGAGTGTTTAGTTACTAATGAGGTGTCAAACCCATACCTTTCTGGTTTTTTCTTTTCCCTCATAGATCTTCTTAGGCCATGATGTGATGATTCTGCCTCATGTCCAAGTTCCTGCAATTTTGCTTTACCTTTAGACTTCCATGCTTTGATCTTTTCCATGTGAGATTCTTCATCATCCTCTGAGGTGTCTTGTTCTTCAATCTTTGATTGTTCTCTACCAAGCTTTGGAAAATCTTCTTCAAGATCATATGGTAAATTGATCTTCCTGCATGAATCTTCATACCATGAATTGTTCTCATCAAAAACTACATCTCTGCTTACCAAGAATCCTTTGTTGGTAGGGTTGTATAACCTGTAGCCCTTTTAATTGTTGTCATATCCAATAAATTTTACAATGATCTAAGCTTGGTCTTCTTCCATTCCAAGCCTCATATGGAGTCATCCCATCAAGGGATTTTGAAGGCAACCTGTTAATCAAGTAAGTGGCTGTAGATACAGCCTGAGCCCATAAGTAATTAGGTAAATGCTTTTCATTTAACATAGACCTTGCAGCTTCAACAATTGTCCTATTCCTCCTTTCTGCCACTCCATTTTGCTCAGGAGTGTACCTTGTAGTTACCTCTCTTTTGATTCCTCTTTCTTGAAGAAAAGAATCAAACTCATGGGAGAAATATTCTCCCCCTCCATCTGACCTTAGCCTTTTTAGTGATTTACCTGTTTGATTCTCCACAAGAGCCAAATATCTTTTGAAACATGAAAAAACTTCATCTTTGTGTTTCATAAAGAATAGGATAGTCCATCTGCTGCAATCATCAATAAAGGAAACATAATACCTTGATCCAGATATTGAAGCTTCCTTGCTAGGTCCCCATACATCTGTATGAACCAACTCCAAGAGATCTCCATGCATATAACCTTTCTTCATGAATGGTAACCTGTGAGACTTTCCAAATTGACATGCACTGCACTTATAAATCATATGTTGTTTTGACAAATTAGGAAGTCCAAGTACACTTTGGTCCCTGCAGATTTGCTTTAATGACCTTTCACCAATATGTGCTAACTTTTTGTGCCATACTTCCAATTCTGTGAGTGTTTGACTACCATAATTAAAGAGAGCAATGTTTCTAGTGTCCTGTAATTCAAATGTGAACAATCTACCTGTCTTTTCACCTTTTGCAATTTTTCTGAATCCTTGACTTGGATCTTCAACAAATGCTCCTGCTTTTGTGAACTTGACTTGCAACCCTTTCTCTACTATCTGCCCAACACTTATCAAATTCTTTGTAATGGTAGGGACATAGAGTACCTTACTGAGTAGGTTGATGTTTCCATCAAGTGCTTTGACATTGCCTATTTTCTCCACAAGATGTTTTGTATCATCTCCTGTTTGTACCTCATGCTTATTCCTTGGATCTTCTAAATCTGATAGGAGTGCCACATTTCCTGCCACATGATTTGAACAACCTGAATCTATGTAGAAAACATGCTCATCAGATTTACCTTGTGGCATAGCCATGTTCATGATCAATAATGAATCCTCTTTGTTTGAGTCTTCTGTGTAGTTATTGTAGTCTCTCCTTCCTTTGTAGCCTCCTTGATAGTTTGAATGATTGTAGTTGTTGTAGTTGCCATGGTAGTTGTTGAACCTTCCTCTTGAGTATCCATAACTTCCTCTATTGTATCCTCTGCCTCTTTGATTCCTGGAATTCCTAAAGCAATTTTCAGTTGTATGATTAATTAATCCACAAATAGAACATGAGTTGGAGTCTTGGGATCTCCCCCTGCCTTGTCTACCTCCTCTTCCTCTACCTCTGCCATGTCTTCCTCTACCTGCATAGTTAGCTTGATATGTACCTGCTTCATCATCCACTTTCTTTGCCTTTCCTTTGTTATCTTTAGACTTGCTTTTATCCGTGTATAAAGCTGAAGATTGATTACCTTTAGAGCTTTCTCCATTTTTGATAAGCTTTGCCTCTTCAGTAAGTAGTTGTCCAATGAGTGTGTTGAAATCAGGTACATGCATGTCCATGTACAAATCCATAGCTGTGGTGAATGCTTCCCACTTATCATCTGCCTTCAAGCCATTGATGACCTGCCTTACAATTTGCTCTTCATCTATTACCTCTCCAATGCTTCCCAACTGATCCGCTATGTCCTTGAGCTTTGTGACAAAATCAGTCACATTTTGTTTGGGAGCCTTCTTGAGAGTTGTGAACTCCAGCCATAGTTGATGCTTCCTAGCTTTGGTACTTGAAGAAAAGAAAGCTTCAAGTGCATCCCACACTTCCTGAGATGTCTTACAACTTCTAATGTGAGGCAACAAAAAATCTGAGATAGAGTTGAGGAGATAAGACCTTGCAAGTGCATCCTTGGAGCACCATGTGCTCAATCTTTCTTGCTCTTCTTGTGTTGGTTGACTTTTGTTCCTGAAACTTGGCATAACTTCATCTCCAGCCACATAACCATATAAACTTCTACCTTGGAGATAAGCTTCCATCCTTAATGACCAAGCTGAGTAATTACCTCTATCCAATTTGTCAATTGATGAAGGAAATCCATCTGCCATGTTGTCCAACCTTGCTCTGATACCACTGTGAAGAGATGGATAGGTATGTGCTTGAAGATGAAGAGGTATTGCAAAATCCTTGATCTACACCAGCCAGATGAACTCCAGGAGTATATGGTGGGCCCTTTTAGCTTGCCAATGGATGTATTAGACACCCTATGTACCTTGGAATATCACTCTCAAAAAGATAGATCAAAACAGATAAGTTGGAGTTAGCTCAGAGGTGAAAACTTGCTATTCTTAGTTCATACATCTGTCCAGTGTTTTACATAATTCTCTGAGCACAGCAGCAATTAGCTTAATTCCTCTTGGGGAAGTCTAGTTAGCTTAAAGAGCTAACTTTAAAGAGTAATCTCATCAAAAATAATGAACCACACACAGAGAATGAGATTTAACAAGTGATGACATCATCCCGATTTTCACGGGCTGCTATAGAAATAGACCAGTGAGCAGAAAAATCACCATAACTCAAAAATTAGAAATCCAATGATTATGAAAATTTGTATGCTTATACTAGACAGTAAGCTGAATCCAAAAAACATTAAATCACTGAATTTGGATACGTAACCACTGAGAAACATCTCTGACAAGATGAGTAAAAAAGTCGGGTACCTGACAGAGAGGTGAAGATGAACAGACCCTGTTGACTTCAAATGAACATAACTGAAGATTGCAAGATCCAAATGACATGAACATTTATGAGCATATAGTAGAGTTATAGAGCTAACTTTACCAAGTTAAATCACTGAAAATGATGCACCAAGCTCAGAGAAAACATCTCTGCAAGTTGACTGAGAAAACTCAGAGTAATGGCAGTGAGTAGTACACTTCACAAGAACATGGAAAGATGAACTCAAATAATCATGAAAATGAAAGTATATTGCTTGTACAATACAATGACTTACTGATACATATGTGTGCCTTGTAATCACACCTTGATATGGCATAAAGCTCAGCTCTTGGAGGTCTTCACATAGGTCTCTCTAACCACGACTAAACTACCATCTATTTATAGTTGAGTTTGGGAGGCTAACTTCCCTCAATCACTCTCCAATCAATCAATGATTGATTTGATTCTCTACCTACCACAAATCACGAATTCGTGGCTCCTCTTTCCATTCTTGATCATGTGGACTCAACCACTTAAGATTCTCTTACTTTTACATTAAGTAAACTCTTCAAAGTTACAAGAGGTAGTTCACAAGTGAACTTTACATAGTCTTCATTTTGAGGCTTTTTCTATGACTTTGTGGGACTCAAGCCAATACTTAGGCTTGTCATAGACTTGCTCCAACAATAAGGCACCAGTATGGTGCAACTTCTTCCCAACCAACCTATGGTACAGAACTCGAGGACCTAGTGATCCAGTTAAGAAGGGAGCTGGAGGGCTTGAAAAGAAATAAGCCCTACACAGAGGAGGAGACTGCTGTGGCTCACCTGAGAAGGGAGATTGAAGCACTCAAGCTCCAAAGGGAGGAGGAGGCCCAAGCAGAAGAATTAGCTCAGCTGAGGCAGGAATTGCAAGAACTCAAAGGAGGCGGTATCAAGAGTGGACTCTGGTGCTCCATGTGCAGCAAGCAAGGGCACATAGTAAGTGAATGTCCTCTGCTAAATGTGCTTGTCAATTATGCAGGAAAGTTGGCCATGAGGCCCATGCATGCCAATCCAGGGGAATGCCTACAACGACATACTGGACATAGGGAGGACCTCTGCCACCAGCAAATGTAATGGCAGTCGCGGCAAACCAAGGTAACAACTATAATCCTAGACCAAGGAATAATTTTGCAAATGGGCCTAGAAGGCCCATCATTTGCTTCAGATGTGGAGAGTGCGGGCACTACCAATCTAGGTGCACGCTCCCAGAAAATGCCCCTCCTTGCAGGAACTGTCCAGAGGCCAGGGATCACTATACAAACTGTTGTCCTAAGAATCAAGCCTCTACTTCCGGACCCCATCTCCAAATGATCTCTGTATTCAAGGAGGAAACATTACCTCAAGTTAATCAGCCCTCACCGTCTACCAAGGTGGTACAATTAGAAGAACTTGAATCTTTTGCAGTGCAGACAAGAAGCAAGGGGAAGGCTCAAGTGGACAAAAGTCAAGAATCAATGATTAGGGGATTCAACAAAGATAAAGTTGCAGCTGAAGACAAAGCAACCACAGGCGTAGACCCAAAACAAAAAGAAATCTTCATAGGCACCAGTGATGTCATTGGGCATGCTTTCATCAGGGCTCAGGAAGAGTTGGATAAGTCAAGTGGAGCCCATTCCTTTAAAGAGTCGAAAGCTTCAAAACTACTCAAGTCTATGAAGAAGGAGGTTAGTATTTTTTATCTAATAAAGATGGATGGAAAATTCAGGTCAGAGTTATTGCAGATAATTGATGAGGCTTCTACTACAAGTTTAGTGGCCAAGACTGTTGTTTTACATAAAGGGATAATTATAGGGGAAGCCCCCCTTACAGATTATAAAAGTCCTCGACTGACAGTATCTATAAAAGGTCATGAATTTTAGGGAGTTATTGTGGATGGTGGTTCTGGCATCAACTTGATGCCTGAACATACAACGAAAAAGATTGGACTCCACCCTTCCAGGCCTGCAAATTTCACCGTTACCCTGGCCGATCAGAGCAAAGTAAGGCCTGTCGGAGTGATTCCAAAAGTCCCACTTGAAATACAAGGTAATGTGTTCATACTGGATTTTGTTGTTTTAAGATTGCCCCAGATTGAAGGAGGATTTCCCCTCTTAATTGGGAGACCATGGTTGAGACATGCAAGTGTCATCCATGATTGGGGCAAGGACACTATGTGGGTACAAAAGAAAGGGCAAGAGCTGAAGCAGCTTCACTTGGAAGAAGGCCCGGATAATAAAGGAAACACCAGCATGATGGAAAAGGTTGGCATTTGCATGGAACCAGAACCAAAAGATCAACCCCACATAGATTTTGAGGAAGAAGAGGATATTCTAAAGTGGCTGCATGCAGGCAACTCTTCTTCTTGTTTTGGAATTTTTCTCAATAGTTCTTGCACAACTGAAGATTATGATGAAGGTGACAAAAAAGTCCAGGTTGATGGATTGGGAGAGCCTATCACGGACCACAAAAGGGGCAGAAAGACACCCCTCAACTACAACTCAGAGGAGGATATCAAATCTACAAATACGGCAGATGCCAAGGCTAAAGGCAAGGTAACGGACTCTAGTGAAGAATACTCTTTTCCTATTCAAGAAATACCTGCAGGATGGATGCAGGAAAAAGAGGAACACATTGAAATTCATGAGACACCTGCTTATAAAGCAATGCACAGAAGACTAGTGGAAGAAGACAAAGAAGGAACTGAGCACAAAGAGAGTATGGTAGAGAGAGATCCTGTCAAAGAAATACATTTAGATACTCAAAACAATAACCGACCAGTTTTGGTGGCCACCTGGTTGTGGAACTACCCAGGGCTTCTGGAAAAGGTCGGAACATTCTTGAACCACTACACAGATGTTTTTGCATGGCATTATAAGGTTCTAGAAGGAGTACCCCCAAGTTATGGAGAACACAGAATTCCTTTGATAGAAGGAGCAAAGCCGGTGAGAGGGAAAAGTTATAGGTTGAATCCCAAGTATGCTGAAGCTGTCTATTCCGAAATTCAGAAACTGGAAGATGCAGGCATTATCATTCCTGTAGAACATTCGGAGTGGCTATCTCCCATGGTGATAGTGCCAAAGAAGAACACTAACAAGATCAGAATCTGTGTGGATTTTAGGGCATTGAACAAAGTCACGATTCCAAACGGATTTCCAATGCCATTTGCTGAGCAGGTCATAGAAGAAGTAGCTGGTCATTCCCTTTATAGCTGCATGGATGGATTCAGTGGATACAATCAGATATCCATTCACCCTGGGGATCGGGAGAAGACAGCATTCATTACTCCTTGGGGAACTTATGTATATCTGAAGATGCCCTTTGGGTTAAGAAATGCTCCAGCTACCTTCAACCGAACAGTTAATCTCATTTTTGGACCATTGCTACTAGAGTCGTTAAGAATCTTGATGGATGACTTTTCATCTTTTTCAGGTACTCTTAAAGAAACTCCTTTGGACTGTTTAGAGAAGCATCTGCTTCAATTAAAACAAGTTTTTGAGAGGTGTAGAGAAACGAAGCTGAAACTGAATCCAAACAAATGCCACTTCTTGGTGACCGAAGGTACTTTGTTAGGGCATGTGGTATCTTCCAAAGGTATGGCACCGGATCCAGACAAAATCATGGCTATATTAAAATTACCGAGGCCTAAATCTTCAAAGGAAATTCAAAGTTTTCTAGGCCATACAGGTACTTTGTTAGGGCATGTGGTATCTTCCAAAGGTATGGCACCGGATCCAGACAAAATCATGGCTATATTAAAATTACCCAGGCCTAAATCTTCAAAGGAAATTCAAAGTTTTCTAGGCCATACAGGATACCACCGCAGATTTATTAAAATGTATGCAGATATAGCCAGACCTTTGGCTAGGCTCACAGGCAAGGAGGTTCCTTTTAAATGGGATCAAGAGGAGGAAAAAGCATATCAAACACTAAAGTCAAGGTTAGTGTCTGCTCCCATTTTGATTACACCTCAGTGGTCAAAGATATTTCATTTACATGTGGATGCCAGTGCATATGCAGTAGGGGCAGTTCTAACACAACCTAGTGAAGAATTTAAGATGGACAGACCGATTCAATATGCCAGCAGAATTTTGTCTAAGGTTGAAAGGAACTACAGCACTACAGAAAGGGAAGCCTTAACCATGGTTTTTGCTGTCCAAAAATTCTGGCATTACTTATTGGGAGTGAAATTTGTTATTATAACTGATCACCAACCTCTAAAGTACTTACTCAACAAACCACAAGCCACTGGTAGAATATGGAGGTGGTTATTGTTATTCCAAGAGTTTGATTTCTCGGTAATTCATAAACCAGGTAGAGAGAATGTTATGGCAGATCACCTGTCCAGAAAAAGTATGATGGATCAAACCAGTGGAATCAATGATGATTTTCCCGATGCTCATCTGTTTGCTGTACAGGCTCAAGGTTGGTATGATGATATTAAGCAATTCATTAAGACTGGGCTGTATCCAGAAAAGGCTAGTACTGTACAAAGGAAGAGACTGCTAATCAAGAGTAGACCATATACCTTCATTAAAGATAAATTATACAGACAGGGCAAGGACGACACGGTTAGGAAATGCTTGGAAGAAGATGAAGTAAGGGAAGTACTGCACTCTGCACATGAAGGAACAGGTGGTGGGCACCTTCCAGGGCATATCATGAGCCAGAGAATACTAGATGCTGGTCTATAGTGGCCTACACTATTTAAGGACGCAGATGAATGGAGAAGAACATGTGATGTGTGCCAACGGTGTGGCCCTAAGCCCACCAAGCAGAGGCATAATCCGTTGATTGTTTCCACCTCTTGGAAACCATTTGAGAAGTGGGGATTAGACTTTGTCGGGCCTATATACCCCGTGGCGGTTCCTAAAAGAGAAAAGTACTTACTAATAGCCACAGACTACGCGACAAAATGGGCTGAAGCTATTGCATCCACAGACTGCACTGCACAAACTGTGGCTGAATTCTTATACAGTAACATCATTTGCAGGTTTGGGTGTCCACTTGAAATATGTACCGATCAGGCTACTCATTTTGTCAACAAAGTACTGCAGGAAATTTCCAATAGGTATCGAATTTTACATAGGACGTCTTGTGCATACTACCCACGAGCTAATGGTCAAGCCGAATCAACCAACAAAGTATTGATTTCAATGCTAAGAAAGGAATGTATGTTACAGCCTACTTCTTGGGGACAGGCTTATCTTGGTACATTATGGGCATACCGATTGGCCTATAAAGAGACGGGGTATTCTCCCTTTCAACTAATTTATGGCCTTGTTCCCATTGAACCATTTGAGTTCATCAAGGGCTCTATCCGAACGGAAGGAGTTCAGAAAAATGGGATAGAAGTCCCAGCCCGACTAACTGTTTTGCATAAACTGGAAGAATCAAGGATTTTAGCCTCCAAAAATTTATGGCACAACAACTTGAAGCCTGGTGATTTAGCTCTACTACACAAACCATAGATTTCTACTCAAACCAAAGGAAAATGGATCCCTCACTGGGAAGGACCTTTTCGCATTACGAAGATGCTGCACTGGGGTGCTATGCAATTAGAAACACTCGATGGCGACACCCTGCCATTAGTAAATATTTCCAGACTCAAAGCTTATCATAAATTGTCATAACAATCGCACTTTCATAAATCTTGTTTTCTAATAGTTTTGGTTTTCTTTTAATTAAAAATAATAAACTAGCATATCTATAAATGCTAACGCATTTTGGGCGACCTTTTCTTTTTTTTCTCATTAAGCACTCAATTCAATAAATGGAAATTAGGCGTCATTTTTTTTAATGGCTCTTATTCTACTCAACATCTTTAAATGAGAACCCTTTCTTTGTTTATCTATTGGATGAATGAGATTGAAGTTATCTTCTCCTCTCGCTTCAACAATACCACCCTCAATATCCTCATCGACATCCACTGCAACAATATCATCATCAATGCTCAGGCCGAGTTTTTCTCCTATTCATACCGCAACCCCTCCCTCCTTCTCTCCCTAACCCCTCCACCCCCACCGCCGACGACCCCTCTCCCTCCCCCTCCATCTACACCCGCCAGCACCCTCCCCCTCCCCCTCCATCTACCCCCCCAAGCAAGCCCCTCCCCCTCCCCCTCCATCCCCCCCGCACAACCCCCCCTCCACCCCCCACCGCTGCTAGCCCCCTCTCCCTCCCCCTCCATCTCCCCCCGCCGACTACCCCCACCCCCTCCCCCTCCACTCCCCCCCGCCGACAGCACACTCCCCCTCCCCCTCCATCTCCCCCCGCACCAAACCCCTCTACCCCCCACTGCCGATAGCCCATCTCCCTCCCCCTCCATCTACCCCGCAAGCAAGCCCCTCTCCCTACCCCTCCATCTCCCCCCCGCCGACTACCCCCACCCCCTCCCCCTCCACTCTCCCCGTCGACAGTGCACTCCCCCTCCCCCTGCATCTACCCCCGCAAGCAAGCCCCTCTCCCTCCCCCTCCATCTACACCCGCCAGCACCCTCCCCCTCCCCCTCCATCTACCCCTGCAAGCAAGCCCCTCTCCCTCCCCCTCCATCTACACCCGCCAGCGCCCTCCCCCTCCCCCTCCATCTACCCCCGCAAGCAACCCCTCCCCCTCCCCCTCCATCACCCCCCGCTCCAATCCCCTCTACCCCCCACCGCCGACAGCCATCTCCCTCCCCCTCCATCTACCCCCGCAAGCAAGCCCCTCTCCCTCCCCCTCCATCTATACCCACCAGTGCCCTCCCCCTCCCCCTCCATCTACCCCCGCAAGAAATCCCCTCTCGCTCCCCCTCCATCTACACTTGCCAGCGCCCTCCCCCTCCCCCTCGATCTACACCCGCCAGCGCCCTCCCCCTCCCCCTCCATCTCCCCCTGCACCAAACCCCTCTACCATAACCGCCGACAGCCCCCTCTACAACCCCCTCCACCCACCACCACCGACAGCCTCATCTCCAACCCCCTCCATCTACCCCCGCCAGCGCCCTCTCCCTTCCCCTCCACCTCCCCCGCACAACCCCCCCTCCACCCCCCACCGCTGCTAGCCCCCTCTCCCTCCCCCTCCATCTTCCCCGCCGACAACCCCCTACCCCCTACCCCTCCCGCCACACCCGCCACCTCAACAGCCCCCCCTCAAAGGAATTCACGAAAATCAGGTTCAGATTAAGTTCTTCCAGCAACCACAACAAGATAGAATCCATACCCTAGATGGCCGATCCCTCTGCGCCGGAAGCTAATTCAAAACGCACGCCTTCCGCGCTGCATACAAACCATTCAAATTTGAGAGTGCCCGCACCCATTAACCCACCAAATGATGCATCGCCTTCACCTCTTCCCCCTGCCATTCTTACTATTCCTACTTATTCCATCCAATCTGAGTCCACCGACATATATTCTCCACCTTCCCTCCCTCGCCCTCCTTCTCCTTCCCCGTTTGCTTCTCATACCTCGCAACCAAACTCGCCTTCAGGAGATTATATGCGCCTTTTTCTTCCACCTGATTTAGATCTGCAGATTCGTATTCATTTATCCCTCCCAACCATTGAACTTCGTCATCTATTTTCTGTCGAAAATCTTCAGCAGGCGGGTCTCTGGGGCTTGGCCAACGTTTTCTTCAATGATCCCTCCGATTATACTGTGGTCTATGAAACTCTCCGTCTCTTTCCTACTTTTCGCACAGGAACTCTCTCCATCTCAGATCTTGCTGCCAGTATTGGCTCCTCCCTAATCCACTTCAGTAGTCCTCCTTTCTTATATTCTGGAGTGTCGGCCTCTGCCACCATTGCCTTTTGTAGAGATCGCTTTGAAAATAATGCCCGTTTTTCCATCCGCATGACATCCATCCTTAATTGATTTATTTTTTTCTTTTTGCTTCGTAGTCCCACAGCTTCACTCCCGTGGTCTGATATTCAAATTGCGGATCCCCTTTTTTGCTTCCTCAATAGTCGACCATACCCTTACGCCGCCCTCATCTATAGTTCCTTAACTTTACGATCTCGACGCCTTCGTGAAGCTATCACTCGCGGCTCTCATACATTTTCCATATATTCTGCACCATTCCTTGTTTGGATCTATCAAATACCAGCGCAATCTGAAAATAATCTCGCTATTCTTCCTCACAACCCTGTCAGCCACCCGCCTAACCATTCCGGGCTACCTTTCCTCTCACAATCTCCTACCTCCCCTCCAATCTCAATTGACTCAGCTTCCGCTTCCACACCGCCCTCCGCCCACCCGGATATCACTTCCCTTCCTCCACCCGCAACTACCATTGCTGCGACAATTCCTACCCCTAAACTTGTTCCTAGACCTTCTCCCTCATCAGCTTTCAGGCCGCTCGTTCAAACACAGCTCAACCCACACAACCCCACATGTACAACCCCTCGTCCTCCGGTTTCCAATTCGCCTCCGGTTTCCAATTCGCCCCCTTTCATTGATGATCACCTCAGCCAACCCCTTCCCTCGAACATTCCTTCACATCCCTCTCCCTCTACCGCTCCCACTCATCCTCCCATTCCGCTTGTCGCCCCTACTCCGCCAAGTGACCTCCCTTCTGCCCCTTCCTTTTTACAATTGCTCCGCGACGCAAGTGCAGTTGCTCTACCATAGACACCATTAACCGCATGGCCATTGAGAGGCAATCACTCAATGAAACGGCTCATTTACTCAAACAAGAGCGGGATCATTATCAAGATATCGCCGATTCTGCGTTGAAGGCCTTATCAGATATTCAAAATCGTTCTACCTTAGGGCTCTGTGATAATGCTGCGTGCCGTCGTATCAAACGCGAACGGGACCATCTTAGGCAGTGCCTTAGTTCTCTCCAGCATATGATTGAGCAAGCTTCTGCTCCTCTGCCCTCCTCTCCACAACCCCCGCTGCGGGCCTCAATCCACCTTCTCAATAATTTGCAAGCCAACTTCTCACTCAATTGCTATCGGTTTCAGTTTCCCTTATAGATTTGCAAATAAAACTCTCATCCTTCTGATTTTGTCTCATCAGGGATAATAAATATTTTTAGCGTGCTTTGTCGGGTATTCTTCCTTAATCAATAATATCAATACTTATCTATTTTCATGCCTACGTTCCCTCTATGTTTCTTTTGCTGTTCCACTCTGTTCTTGAGTTGCTGTTCCACTCTGTTCTCCCTGTTTCGTGTTGCTGCTGTCTCTCCGGGACGGAGAGCACATTAGGCGGTGGGCATCTTTGTTGAGCCCTGGCAGGTTGAAACCAGCAAAGTCAAGGTCACAGTTATGCATAAGCAAGAATGAAGTGTTAAAATTCAAGGGTCAAAGTGCACAGGTAGTGCACCTTCAATTGTCCATATAAAGGGTAACTTTTGATTGTTCACAGACAAGAGGTATTGCAGGAGTATTTTTGCTAATCCCCTTAAGGTCAAAGGGTGTTCAAAGTAATCGGGAAGGTCCAGGTGAACCCCTCTTTGGGGCAAAAGAGACGAATTAAAGGGAAAAAAATAAAGGCATGTGAAGCGGCTGTGTACGCACATGTGGAAATATGGCCGCCCAATCAAATTTTTGTTTTGGTCTAAAGTCACTACAGGACAAAGTAGTGAGTCGTTGGTCACCTCCGAACAAGACAATCTTGGGAACATCAAAGGAAGGCCAAGAGTCTAGTGCCTTTAGGAGCGTACAGGACCAACACACTTCAAGAAGGAAAGCAAAGGCTATTCTACAGAGGTGAAAGAAGCAGAGAGGAGTCTAAGAGGAAGCAAGAAGGAGAAGTGGAGAGTCACTGGTGTGCGACGACACTAGGAAGTGGAAGTGAAGAGTGCAAGAAGGGTGGCTAAGGAAGGGTGCAAGGAGTGCGAAGCTAGACCACACAGATCACAAGGTCTCTTACCGTGATCACGCCGCAAAGGTATTCATCCCCCAACTTGGTGGAAGCTTGGTGCAAGGTGTGCACAAGGAGAACCTTGAAGCAAGTGAAGGACTAGTGCAGAAGAGGCCGGCTGCTGGAAGACTTTGGGATAATTGGTCTTTTGGGATTGAGCATTCTCTGTAGTTGTGCCCAGAAGTATTAACTCGGATTGTACTAAACAATGTAATTGTTCTACTGTAATCAAAACTCAAGATTCAAGGGTGCTTCTGCAGAAGTTTGTCAAGATTATTTCCTCTCTTGTCTTCTTTTTTTCTCCTACAAACCCTCAAACTCCTTCTCGTCCAAGAATCCCCAACACTTATGTTGTTTCATCTTCTTCAATGCCCATGATGACTAGAGCCAGACAATCAGCAACAACCCGTAGAGAGGAACAAGAAGGAATCGTGGATAAAGAGGAGGAAAAGAAGGTTGGATGGAAGGGCCAAATAGGTATTGAGGGAGCTTATGAAAGGATGGCTACTTCACTAAGAGAGAAGGAATCGTGGATAAAGAGGAGGAAAAGAAGGTTGGATGGAAGGGCCAAATAGGTATTGAGGGAGCTTATGAAAGGATGGCTACTTCACTAAGAGATCAACTGACAGGTCTGCCAGAAGACACAAATGAGGTAAACATTGAGCAGATCTTGAAAGGTATTCATCACAAGGTTAGTCTATAGGAACTCATTAGATGGATTCGAAAATAAGAAGTGACTTATTAAAGATTATACACTCTACTTACCTGAGCCAACCACCTAGCATAGATGGTTTCATGGTTTATTTTCCCCCTACACCCTTGGAAGATTACCGAAGCTCAAGGTTATCTCTTTTTATAAAGGATGAAGCTCTCATAGGTCTGATCATAGATGGAGGCACTTGCATTAATTTGATGCCAGATTTCACAATGAAGAAACTGAATTTGAACCCCACCAAGATGGCACCATTCACAGTTACTCTAGCAGATCCACATCGGGTTGCACCAGTTGGCATTATTGAAAAGGTACTGATGATAGTACAAGGTTGTCACTTTGCTCGAGATTTTGTTGTTATTGCACTTCCACAGGAGACTTCTTACCCTTTACTCCGGGGAAGACCTTGGCTAAGGCAAGCAAAAGCTTTGCAAGATTGGGGGAAAAACAAACTATGGATTTCAACAAACACCAATAGCCAACTTCAACTACATTTGGAAGAA
This sequence comes from Ceratopteris richardii, assembly GCA_020310875.1. Taxonomy (NCBI): domain Eukaryota; kingdom Viridiplantae; phylum Streptophyta; class Polypodiopsida; order Polypodiales; family Pteridaceae; genus Ceratopteris; species Ceratopteris richardii. The sequence goes on from CM035427.1 coordinate 14,448,337, forward strand.
GGATTTGACTTAGGGAAAACTACTGGGTATACTGTGACACTCAGGTAATGCCCTCTTTACCCCAAGAAGATGATACATTATTGAATTTGATGATGGAAAGTACAGTGTTGCACGGTGGATATCAATGAGATAGATGAAGAACTTGTAGAGGAAGGAGTTTCAGAAATGGGCCATGAAGTTCACAAGGAATTAGAGAATAACAGTTTGCACTCAAGTACAAACATTGAAGGGGCAACAACTATAGAAGTATAAAAAAAGAGCCTAAATGTAGAGAAGATCTCCCCTTTTTGGATATACCTCAAGGATGGAAGAGAACATATCGCAGAGTATAAGCTAAACTCCACTCCTGCATACAGTGGGGATGATTTCTCAAGTAGGACGAATCCTAAAACACTTGTTCAAGAAGTAAATCTAGAAGATGAAGATAACCCTCAAGTAGTCAACTTGGCCTCTTGGCTATGGCATTATCCCCCTTTACTGAAAAAGGTAACTCCTTTACTTTTTTCTTATAAAAATGTCTTCACATGGTCCTACAAAGATCTAATAGGGATACCACAGGAGCTCAGATTACAAGGAATACCCTTAGTTGAGGGAGCCATGCCTGCAAGAAGTAGGCCATATCGATTCAATCCAAAGTATCCAGAGGCGTTAAAGTTGGAAATTACAAAACTATAAGAAGCAAGTATAATTGTTCCGGTAGAGTATTCCAAGTGGCTTTCTTCTATGGTTATTGTACCCAAGAAAAATGGCAAAAAAATAAGAGTCTATGTTGATTTTCATGCCTTGAATAAGGTAACTGTTTAGGATGGATTTCCTCAACCCTTCATAGAGCAAGTACTTCAGGAAGTAGCCGGACACAGTTTGTATAGCTTTCTTGATGGTTTTAGTGGCTACAATCAGATAGTGATCCATCTTGATGATAGGGATAAGACAACCTTTGTCACACCATGGGGCACTTATGTCTATACCCGCATGGCTTTTGGCTTGAAAAATATACCAGCTTCATTTAATAGAACAATGTATCAGATATGGGCAAGTGGTTAACAACTTTTCTATGCATTTTCATGGATGACTTTTCAGTCTTTTTAGGCATAGATAGAAGAGCAGCAGTTCAAGATTTCCATGATCATTTGGAAAATCTAAAGAAAATCTTTGAGCAATGTCTCAAAAGAGGTTTGAAGTTAAATCTTGCTAAATGTGACTTTTTGGTCACTAAGGGCACTCTCCTTGGTCACATAGTATCTGCTGAAGGGATAACGGTTGACCCTGCAAAATTTATTGCAATCCTTTCCATGCATATTCCACAAACCCCAAAGGAAGTGCAAAGTTTTTTGGGCCACGTAGGATACCATAGAAGATTTATACGAATGTATTCTGAAGTAGCTAAACCCTTGTCAAGGCTTACCAGTAAAAAGGTCCCCTTCTCATGGAGTCCTGAAGCTGAGAAAGCATTTTGTGAACTAAACTTGAGGTTGTGTAGTGCTCCACTTTTAAGTGTTCCTAACTGGTCATTGGAGTTTCATGTGCATACAAATGCCACTCTTCATACTCTTGGTGCCGTTTTGGCTCAACCATCATCAGACAAGGTTGATAGACCTATATCTTATGCCTATCCCTTGTGCCATTTTTAGTAGAGAGAACATAGCTTTAGAAGGCCTATCCATACTCCGAGCTATAATTTCTCTTGAGGAAGAGAGAATGCTACTAGCCTCAAGGTACTCCTCATATCTAAGTCTCTCTTGAAGAGATAAAATCGTATCTGCTTTATGGGGATCCTTAGACGAAAGGATCTTATGGATTTCAAGATGAAGGTGATGTCTCCTCCTAGCTTTGATGCTTTTATTAATCGTCTTGTAGTGATTAAAAAGGCCTTGGACATCTCTCACCGATTTAGCCCAAGCAACAAAAGGGCTATGATGGGAACTAAAGTGGTACCTAAAGATGTTTTTGGTTTTCCTAACCACACAAGGGATATTAAGGAGGGACGCATCGAGGTGAGGCCACCCCGCCTTGGACGAACGACTATTCAACTTCAGGGAAATGGAGAGGGGAGCATGATCGGATATGGAGATAGTCATGTTAGTGGTGACTATAATGTCCCAAAACTATTGGGTATAAGGAAGAGAGATATAGCATCTTTCAAGTCGAGCCGCCAGGTGATTGTGTCCCAACGCCTTATTACTCTAGCCGAATCCGAAGTGGTAGGAAATGTCACAAAGATCATGGTGGGAAATGAGCCTCAGCCAAGAATGCCATTCCTGGCCTTGAATAGTGGTCCCTTTTTTCTTGTATCTATCCGTGAGGGAGGTAACCATGTTAAAGTCACCAACAAGGATGATGGGTCCAGTGAGTTGAGCAATTTCCTCCCAACATTTAGCCCTATTGCCAGGACAATTGGAAGCATATAAGCTTATCATGGTGCAACCATAAGGAGGCATTAATTGGAGACCAACCCACTCATGGGTGGGATTAACAAAACATTTCTACACAAAATGAGAAAGAGAGTTGGCTATGAAAATAGTAGAGCCCCCCTCCCTTGGAAATGGTTGGTGTGGAGCCATTGAAAATGGTTCGACACCATGTCAATATGAGGGACAAGCTTACTCCCACAAAGCTTTAACTCTTGGAGATAGATAACATCAGGCACAAAAGACATATCATAGAACCATTTATTCAAACACTTAGCCCGCACAGGATCGGAGATCCCTTTTATATTATAAGAAATATATTTAAGTTATTCATAACTAAAAGAAGAACAAGCTTAGATTGTGACCAGATCATTTTCTTATATTTTTTGTTAGCTTATTCAAAGGTACTGAATTTTTCAGGATTTCCTTCCTCTTAGCTTTGGAGTCTCTTTTCCTAGACTTAGAAACTTGATGCCCCACATGTGCTACATTTTTCTTTTGACAAATATTCCCATCATCCATATCGATAACTTCTTGCTGCAAATTCCTAATTTCACCTTCATCACAATTTGTAAGCTCTATCGAAAACCTGTTCATGTCATCAATGATGGGGTTAGAACAAAAACTGGTTTGGGTGAGGTCCAAGTCCTCCGAATTACCAAAAGGAAGACCAAGGCCATTTTTTTTGTTCGTAATTGTAACCCAACCTTCATTGGAAGGTTTTTCATGGAGTGTAGCTGCCTGTTGCCCCAAATTCACATTCTATGGCAAGAACATCCACCCAATAGGAGGCGTACCTGAGACTTCTACATTTCGAGGTGTGGGAGGGTATTTTGCACCTAACATAGGGTTAAACACATCTTCAAGAAGTGCTTCAAACGAGTTTGACCATGCCTTACCTTTCATTTTTTGGGGATTAAACTGAAGTTTCTTAGACTGTGGGAGAGAAGACTGCCCCTTGGCTACTAGAGGAGGTTCCCCACCTATAGGTTCAGAATGGACCTTTTCCACCTTGAGCAACGGGCAAGTTTCCCTGACAAAAGTACTTGAAGCAAGCATTAGGTAAATTACAATAGTGAACTTTTTGCTCAGGTAAAAGAGTACCGTCTGAGTCTTGAATAGACAAACTCGTTTTAATAGGACGACTTATGTCGATTTCAATGAGAACCTGTGGATGATCCCATTCGGGATTCATAGAGCCCCTAGCTTTCTGTCCTAGAACTTTTTGAAGCAATGTGCACAAGTTATCAATCCAAGGGTAGAACTCTATTGGCAAGTCCACAAACTCCAGCGACACAAGCACTCTAGTAGGCTTGGGACCTCTGGAATTAAATCCATAGGGAAGAAGGAAATGGGGGTAGATTTAATTAACACTTCCCTTCTATAATTACTCGCAAAGCATTGTTCGAATCTTCGAAGAAAAAAAGGAAGTAGCCGTTAGGAAGATATTGAATTTGTTTAACATATAATCCATAGTTTGTCAGTTGTATTTTATCCACTGTTTAAGCACTTTGTGTGGTGGATGGGGCCATGGTAGAGGCCAATGACGAACCTCTCCATTAACTCTTGCTACCAATTGATAAAGGACACTTTTTTCTATGATGAGCGTGGATTGGTTATTAGACTCAATACTTCTTGGAGACTCGCTAACAAAGCAAGTAGGAGTGTGAAAAATAGCTGAGTTTGCTTTGTCCCCAAAGAAAGAAGGAAACGGTTCAACACATGTCCCTGAACATCTAGAAACATCATGATTATCACATACGAGTACGTCTGCAAAGGGTTTTTTCCTTCTCTGACTCAAAACATTAGAGTTAGTGCCATAAGACGAAATAGGTTCTGTGGCTTTGTGCAGTTTCTCATAAACAAAGCCGGAGGAGTGAAAAGTGTTACCGTTTGACATAATCGGGGTAGACATAACCTGAGAGTCCGACAGGGGAATGTCCATGGCATGCCTGAGCCTCGACGCCAAAGGCGGCGAGAGAGCTGAATCAGCCATAGCAATACCTCCCTCTGATGGGGGAGGGGCAAACACACATGAGCTCCCTCATAGGAGAAGGGTGTAAGCTCCCAACACGATGTCGACAAAGGAGGAATCAGAAGACATGATGCCTTGCATGCAAGGGAGGCACGCGACCCAGAACCCTAGCATTCACTCAATCTGCAAGCGATCCTGTCGAGTAACTCATCCTTTCATTCCACTCTTTGATAATCCTTAATTGATCACAAGTTGGATTCTCTCCTAATCTAGGTTTTGCCTCTGTGCTATTGATAAAACCCCATACTACTTTTCCCATAAGATAATTAGAGATCCTACTTCCATGCCTACTACTTATTCTTGTCCAACTTCTTGATTTGTGTACTATAATCTAAAATTAAGAGTTCTAATGCACTCTTCTAGATCCCTTTGATGCACTAAAACTGAATAATAAAAAAATATTTACCTCTAATCTTCAAAATGTATCCAACAGATGATGCTTATGTCTTCCTTCTTCACTAGTAGGCTCGCCCTTACTTGATTTGTGCCTTTGAGATCGATTTAGAAACATCTCTTCATTTAAACTCCTTCATAGTCTTTTGCGGGTCCTATTCAAAGCTTCAAATGTGCCTAATAGCTCTAATACCATTGTTGGCAGAATTTTCAACTTCCCTGTGTAGCATTGGAGGTATAGTGTCCTTAAAGGAAACTTCACAGAACCTCTGCTTAATGAAATGATTGAATCTCAGAGAATATGCCGACTGAACTACAATATGTTTGGAAAAATAAACTAGTCTTTGAGGCCTTTCCAACCTAGGTTATTTCACTTAAACTGGTTAACCCTATTGGGTGAACCAATACTTTCAACACATACCAAACTTTCTCTTCATTATGTGTACATAGATAGACACCTATTCACTCCTAAACATGATTCTCTCATAATAAGAAGAGAATTGATCCAAGACTTTAAAAAACCTTAGACCATTTGATTAGATCTCTAACAAGTGAGAGGTTACAAGAACTAAGTAAGATGTGACTAATGAATAATGCTCAACACTCAGATCAATCTAGAGTGCTCACACAGAGTTTTATGTGTTAGTTATGGCACACAAAACCTTGTTCAAACTCACCCAAGCAAATAAGCATGGGGCTAGCTTAACTTAGAGGCCTACTATCAAGCTTACAAACTATCTAGGCGCACACACATATGTGGGATTTCTATGATTTGAAGTTGAGTGTGTGTAGATATAGAGATGAAAAGACTCCTTGTAAGTTATGAATTACTTTTCCTAGATTATAGGCAATTACTCACACCTAAAGGTGATTCAAAATTTGGCTATTGTGTAGGGGATTTGAATTCAAATTCGATAAGTGTCTTCTCGTACTTGAATTCTTTCTTTATGAGGTTCCATGTGGTATCGATCTAATGGTCCAAATTATACTAACATTGAAGCTTTTATTTAACAAATAGATGTTTGCAACGCATAGGAGGGCTACAATGTCTTTGACCTACAAAACGCAAATTTGGTGAAATAGATTGAGGAAACGAGAGGGACTCATTTGGATCGAGTGAATGGAAAGTAGGGGAATTTAGCACTATATGAGGAATCTGATCTGCCTTCAATGTGCTTCAAATAGTTGGCACAAAGGCAACAAATTGTTAAAGATGAAATACAATACTATCTTATTTTATATTATTTTTCTAATATAATGCAGAAGCAAAAATGCTTGTAGTTAAACCACCTATATTTTGTTATGCACTTCAAACGTGAAGATGTAGTAAGGCTTCTTTGAGAGGTATTGTATTTCAACCTTATTGGCATGCCCATCTTCTACATGATTATCTAGAAATTATGCAAACCTAGAGTAAAACTCCTTTACACATACTATATAATCCCTCCTATGGCCTACTTCCTTGTAGAAGAAATTGGAAATCACTCACAATCACGGTAAAAAATGACACAATCTATAGCAACTAGTTGAATTATCCATGTGTGGAGCCATCGCAGAAGCCACCTATGATTTTGTATATAATTGCAACTACAAGACATTGGCTCGAACGAATGCCAAACATGCCTTATATCATTGCTTGCATGGGTGTGAAAACCTTCAATATGATGCGAATATTTTCAAAATATTCAAAGGTTAAGGTACCTCATATGAATGCACCAAGACTAGAGAAAGTAAACTTAGATCTTCTACATCACATGCACACCACACCATCATTAAATATTCGCCACAAAAAAATGTTCAAAGTTATCTTGATAACAAGTTTTTGGGAATACCACTAAGAGGTTTTTACATCCAAACCCACTAATTATTTGACTTGTTTGATAGTGAAACCATGAAAATGGAAGCTCATGAGGTTATTGGAGTACCCCTATGTTTCTTTTCCTTCACATGAACTCACACTGCAATACTGATCCCAATCACTAAAAAGTCTCTATAAACTAATTTTAATACATGTGTATGCAAATCATGTATTACTGCTACAAGTTTGCGCAGTCGCATGAGTCTTTTACCTTGTGGTGCAATAGAATAGGCATCGTATTTCTTCCGTAGTTTTGGAGATAATTTGTATCCCTAAAAATATCATTTAGGATGATTTTGTAATTATGATAGAAAAGTAGATGAAAAACCAATCAAGAAAGTTTGAGATGCTCGCTTATGAGATACTTGAGTGCTTATGCTAAATATTTCTTTTTTGCGTATGAACAATTTAATGATCTAGTAAAATTGGAGCATTCCCATTGTTGATCTATTGTTCTATTATATGCATATACGTGCTTGTTGCATGTGAGAACTTGTGCATTATACTCTTTATCTTCTTACCCTCACAATCATCATACGAATCCCTCTCCTCCTTGCATCATTATTTGAGGTTCAGATACTCTTTTTGACATCAACGTGGTTACATAGTACCCTTTGTGCTATGTTTGTGGATCTACTACACTATGAAATACGAATTTAGGACAATACTAAAAAACCAAACATGGACTCAGTTCTGAATCTAGAATAATTGTTCAAGGCTTCTCTTAGTGATGCGGGATAGATTATAACGAAACGTTTAGTCTTGCTTCTAAGATAACAACCATTACGAGTATGATAAGGATTGTATATAGCAATAATTTGAGCATTCACTAATTTGACGTGAAGAAAAGTGGTGATGTAAATCATGGTTTTGCAAGGTTAAATATATGCATTTTAGGAGTTCGAATATGATAAATATTTACCATGGATTAGCCCTTTATTTAAATCTTTGCAAATGCTAGATCCTATGCTTTGAACTTTTGGTTTAGAAACCTCAATTGATACCTTGATTTGAACCATTGTGGTATCTATCTATATGAGATCTAAACTGAGTGGTTTTAACTCTTAGATTTGACTTGTCCTAAGGTGTGGGAATCTTAATCTTTGGAGAATTTTCTAAAAGTGCTATCTAAGAGTGTAACGAAGCCTCATTTTATCTTGAAACCATGTGCTAGACCTTGCGAAACTAGAAGGCATTGAAGGAATCTTGTGAAGTCTCCACATGACACACACTTGGATGGACACTTATATGCATTCCAGGACATGCATCCCTTGACCTAAAGCTATACATATGGACATAATGCATCTCACCCTTGTGGTGGTCTTTATTAGTGCTTCGAAGGTAGTTATATGGGTTGAACTAAATTTGTTTCTTGGGCTAGTTGGATCTAAGCTATAGTCCCTCTTGAGTATTTTCTCTTGATCTTAGTGTAGTCAAGCTCATGAGCTACTTTGCTTAATCTAAATGTGTGGGAGATGGTCTAATCGTGAGGATTTTAACTCCATTGTAACTACAAAAGTGTAAACATGTAACCCTAGCTATGGGGAAGCAAGAATACCCAAAGGGACCTAAATACCACTCTGTGGACAGCCAAGAGGCCCCAACGGCCTACCCACAATCTTTCTAATTGACCCACACACCAAACTAGGCATGCGGAGATGGGATCTGTACCTCACAAAACCTCTCCTTATTCTCCTCATAGTTCATGGGAAGTATGGATTTTGTTTATGGCTTATATAACCTTATCATTGCAACTCAATATTTTATATGTGATTACCATCCCTTACTCTCAGCCCACCCACATCATCTACCTCTACACATTCTCAAGTTTGCCCAACTCAAGTTTCTGAACTCTCTCTAATACATCTTCATTCTACAAGGATGAAGAGGTAGAAAACAAGAGTATTACATGACATACATGAAGAAGGAAAAGATGAGGCATGGAGCTCG
>CM035427.1:14461980-14469480 GCA_020310875.1 Ceratopteris richardii
AGAATATTTGACCTACCCCTTCAATTTTGGGTGATTAACCGGAGCGTGATCAGTGGACGTGAGGATTCGGCAAGGCTCTCTTGGCCTATTGAGGCCTATAAAAACAATGAATTTATGCTCATTTGGGTACATTTTTTGGAGTTACATCGACGCGTGTATACGTGCAGAAGTTCTCTCTTGCACTTGGTGGTTTCAAGCCTATTGTAGGAGCTACTCTGTAGTGTGGATACAGAGGGTAGGCTTCTCAGTGGAGGGCTATGAGCACTATGGTGTAAGAGAGTGCCTTGGATTTTTTTTCTTTCCTGTGAGTCAGTATTGGTGTTAAGCTCTATTCTCTTGAGCAATTCCTTCACCATTTGTATTGATCTGTATTTATCTGCTAAGAGTGCCACGAAGCTCTGAGTATTAGTTTTTGAGCATTTCCTTGACAAATCTTGTAATCATCTGAATTGAATCAAGAAGTGTATGGTCTTCCTTGGTCAATTGTTGTTCAAATTTTCTGAAGTATATATCACTCTGTGCAATCCTTGTTATCTACCTGCTCACAGAAATGTTAAAGGGTATACTTCCCTAAAGAGAACCCCCCTTGAGTAGGCGACGTACTGGATGTGTTAATCTTTAACCTCTACTTTTGTTAAAAGTGGGTACCCCAGTACCTCCTCTACAGTTTGGCACGCCCGGTGGGACCTTTGCATTTCTGTCAGAGGTATTTTTGCCCTATTACATTTGCAAGTAGGTACATGACCCATACATGGGCAGATAAGGAGTCTCTTCGTGTTCGGAGGAGCCTTAACAAGTTAGCAATAACCACGGCTAGTGAGTCTACCTCCCCTCTACCCTTCCTAAATTTATCTATTGATTTGGGTGGGACACCATTGTCAAAAGAGAGGTATAGGAGAACTCTAGACTTCTCCTCAGATACGTCCGAAGAAACACCAGTACAAATGGAGGACCTCTCTCATTTGCTCTCCAGATTAAACATCAAATTCCCTACCTTCAAGGGACAAGCTTATGAGGATGCTGATGATCATGTGAGGAGATTCATCTCTTTATGTCGTGGACGAGGTCTGCAGAATAGAGAGGATGCAATGTTGGCGCTCTTTCCATCCACATTGGAGGGTCTTGCAGATAAATGGTATAGTCAATATGCAGATGGCCATTTCACTACATGGGAGGCTTTGAAGGCGGCGTTCTCACAGACATTCCGACCAAGTGATTCCTCGGAATGAGCTCTAGATCAACTAGAGAATTTGAAGCTAAGACCAGGTGAATCCTTCCATGAACTTCACACTAGAACAAAAGCACTTGTTGCACATCTGCTACATGCTCCAGGTGACTTTTTGGTTAAAAAGTGGATCGAAAAGGCTCTGCCTAGGTCATCTCAGCAGAAGCTTCGTGAATCTCTTAGATTGGATGCGACCCTCAATGATTTTGTTGCAACAGCATCACGCATTGAAGAAGCAAGGCAACATTTTGAAGGAGATACACACTCAAAGTATGTTGCAGACCTGGATCCTGTTGAGCAACTGAGGAAGGAACTGGAAGCATTGAAAATGCAACAAAATCAACAAGAAGAGAAGGTCTTGCCGTCACTACGTCGCACTGATGATGAAGTAGCCCAACTTCACCGAGAGTTAGAAGATTTGAAGACCACTCAGGATATAAGGAGACAAATTTGGTGTACAATCTGTAACAACAATGGACACTCCAATGCTAATTGCCCTATTAAGGTAAGCTGTCAATTTTGTGGAAAGGATGGTCATGAAGCCAGAGATTGCTACTACCTCAAGGGTACACAGCAGAGAGGTAACCTTCAAAATTTGGATTCATATTATGCTAGTACTTCAAATACATCTAATAGGGAGGAGAATCGGCCCGCAAAGCCTAGATACAATAGACCTTTGATGTGCTATCGTTGTGGTGAGTATGGCCACATGCAAAATCGGTGTTCTCTTCCAAAAGATACGCCTCCTTGTCAACATTGTCCAGAGGCCAAGGATCATTATACTAAAGATTGCCCAAGAGGTCGTCCTGCTCCAATCCAGATGATTGCAGTCTCTCCACATGAAGAAGTGAAAACCACTCAGACTTATGCTGTTTCATCCTCTACTATGCCCATAATGACTAGAGCTAGGCAAGCAGCTGTAACCCAGAGAGATGAACAACAAGGATTTCAAGATAAAGAGGAGGAAAAGAAGTCTGGATGGAAGGATCAAGTAGTAGAAATTGAAGGAGCTTATGATAAGATGACTACTTCTCTAAAAGGCCAACCAACAAGTCTACAAGAAAACACTCAGGAGGTAAACATTGAACAGATCTTGAAAGGTATTCATCACAAGGTTAGTCTATATGAACTTATAAGGATGGATTCAAAAATAAGAAGTGACTTACTGAAGATTATACACTCTGCTCACTTAGTCCAATCACCTAGTATAGATGGATTCATGGTTGATTTTCCCCCTGCACCCTTAGCAGACTACCAAAGTTCAAGATTATCAGTTTGTATAAAGGATGAAGCTCTTACAGGTGTGATCATAGATGGAGGCTCTGGTATCAATTTGATGCCAGATTTTACAATGAAGAAGCTAAATTTGAACCCCACCAAAATGGCACCATTTACAGTTACACTAGCAGATCAACATCGGGTTGCGCCTCTTGGCATTATTGAAAAGGTACGGATGATAGTACATTGTTGCCACTTTGTGTTGGATTTTGTTGTTATTGCACTTCCACAGGAGACTTCCTATCCTTTGCTCCTGGGGAGACCTTGGCTAAGACAAGCAAAAGCTTTGCAAGATTGGGGGAAAAATAAACTATGGATTTCAACAAGCACCAATAGCCAACTGCAACTACACTTGGAAGAAGGATTTGATTCAAGAAAAACCACTGGATATACTGTGGATACTCAGGTAATGCCCTCTCTACCCCAAGAAGATGATACATTGTTAAATTGGATGATGGGAAGTGCAGAGTGTTGCACAGTGGAGATCAATGAAATTGAGGAAGAAGTTGCAGATAAGGAAATTATAGAAAAGGGCAATAAAGACCACAAGGTGTTGGAGAATGAGCAATTGAAGGAAAATACAAGCTTTGAGGAGGCATCCAATATAAAAGTATCAGAGAGGGAAGATTATGAACCTAAGAGCAGAGAAGATCTTCCTTTTGCAGATATACCTCAAGGATGGATGAAAGAACAGGTTGCAGAATATAAATTAAAATCCACTTCTGCATATAGTGGAGATGATTTCTCAAGCAAGACCAGTCCTGAAACATTGGTTCAAGAAGTAAATTTAGGGGATGAAGAAAACCCTCAAATGGTCCATTTGGCATCCTGGTTGTGGCATTATCCTCTCTTGCTACAGAAGGTAACTTCTTTGCTCTTTACTTATAAAAGTGTCTTCGCATGGTCCTACAAAGATCTAACAGGGATACCAGAAGAGCTTGGGTTACATCGGATACCCTTGGTTGAGGGAGCCGCGCCTGTAAGAAGTAGGCCATATCGACTCAATCCGAAGTATGCAGAGGCAGTAAAAGCGGAGATTACAAAACTAGAAGAAGCGGATATAATTGTTCCAGTAGAACATTCCAGGTGGCTTTCCTCTATGGTTATTGTGCCTAAGAAAAATAGTGGAAAAATAAGAGTATGTGTTGATTTTCGCGCTTTGAATAAAGTGACTATTCAAGATGGATTTCCTCAGCCCTTCACAGAGCAAGTGCTTGAGGAAGTAGCTGGTCACACTTTGTATAGTTTCTTGGATGGTTTTAGTGGCTACAACCAGATAGTAATTCACCCTGATGATAGGGACAAAACAGCCTTTGTTACTCCCTGGGGCACTTATGTCTATACTCGTATGGCTTTTGGTTTGAAGAATGCGCCAGCTTCATTTAATAGAACGATGTATCTGATATTGGGCAAATGGTTAACAACCTTTCTCCGCATATTTATGGATGACTTTTCAGTATTCTCAGGTACAGATAGAAGGGCGGCAGTTCAAGATTTCCATGATCATTTGGAAAATCTAAAAGAAAATTTTGAGCAATGTCTCAAAACGGGTTTGAAATTGAATCCTGATAAATGTCACTTTTTGGTCACTAAGGGTACTCTTCTTGGTCACATAGTATCTGCTGAAGGTATAACTGTTGACCCTGCAAAGGTTACAGCTATTCTTTCTATGCCAATTCCACAAAGCCCAAAGGAAGTGCAAAGTTTCTTGGGCCATGCAGGGTATCATAGAAGATTCATTAGGATGTATTCAGAAATTGCTAAGCCCTTGTCAAGGCTTACCAGTAAAAAGATCCCTTTCACATGGAGTGCTGAGGCTGAGAAAGAATTTTGTGAATTAAAAATGAGGCTATGTACTGCTCCACTTTTAAGTGTTCCTAATTGGTCATTGGAATTTCATGTGCATACAGATGCTAGTCTTCATGCTGTTGGTGCAGTTTTAGCTCAACCATCATCTCACAAAGTGGATAGACCTATCTCTTATGCCAGCAGATTACTCAACCAAGCTGAAAGGAATTACAGTACAACGGAAAGAGAAGGTTTGGCTATCGTATTTGCTCTTCAGAAGTTTAGACATTATCTCCTTGGTGTACATTTCATTGTTATCTCTGATCATCAGCCCTTGAAGTATTTGATAAACAAGCCTAGAGTAGCTGGAAGGATTTGGAGATGGTTACTCCTATTTCAAGAATTTAATTTTGATATTTATATTAAGCCAGGAAAAGAGCATTACATGGCAGATCAAGTGTCTAGGACTGCAATGAGCGAAAAGGCAACAGGTATCAATGATGAACTAGTGGATAGCAATCTTTTTCTAGTAGCAATTCGGACAAGTTGGTATGATGAAATTCTTCAGGTTCTCACTACTGGAAAGATTCCAGAACACTTGACACCTGTAGAAAAAAGAAGATTACTTTTGAAAACCAAAGCCTATTCTCTTATAAATGGTAATTTATATAAATACTATCAGGATGATATCTTGAGAAGGTGTGTCTATCCGGAGGAGGTAAATCTTTTGCTAGAGGTAGCACACAGTGAAGGACACCTAAAGGGGGAAGAATTGGCTCATAGAATCATCCACAAGGGTTTATGGTGGCCTCATATTTTCAAAGATGCAATCAAGTTTGCTAAAGAATGCCACATCTGCCAGAGGTGTGCTCCCGCGCCAACCAGATTGAATTTCCAACCATTGGTCATATCTACAGGATGGCTCCCATTTGAACGATGGGGTCTGGATTTTATTGGGCCAATTTACCCAACTGGTCAACCAGGAGGTAAAAAGTATATTTTGATGGCCACATGTTATGCCACTAAATGGATAGAGGCTAAAGCTACTGTGGACTGCACGGCTCTGACAATAGCTAAATTTATGTATAAACGTATTTTCTCAAGATTTGGTTGCCCACTGGAAATTACTAGTGATAGGGGCACACATTTTGTAAATCAATTGCTCCAGTTTATATTTGACAAGTACAAAATCTTCCATAAAAAGACTTGTGCCTATTACCCAAGGGCAAATGGCCAAGCAGAGAGTTCCAATAAGATTTTGATTGGACTACTTCGCAAATTATCTTTTGATCATCAAAGCTCTTGGCCACTAGCACTAATTGGTGCAATTTGGGCTTTCAGAACCACGAAGAGGGGAACCACAGGCGAGACTCCATTCCGCTTAGTTTATGGGAAAGAGGCATTGGCACCATTTGAGTTTATCATCAGAAAAGAAATAGGAATCAAAACCATTGGAATTGAACCCCCCATTCAGAGATTGGTGGCATTAGAAGAATACAGAGAAGGGGCAATGCAGAAACTTCTGGTGACACAAGAAGAGCGCAAGAGATTGCATGACAGGTATTTGAGATCCAATGAAGTTCAGGAAGGGTCTATGGTTTTAGTGCATCAGGTTCCACCAATTCAAACTAAATTGGCACCCAAGTGGATAGGACCTTATAAGGTAATCAAGGTATTGCCACATGGCGCTGTGCATCTGGAAGATCTGCAGGGTAAAAGAATTCCCCTGGTCAACATCTCTAGGGTGAAGAAGTATCTGAATTAGGTCAAAATGGAAGCACTTCATTCCTTGTACATACCGTGTTTCTTTTTTGTAATTGCAGTATAAGTGGATCTCTTTGAAATAAGTAAAATAAGGGAGAAATTGCACCAGGGGCGGTGCAAAAGCTTGATGTGGGGGTCTGTAGTACTCCTTCTCTTTCCCCCTCTCACTTTGCCTTCCACTTGGGTCGGGCAAGCTCTTTCTTTCACGTATTGATGGGAGTAAGCTCTGTGTGTGCTCTTCCACTTGCACACCTCATGAGGAGTTCGAAGAGCCGTTGGACTTTCCTTGCACCTGTTCCAGTTGGAGCTTCATTTGTTCTTGGCACCCCTATAGTCACGTGCAGTCGAGTGCTTTACGTAGTGGGTGCCAAAGCCATGGCTCCCCTTCCGCACACCATGGCACCATTTCCCCTAACTATCTCTCTCTCTTTCTCTCTCCTCCCCGCCACCCCACCCCGCACCCCCGCCCCGCCACCCCACCTCGCACCCCCGCTGCACTCCCCACTTTCCCCCCCCTCTCTCTCTCTCTCTCTCCCCTCCCCGCCACCCCACCCCGCACCCCCGCCCCGCCACCCCACCCCGCTCCCCCGCTTCACTCCCCCGCTTCACCCCGCACACCCGCCACCCCCCGCCCCCTCACTCCGCTGCTCTCTGCCACTCCCCCGCCCCCTCACGCGTACACACCTTCCCCCCCCTCTCTCTCTCTCTCTCCCCTCCCCGCCACCCCACCCCGCACCCCCGCCCCGCCACCCCAACCCGCTCCCCCGTTTCACTCCCCCGCTTCACCCCGCACACCCGCCACCCCCCGCCCCCTCACTACGCTGCTCCCTGCCACTCCCCCGCCCCCTCACGCGTACACACTTTCCCCCCCTCTCTCTCTCTCTCTCTCTCTCTCTCCCCTCCCCGCCACCCCACCCCGCACCCCCGCCCCGCCACCCCACCCCGTCCCCCGCTTCACTCCCCCGCTTCACCCCGCACACCCCCCACCCCCCGCCCCCTCACTCCGCTGCTCCCTGCCACTCCCCCGCCCCCTCACACGTACACACTTTCCCCCCCCTCTCCCTCTCTCTCTTTCTCTCTCCTCCCCGCCACCCCACCCCGCACCCCCGCCCTACCACCCCACCCCGCACCCCCGCTGCGATCCCCTGTTTCACCCCCCCCCTCACCCCGCCATTTCCCCCCACATGGCCCCGTCTCTCTCTCTCTCTCTCTCTCTCTCTCTCTCTCTCTCTCTCTCTCTCTCTCTCTCTCTCTCTCTCTCTCTCTCTCTCTCTCTCTCTCTCTCTCTCTCTCTCTCTCTCTCTCTCTCTCTCTCTCTCTCTCTCTCTCCCTCTCTCTCTCTCTCTCTCTCTCTCTCTCTCTCTCTCTCTCTCTCTCTCTCTCTCTCTCTCTCTCTCTCTCTCTCTCTCTCTCTCTCTCTCTCTCTCTCTCTCTCTCTCTCCCTC
>CM035427.1:14474480-14754480 GCA_020310875.1 Ceratopteris richardii
GTAAGAAAGTGCCTTGGATTTTCTTTCCTGGTGATTGAGCTCTATCCTCTTGTGAAATTCTTTGTATTGTTCTGAGTTGTATATCAGTGGCCCCTTATAATGATGAGAAGAATCTGTTGTGCTGGAGTGAATTATTTTTAGGGTGGCTTGTTAGCCCTGAGTTTACACTTTTGAGTATCATTCATCAGTTGCCCAACTTTGTAATCATCTGATTTGTAAGCAGTGTACGGTCTTCCCCGGTCATTAGTTGTCCATATTTTCTGAAGTATTTACCACTCTGTGCAATCCATGTTATCCACCTGCTCACAGAAATGTTAAAGGGTATACTTCCCTAAAGAGAACCCCCCTTGAGTAGGCGATGTACTGGACGTGTTTAACTTTTATTCTCTACTTTTGTTAAAAGCGGATACCCCAGTACCTCCTCTACAGTTTGGCACGCACGGTGGGACCTTTGCATTTCTGTGAGAGGTATTTTTGGCCTATTACATTTGCGAATAGGTACATGACCCATACACAAGCAGATAAGGAATCTCTTCGTGTTCGAAGGAGCCTTAACAAGTTAGCAATAACCACGGCTAGTGAGTCTACCTCCCCTCTGTCCTCCCTAAATTTGTCTATTGATTTGGGTGCAACACCATTGTCAAAAGAAGGGTATAGGAGAACTTTAGACTTCTCCTCAGATACGTCAGAAGAGACACCGGTCCAAATGGAGGATCTTTCTCATCTACTCTCCAGGATCAACATCAAGTTCCCTACCTTCAAGGGACATGCTTATGAAGATGCTGATGATCATGTGAGGAGATTTATCTCTTTATGCCGTGGACGTGGTCTGCAGAATAGAGAGGATGCAATGCTGGCTCTTTTTCCATCCACATTGGAGGGTCTTGCAGATAAATGGTATAGTCAATATGCAGATGGCCATTTCACTACATGGGAGGCTTTGAAGGCGGCGTTCTCACAGACATTCTGACCAAGTGATTCCTCGGAAAGGGCTCTAGATCAGCTAGAGAATTTGAAACTAAGGCCAGGTGAATCTTTTCATGAACTTCACACTAGAACAAAAGCACTTGTTGCACGACTACCACATGCTCCAGGTGATTTTTTGGTTAAAAAGTGGATCGAAAAGGCTCTACCTAGGTCATCTCAGCAGAAGCTTCGTGAATCTCTTAGATTGGATGCGACCCTCAATGATTTTTTTGCAGCGGCATCACGCATTGAAGAAGCAAGGCAACATTTTGAAGGGGATACACAACAAAAGTATGTTGCAGATCTGGATCCTATTGAGCAACTAAGGAGGGAACTGGAAGCACTGAAGATGCAACAAAATCAACAAGAAGAGAAGGTCTTGCCACCACTGCGTCGCACTGATGATGAAGTAGCCCAACTTCGCCGAGAGTTAGAAGATTTGAAGACCACTCAGGATATAAGGAGACAAATTTGGTGTACAAACTGTAACAACAATGGACATTCCAATGCTAATTGCCCTATTAAGGTAAGCTGTCAATTTTGTGGAAAAGATGGTCATGAAGCCAGAGATTGTTACTACCTCAAGGGTACACAGCAGAGAGGTAACCCTCAAAATTTGGATTCATATTATGCTAGTACTTCAAATACATCTAATAGGGAGGAGAATCGGCCCGCAAAGCCTAGATACAATAGACCTTTGATGTGCTATCGTTGTGGTGAGTATGGCCACATGCAAAATCGGTGTTCCCTCCCAGAAGATGCACCTCCTTGTCAACATTGTCGAGAGGCCAAGGATCATTATACCAAAGATTGCCCGAGAGGTCGTCCTGCTCCAATCCACATGATCGCGGTCTCTCCACATGAAGAAAGAAAAACTACTCAGTCTTATGCCGTTTCATCCTCTGCAATGCCCATAATGACTAGAGCTAGGCAAGCAGCTGCAACCCATAGAGATGAACAACAAGGAAAACAGGATAAAGAGGAAGAAAAGAAGTATGGATGGAAGGACCAAGTGGAAATTGAAGGAGCTTATGAAGAAATGACTACTTCTCTAAGGGGCCAACCAACACGTCTACAAGAAAATACTCAGGAGGTAAACATTGAACAGATCTTGAAAGGTATTCATCACAAGATTAGTCTCTATGAACTTATAAGGATGGATTCAAAAATAAGAAGTGACTTACTAAAGATTATACACTCTGCTCATTTAGTCCAATCACCTAGTATAGATGGATTCATGGTTGATTTTCCCCCTGCACCCTTAGCAGACTACCAAAGCTCAAGATTATCTGTTTGTATAAAGGATGAAGCTCTCACAGGTGCGATCATAGATGGAGGCTCTGGTATCAATTTAATGCCAGATTTTACAATGAAGAAGCTGAAATTGAACCCCACCAAGTTGGCACCATTCACGGTTACATTGGCAGATCAACATCGGGTTGCGCCACTGGGCATTATTGAAAAGGTACTGATGGTAGTACAGGGCTTCCATTTTGTTCTAGATTTTGTGGTTATTGTACTTCCACAGGAGACTTCTTACCCTCTACTCCTGGGGAGACCCTGGCTGAGACAAGCAAAAGCTTTGCAAGATTGGGGGAAAAATAAACTATGGATTTCAACAAGCACCGATAGCCAACTGCAACTACACTTGGAAGAAGGATTTGATTCAGGAAAAACCACTGGATATACTGTGGATACTCAGGTAATGCCCTCTCTACCCCAAGAAGATGATACATTGTTAAATTGGATGATGGGAAGTGCAGAGTGTTGCACAGTGGAGATCAATGAAATTGAGGAAGAGGTTGCAGATAAGGAAATTACAGAAAAGGGCAATGAAGACCACAGGGTGTTGGAGAATGAGCAATTGAAGGAAAATACAAGCTTTGAGGAGGCAACCAATATAAAAGTATCAGCGAGGGAAGATTATGAACCTAAGAGCAGAGAAGATCTTCCTTTTTCAGATATACCTCAAGGATGGATGAATGAACAGGTTGCAGATTATAAATTAAAATCCACTCCTGCCTATAGTGGGGATGATTTCTCAAGCAAGACCAGTCCTGAAACATTGGTTCAAGAAGTAAATTTAGGGGATGAAGAGAACCCTCAAATAGTTCACTTGGCATCCTGGTTGTGGCATTATCCTCCTTTGCTACAAAGGGTAACTTCTTTGCTTTTTACTTACAAAAGTGTCTTCGCATGGTCCTACAAAGATTTAACAGGAATACCAGAAGAGCTTGGGTTACATCGGATACCCTTAGTTGAGAGAGCCGCACCAGTAAGAAGTAGGCCATATCGACTCAATCCGAAGTATGCAGAGGCGGTAAAAGCAGAGATTACAAAACTAGAGGAAGCAGGTATAATTGTGCCAGTAGAACATTCCAGGTGGCTCTCCTCTATGGTTATTGTGCCCAAGAAAAATAGTGGAAAAATAAGAGTATGTGTTGATTTTCGTGCTTTAAATAAAGTGACTATTCAAGATGGATTTCCTCAGCCCTTCACAAAGCAAGTGCTTGAGGAAGTAGCTGGTCACACTTTGTATAGTTTCTTGGATGGTTTTAGTGGCTACAATCAGATAGTGATCCATCCTGATGATAGGGACAAAACAGCCTTTGTCACTCCCTGGGGCGCTTATGTCTATACTCGAATGGCTTTTGGTTTGAAGAATGCACCGGCTTCATTTAATAGAACGATGTATCTCATATTGGGCAAATGGTTAACAACCTTTCTACGCATTTTCATGGATGACTTTTCAGTATTTTCAGGTACAGATAAGAGGGCAGCAGTTCAAGATTTTCATGACCATTTGGAAAATCTACAAGAAATTTTTGAGCAATGTCTCAAAACAGGTTTAAAATTGAATCCTGATAACTGTCACTTTTTGGTCACTAAGGGCACTCTTCTTGGTCATATAGTATCTGCTGAAGGCATAACTGTTGATCCTGCAAAGGTTACAACTATTCTTTCCATGCCAATTCCACAAAGCCCAAAGGAAGTGCAAAGTTTCTTGGGCCATGCAGGGTATCACAGAAGATTCATTAGGATGTATTCGGAAATTGCTAAGCCTTTGTCAAGGCTTACCAGTAAAAAGATCCCTTTCTCATGGAGTGTTGAAGCTGACAAAGCATTTTGTGAACTAAAGTTAAGGCTATGTACTGCTCCACTTTTAAGTGTTCCTAATTGGTCATTGGAATTTCATGTGCATACAGATGCTAGTCTTCATGCTGTTGGTGCAGTTCTAGCTCAACCATCATCTCACAAAGTGGATAGACCTATCTCTTATGCAAGCAGACTACTCAACCAAGCTGAAAGGAATTACAGTACAACGGAAAGAGAAGGTTTGGCTATCATATTTGCTCTTCAGAAGTTCCGACATTATCTCCTTGGTGTACATTTCATTGTTATTTCTGATCATCAGCCCTTGAAATATTTGATAAACAAGCCTAGAGTAGCTGGAAGGATTTGGAGATGGTTACTCCTATTTCAGGAATTTAATTTTGATATTCATATTAAGCCAGGAAAAGAGCACTACATGGCAGATCAAGTGTCCAGGACGGCAATGAGCGAAAAGGCAACAGGTATTAATGATGAATTGGTGGATAGCAATCTTTTTCTAGTAGCAATCCGGACCGGTTGGTATGATGAAATTCTTCATGTTCTCACTACTGGAAAGATCCCAGAACACTTGACACCTGTAGAAAAGAGAAGATTGCTCCTGAAAACCAAAGCATATTCTCTTATAAATGGAAATTTATATAAATACTGTCAGGATGACATATTGAGAAAGTGTGTCTATTCAGAGGAGGTAAATCTTTTGCTTGAAGCTGCACACAGTGAAGGACATCTAAGGGGGGAAGAATTGGCTCATAGAATCATCCACAAAGGTTTATGGTGGCCTCATATTTTCAAGGATGCAATCAAGTTTTCTAAAGAATACCACATCTACCAGAGGTTTGCTCCCGCGCCAACCAGATTGAATTTCCAACCATTGGTCATATCTACAGGATGGCTCCCATTTGAACAATGGGGTCTTGATTTCATAGGGCCAATTAGCCCTACTGGGCAACCAGGAGGTAAAAAGTATATTTTGATGGCTACATGCTATGCCACTAAATGGATAGAGGCTAAAGCTACTGTGGACTGCACGGCTTTAACAGTAGCTAAATTTATGTATAAACGTATTTTCTCAAGATTTGGTTGCCCACTGGAAATTACTAGTGACAGGGGCACACATTTTGTAAATCAATTGCTCCAATTTATATTTGACAGGTACAAAATCTTCCATAAAAAATCTTGTGCCTACTACCCCAGGGCAAATGGCCAAGCAAAGAGTTCCAATAAGATTTTGATTGGACTACTTCGCAAATTATCTTTTGATCATCAAAGCTCTTGGCCACTAGCACTAATTGGTGCAATTTGGGCTTTCAGAACCACGAAGAGGGGAACCACAGGCGAGACCCCATTTCGCTTAGTTTATGGAAAAGAGGCATTGGCACCATTTGAGTTCATTATCAGAAAGGAAATAGGAATCAAAACCATTGGCATTCAACCCCCCATTCAGAGATTGGTGGCATTAGAAGAGTACAGAGAAGGGGCAATGCAGAAACTTCTGGTAACACAAGAAGAGCGCAAGCGGTTGCATGACAGGTATCTGAGATCGAATGAAGTTCAAGAAGGGTCCATGGTTTTAGTGCATGAGGTCCCCGCAATTCCAACTAAATTGGCCCCCAAATGGACAGGACCATATAAGGTTATCAAGGTATTTCCACATGGTGCAGTGCATCTGGAAGATCTACAGGGTAAAAGGATGCCCCTCGTCAACATCTCCAGGGTGAAGGGTTATTTGAATTGATGCCAGCAGATGAAATTCACTTCCTGTACATACCATAGTTCTTTCATTTTCTGCAGTTCATTTTGAAGAAATAAGTAGAATAAGGAGTTATTGCACCGGGACGGTGCAAAAGCTTGATGTGGGGGTCTGTAGAGGTCGGAAACTCTCAGATGCCTTGGGATGAAGCTTCGGAAAGTGTTCAAGTACTCTGACACGAATATATTTGAGTTCTGAGCAGTCGCTGCTGTCATCTTTTCTTGGCTTCCTCGGTTGTTTGATACCTATCTCTTTCCTCTCCCTTTTTCTCTCTCCCTTTTCCTTTCTCTCTCTCTTTCCCGCAGATGAACCCCCTTTCTCTCTCCCTTTCTTCTTTCTATCTCTCAATTCCCCTCTCTCTTTCAAACACCCCTCTCTCTTCTTTCTCGTTCTCTCTCTCTCTCTCTCTCTCTCTCTCTCTCTCTCTCTCTCTCTCTCTCTCTCTCTCTCTCTCTCTCTCTCTCTCTCTCTCTCTCTCTCTCTCTCTCTTTCTATCTCTCAATTCCCCTCTCTCTTTCAAACACCCCTCTCTCTTCTTTCTCGTCCTCCCTCTCTCTCTCTCTCTCTCTCTCTCTCTCTCTCTCTCTCTCTCTCTCTCTCTCTCTCTCTCTCTCTCTCTCTCTCTCTCTCTCTCTTTCTATCTCTCAATTCCCCTCTCTCTTTCAAACCCCCCTCTCTCTTCTTTCTCGTCCTCTCTCTCTCTCTCTCTCTCTCTCTCTCTCTCTCTCTCTCTCTCTCTCTCTCTCTCTCTCTCTCTCTCTCTCTCTCTCTCTCTCTCTCTCTCTCTCTCTCTCTCTCTCTCTCTCTCTCTCTCTCTCTCTCTCTCTCTCTCTCTCTTTCTATCTCTCAATTCCCCTCTCTCTTTCAAACCCCCCTCTCTCTTCTTTCCCGTTCTCTCTCTCTCTCTCTCTCTCTCTCTCTCTCTCTCTCTCTCTCTCTCTCTCTCTCTCTCTCTCTCTCTCTCTCTCTCTCTCTCTCTCTCTCTCTCTCTCTCTCTCTCTCTCTCTCTCTCTCTCTCTCTCTCTCTCTCTCTCTCTCTCTCTCTCTCTCTCTCTCTCTCTCTCTCTCTCTCTCTCTCTCTCTCTCTCTCTCTCTCTCTCTCTCTCTCTCTCTCTCTCTCTCTCTCTCTCTCTCTCTCTCTCTCTCTCTCTCTCTCTCTCTCTCTCTCTCTCTCTCTCTCTCTCTCTCTCTCTCTCTCTCTCTCTCTCTCTCTCTCTCTCTCTCTCTCTCTCTCTCTCTCTCTCTCTCTCTCTCTCTCTCTCTCTCTCTCTCTCTCTCTCTCTCTCTCTCTCTCTCTCTCTCTCTCTCTCTCTCTCTCTCTCTCTCTCTCTCTCTCTCTCTTTTCTCTCTCCTCCCCCGCCCCCGCGTGCCCTCCCTCCCTCTCTCTCCCTCTCTCTTCCCCCCTCTTTCTCTCTCCTCCGCCACCCGCAGCAGCCCCCCGCCCCCCGCCTCCGCATCCCTCCCGCCTCCTCACCCGCTGCCCCCACCCCGCCTCCGCCCCACCCCCTCCGCCAAGCCCCGCCCTCCGCCAAGCCCCCTCACCCTAGCCCCCTCCGCCACCCGCACCTGCCTCCGCCCCACCCCCTCCGCCCCACCCCCTCCGCCCCGCCACCCGCACCCGCCTCCGCCCCACCCCCTCCGCCAAGCCCCGCCCTCCGCCAAGCCCCCCCTCACCCTAGCCCCCTCCGCTACCCGCACCCGCCTCCGCCCCACCCCCTCCGCCCCGCCACCCGCACCCGCCTCCGCCCCACCCCCTCCGCCAAGCCCCCCTCACCCAAGCCCCACCCTCTCCGCCAAGCTACCCGTCCCACCCCTCCGCCAAGATACCCGCGCCCCCCTCACCCAGGCCCCCTCCGCCACCCGCACCCGCCTCCGCCCCCTCACCCCGCACCCGCCCTCCGCCTAGCCCACCCCCTCACCTCCGCCCCTCACGCCGCACCCGCCCTCCGCCTCCTCACCCACACCCCTTCACACTCACATACACTCGAACCCACACACTCACACACCAGCACATTCACACACCCATACACACGTGCATACACACACAATTACACACTCTCACTCACACACACTCACACACGCACACTAACACACACATGCACACATACGGCCCACACCCACATACACACACACATACACTCATCCACCCACACCACACATGCACAACCACACATATACACACCCACATCCATGCACACACACACTCACCTGCACACTCACACATACGCACAACCATATATATGCACACACTTGCACACCCTCACATCCACATATGCACATCAATACATATACACACACATATTTGGGCATTCTCAGAGCAATCTCTCGGATTGAGCTCTGCAGGGAAGTACACACTTCTCTTGTTCTTGAGAGTCGTGAGATTCATCATGCAATTGCTAGAGTGGGCCTTGACTAAGAACTCCATATGAAGCAGCAAGGTTATGTGGAACATGGACTCTGCAGGGAGGCCTTGGATTGCTTTAAAGAGATGGAAGCAGAAAACATGTCACCAATGGAGTTCACTGATGCATGTATATTGAAGCCTGTGGCATATTCAGAAACTTCGAAGAGAGGCAGTACATACATTTAGATGTAAGAAGGAAGAGGTTCGATGTGGAGGAAGGACTCAGAATAGTCAAGGAGAGGTCCGGAAGAGGTAAATCTTTGCAGGTGAAAAGGTAAAAGGTAATTGTTAAAAGTAAAAATGGAATTGCCAGCAACCATTCACGACGACTACCTACTTTAGTGGATCTAATTCAAATCAAGGGGAATAATTGACCTACCCCCCAATTTTGGGTGATTAACCGGCGCGTGATTAGTGGACGTGAAGATTCGGCAAGGCTCTCTTGGCCTATTGAGGCCTATAAAATCAAAGGATTTGTGCTCAATTGGTGTTAGAGGTACACTGGAGTACATGTACAAGGTGCATTTCTTGGGAGATACAGTGGTTCGTGTGTACGTGCAGAAGTCCTTTCTTACACTTGGTGGTTTCAAGTCTATTGTAGGAGCTACTCTGTAGTGTGTATACAGAGGGGAGGCTTCTCAGTTGAGGGCTATGAGCACTAGAGTGTAAGAAAGTGCCTTGGATTTTCTTTCCTTTCCGTGAGCCTGTATTGGTGATTGAGCTCTATCCTCTTGTGA
This sequence comes from Ceratopteris richardii, assembly GCA_020310875.1. Lineage (NCBI taxonomy): Eukaryota > Viridiplantae > Streptophyta > Polypodiopsida > Polypodiales > Pteridaceae > Ceratopteris > Ceratopteris richardii. Next base: position 14,483,452 of record CM035427.1, read on the forward strand.
AATTCTTTGTATTGTTTTGAGTTGTATATCAGTGGCCCCTTATGTTGATGAGAAGAATATGTTGTGCTGGAGTGAATTATTTTTAGGGTGGCTTGTTAGCCCTGAGTTTACACTTTTGAGTATCATTCATCAGTTGCCCAACTTTGTAATCATCTGATTTGTAAGCAGTATACGGTCTTCCCCGGTCATTAGTTGTCCATATTTTCTGAAGTATTTACCACTCTGTGCAATCCATGTTATCCACCTGCTCACAGAAATGTTAAAGGGTATACTTCCCTAAAGAGAACCCCCCTTGAGTAGGCGATGTACTGGATGTGTTTCACTTTTATTCTCTACTTTTGTTAAAAGCGGATACCCGAGTACCTCCTCTACACTTACATTGATGTAATTCTTTTGATCACTCTCAAAAAAGCCCAATTGACATCGTCTCTTGCCAAATCCCAAAGAATAAGCCAAAAAGCTCCTGCAAAACAAAAGAAAAGAGAAATTAAAAAAGAGAAGACATAGAGAAAGAGAGAGAGCGTATGTATGTGCGCATATGCATGTATGTAAGCACATATGTGTGTATACATATGTGAGTGTGTCCGTATATGTGTGTGTGTATGTATGTATGTGTGTGTGTGTGTACATGCAAATATGTGTGTATGTATGTATGCATATGCATGTGTGTATGTATACATGTGTGTGTACATGTATGTATGTATATGTGTGTGTACATGTATGAATGTGAGTATGAGTATGCATATGTGTGTGTATGTATATGCATGTGTGTATGTAATATGCATGTGTGTATGTAATATGCACATATGTATGTATATGTGTGTATGCATATGCATGTGAGTATGCAATATGTATGTGTATGTATATGCATGTGTGTATGTAATATGTATGTGAGTGTGTATGTAATATGCATGTGTGTATGTAATATGTATGTGAGTATGTGTACGCATATGTGTGTGTATGTATGTATGCATCTCTCTCTATCTCATTCTCTTTTTATTTCATATCTCTCTCTCTTCCACTCTCTCTCTTTCATCTCTCTCTCTCTCTCTCTCGCTCTTTATGTTTCTCGAGATCTCTCTCTTTCTTTCATCTCTCTCTCTATCTTATTCTATATCAATCAAAAACAAAAAAATCACTTACTTTGATGTAATTGTTTGGAGCGTTGTCATCAAAGTCCACTTAATGTTGTCCTTCATCGAATTCCAAAGAACTCACGCCAAAAAGCTCCTGCAAAACTAAAGACAAGAGAAATTAGAAAAGGGCAAACACAAAGAAAGAGAAAGGTTCTATAGCATGTGCGATACTTAACAAAATTTCAGATCTAGAGAAATAGAGAGGTGTGTGTAGAGAAACAGAGAGAGAGAGAGGGAGAGTGAGAGAGAGAGATAGAGAAAGATAGAGATGTGTGTACACAGTATGCTCAGAATGTAGTTTGCATGCTCAAACTCGACAGAATCAAACTTTCATTCAAAACGCGAGCAAATGTCGAATTTTTGCTCTCGGGTCCGGTTAAAATGTTGCATCGGTATAAGCCTCGGTATAAGTGTCGGTCTGAGCATCGGTATAAGCGTCGATATAAGCATCGGTATTAGTGTCGGTAATTTCAAGCAAATTACTGACGTCTATACCAAGGTTCAGACCGTCGGTATTCCATCCGTGGTTTCTCAAGCATTTTTAACGGTCATACCGATCTGGAGGCATCACCATCAATATGGACAACGTCGGTATGCCCTTGATATGTTGTAGTGGATCCATAGAAATTCTATAAGAGTAAATGCATATTTGGGAACACAAATTAGTATGGAGGTGCCAAAAAACTACTTGAAGGTGGAAGATGCTAAATGGCTGAATATTGAAACATGAACTCAAAAGTATCCAAATGCGAAAGCCACGTTATGTAATAATGCATAGGATGGACATAGCTGAAATTGAGAAATTTTTTTTTTCTAGTTTGTTTAATTATTTTTCTTCTTCCATGTGTAAGTAATACATGCAAGGAGGCATATTAAAAAAGGATCAGGCAAAATCCACATGCACATAGAGTGATTGATGAGATCAGTAATCTGATTGATGTACTAGGAGCATTGCATGAATAGGAGTCACCACATAAAGATTGTTAGAGAGTTGACATAGTATATTAATCATAGAATGGCATGAACAAGAATAAAAAGAATAGCATATATTGAATGTATATTTATGCATAAAAGGCTGGTTCAAGAATCATTTCCATTTATGATTTAAGGAGGGGATCATTTTTATTACCTTATCCATGCTAAGCATCTTAACTCAAAGATGTATATGTTTCTGGAATTCACTATGTATGAATGTTAATGAGTTGTATGGAATATGCATGATTTTATGGGATATGAGGGAACATTTTTTTTAAGTGAAATATTAAGTTAGGAAATGAATTATCCACATGAAGTCAAAGAATAGGAGTTTAATCTTTTACTAATGCCATTTGGCTCATCAATCATAATTCTTTAAATCTATGCATTAGTTGTATTTAAACAACTAAAACTTGACCTGGAAGAAAAACCTATGGTTGAAGTCCCCTTTATGCATTTTTGGGCTCCATAAAACCAATGCCATGCCTAATAAAGAATGCCAAGGACATAAAAAGTAGTTCAGAAAATTGTCTTCAGCTTCTTATTCAGCTACGAACTGGTAGTAATAAGAAATTCGAATCAAAGAGATCCAAATGATGTCATTTTTTTATGGATTCATTTCTTTGCTCAATCTTTCTTCTCCCTTTTTATCCAAAGTTTTAATGATTGAGAGGTTTAAAGGAAGAGTTCTTTAGGAGTGAAGAGTTATATATGCACTCTTTATAAGAATTTGTAGTCTTTGGAGAGTTGTTTACGTCATATGACCTCAAACGCAATCAATTTATTGACATCAAGCAAGGGTATCTACACATGATAGAGAAATGTCATCATCCATTGAGTGCTAAATCACCCATATGAAGATGATGCACTCCAATATTGAAGTCAATGCATCGATAACGAGAGAGAGAGAGAGAGAGTGAGAGAGATCAGGCATGCCTGTAGGCATCTACATACACATTAACACACACACACACACACTCATTAGTAGACAATACGAAAGTGTTCCAAGGAGCTCGCTATTGCTTGAAACTAGTACAAAGCTCAAAGGAGATATAATATCACAAGTTATCCTGCAACAAGGTAACCCTAACAAATGTGATTTCTTTCGCTAAGAGTTTAGAAGAAATCTCTCCACATTGCATTGTTGGACTAAGGTTAAAAATGAGTGTCTGGAGGCTATTTGGAGGCCAGCTTAAAGAAAAAAATGTTTATAACTCCATGTGGAGATACTACTCATGGACATGAAGCTTCATTATTGTACGACTTTTAGAATATGCCTTCATCAAGAAAAATAGATGTTCATGCCAGAAATAGGCATTTCTACAAGTACTTTTGATCAAAATGGAAAAAATAAATATATTTTTAAGAAGGGATCGAGTGAGGAAAAAATGGTAGGCCTGTTTAGTTCCATGTTGTAATCCATTTTTCCCGTAGTTGTCCTTGTTTCATTAAGATTTGAACAATCTAACTTTGACGTTTTGACCACTATCTAAGCTTCCTCCAACAATGCCCCCTATGTGCTTTCTTTCATCTTCAACAAACCTCTTTGTGGGCATTCTCAATGAGCATGGATGTTGAATCATAGATGTTACAGTTTGGATGTGTGTACTGTACTAAGGTAGTGGGAACGTGAGAAACTTCTAGAGAAGGAAGCTAAACCTTTTTGAAGCTTATTTTCAGATTCTTTAAGATCTTTTGTCTACCTTCAATAATGAAAATTAAATGAACTTCTTAAAGGAAATAGATAGTGGCCAAATGAGGATGTTTGTGATTGTGACTCCTTGAGGAGAAAAATGAAAGGTGGATCAAATGAAAATAAAAGTCAGCTAGCCATGATGCAGATGCATGAGTAGAAGACACAAGGATCATATACTTGGCACATTGATAGTGGGTGTAGCAACCACATGCGTTGCAACAAGGTGTTCTTCTCAAAATGGAGCTGTCATCACATTAGAGCGAAAAATGGCCGAAAAGGGGCTGTTTGCTAATGACGGATTAAGGAAATTGACAAATAGAGTCTTTCCACGTGTACAAGAATATAACTGTTGTCTCCTTTAACTGTATGAAGAAATTCTTTTTTTAAGACAATATGCTCTAAAAGCACAAGGAAAGTGATGAAGATTCTTGTATTCAGTGTACAATTTTTTGGTTGATGCAACAAAAAAGATATTTTTACACACCACACAATGCATATTTTTAAAGTTCCAAGAAGGAAATGATTTCTGAAGATACAAAATATTTTTGGGTTCACGAAATTCCATGGTCATTCCGCGACAGGGTTTACATGAAATCAAAAGTTTCCACGTGTACAAAGCCTTTTTATCTATAAATACTGGCAAAGTTTGTGAATGTCGGTTTCTAGCTTTGAGCATTCTTCTTCTTCTTGATTCTAATGGCTTCTTCTTCTTGTCGTCCTTCCAATCATGTAACCGCATCTGAGGTTACAACAGAAGAGAGGATTCTTTGTGGAAACCTCTTTCTGTGAAGTTAAATGAATGAGTAACTATGCTTCCTAGTTGTAGAGGTTCCCATAACGTCAAGCGTGCTAAAAGTAACGACACAAGAAACCATTGGAGGGGACGTATACTTAGTTTCAAATTGAAGAGATGTTGTTGGTTTGCAAGAGTACATGTGTACAACGCTAAGGATCTTGTTCTAGAAAATCATCTCCAATTGCCCTTGTACTATAAGTTAAGTTTTACAATGCTTTTCTATCATTTCAATTGTTTTTGCATAACAACATAAATGTTTTTGTATTGCAGATATTTTTCCTTCCAATATTCTGGAGTGGCAACCTTTTGAATGTTTAACAGGAACATCTAGAGTGAATATGCAAGACTTATGTTTGCAAACAAATCTGTTCAATTTTTCAATAACATAGAGTTATTTGTCCATTTTGCAGATTATTAGGTGCCATCAAGGAGGAGCTCTTATGGAAATCTTGTACATCTACCTACTCCTTGCATCTCTTTATTACATGGGGATGCTCCTGATCATTCAATAGAAGGTGGAAAGGAAAGCTTGGACTCTGGATAGCCTTCGACTCAGAGGAGAGCTTTCGAGAATTTGAGTTAGAAGTACTAATTCATCTAGATTTTCAATCTAGGAAAATAATTGTCACAGCAAATTGGAAACTCACAAATGTAAGGGAACTCCTAGAATACCTTGGTAAGGCATCATCACATTTGAGATTCTCAATTGATGATGCAATAGTTAACATTAGATCAGAGAAAACATTATCTTGCATTACTTGCTTGCCACCCAGAGTGATTAAGTTCCAACCCTTTAGATTGTAACAAGTCTCCTTCTTTAATAAGTTCTTTTTCAAACTTCCATTGATTTTTCTTTGCAAGATGGTTACTAAGAATGTGACTAATTACATCACTTCAAATATGTATTTTTATGGACTATATTCATATTGGTATTTTTTTGTTTAATTTCAAGATTTTGATGAGGTTTCTATTGTGCAATGATTATAAAGGAACTTGCATGAGTAAATTCTAGGTGACTCAAGAATATAAACCAAGAAGTTCTTACATAATATATCTTCCGTTTTAGAACCTTTTTCCATACTTCCATTGATTTTCCTTTGCAGGTTGGTAACTAAGAATGTGACTCATTACATCACTTCAATTATAGTTTTATATACACTATATTCTGTTGATATATTTAGGTAGTGATGTGTGTGAACACTCTAGGACTGCCGGGGCACTTTTTTCCCTCTTTAGGAGGTTTTTTTCCCCCGGCTTGTATATACGCCGATTGCCCTAATGGGCTACTTATCTTTGTACATTCTCTAGTAATACATTCAGTCTTGTGTGTTGTGCTCCAAGCTTCTTCTTCTTCCTTGTGCTGTTCGCGTGCTTCCGCGGACGTCTAACTCCAACAATTGGTATCAGAGCAGGTCGTTGCTTCTTCTAGGGCACCGTCGACACTCCTCCGTTTGCAGTCTCAGATTCGCACAAAATTTGGTGAGCATACTCAGGGTGTTTCCGAGATCAAAACAGCTTTGTTGTGTGGTGCCGAAATCGCGATCTGAGCTCGTTTCGGCCTCCGAACGCACTATCGCAGTGCTTGTGCAGGCTATTTCGTCCTTTTGTGCCAAAGGTATATACCAGTTTCTGTTTGCCAATTTAAGCGTCTCGAAGTCTGCTACAGGTCTAGCAGAACTCGTCTAGGCAGTTCTGTTCAACTTTTTGAGATACAGTCAATTTTCTGCATCAAGGTATTTTAGTCACCGGCCATGGCTAAAAGCAGTGATGTATTCCGTATGTTGGCTGTTGAGGATAAGTTGGATGGTACCAACTACCCATTATGGGCTTATATGATGCGACATGTACTGGTTGCAAAAGGATTGTGGAACATTGTGCAGGGTGTTGAAAGACGTCCTATTACACCTGTAACGACAGGTACTGCAAATACAGGTGTTGGAGCTGATGAAGATGGTGTCGAAGATGATATTCCACAGATTCCTGTTCGTGATGCTGTTTCTGTTGCACCTACTGCAGAGCAGATTCGTTGGGATGGCAGAGATGCCCAGGCACATGCATTGATAGCTTTGTCTGTCAAACGTGCCATTATTCCTCATATTCGCTCTTGTAGAACAGCAAAGGATGCTTGGGATACACTTACCACTTTGTACCAGGCTAGGAATAAGGCTCGTGTTGCTTACCTCCGAAAACAGTTGGAGAGTGAGCACATGAATGAAGGTGATTCTATGGAAAATTTTCTTACAAAGATCAAAGACCTGAAGGAACAATTGATTTCTGCTGATGAGGTTATACCAGATAGCTCACTTGTGTAGACCGTTCTGAATGGTCTTCCTGATTCATATCAGAGTTTTGCCTCTACTCTTCGGTTGATGATGAAAGGCAATCCGAATGCCTTGTCATTTGAGGAATTAGTCTCTGTTCTGTTGCAGGAAGATCAGTCCAGGCAGAACAGGTCCATTATGCGTGTTGCAGATCAAGCTTTCCTGGCTAGTCAGAAGGGCAAAGGAAAATGGAGCTCTTCTACTAGTAAGCAAAAATCTGCAAATGCTGCACAATCGAAGAACCAGGATAAAGATGAAAAGAAATCAGAAAAGCAGAAATTGTTCTGCAAGTACTGTAAAGGAAATGATCATATTATAAAGAACTGTCCAAAACTGGCTGCTAAAGAGGCAAAGAAGAAAGAGGCTGGAATGGTTGTTGCAGAGGCCTCTACACCAAAAACAGAGTCTGCAAATCTTGTGCAGGAAGAAGAATGGGCGTTTACCACTGTCTGCAGTTTTGACCCATCTTCTCATGATCAGTGCATGTCTGCAGTAGACTCAGATGTTTGGTACTTTGACAGTGGGGCGACCAAACATATTACCTCGCAGCGCAGTTTCTTCTCTTCACTCGAGCCTGCCCCTACAGGGAATACTTTCACATGCGCCAATAACTCCTCTTATCCTGTTATGGGAGTTGGTAAGATCATTCTGACTACTGCTGATGGTAGTTCTTTCACTTTGTCAGATGCTTTATTTGTGCCAGGGATCAAAAAGAACCTGTTATCAGTTTCTGCATTAGCCAAGATTGGCTTGGTTGTGAAATTCGTTGATGACAGGTGTACAGTCCATGATCTCTCAAATGGCGATGTGATTATTGCTTCTCGCATTTTATGTCGTGAGCTGTATAAGCTCATAGACTATGAAAGATCTGTGAATGATTCGGCATGTGAAGTTCATGATTCTCAGGCTATGTCAGATGCAAAGCTTTGGCATGCACGCTTTGGTCATCTGAATTTTTCTAGTTTGTTACGCCTGCAGAAATCTGAAATGGTGTCCTCTTTGCCCAAACTTGAGGCACCTGGAAAACATGTTTGTGAAGGCTGTATTTTGGGCAAAATGCAGCGTTCTTCCTTTCCAAAAGATGGTTCAGTTCGGGCTATGCAGAAATTGCAGCTTGTACATAGTGATGTCTGTGGTCCTATGCAGACACCCTCTTTTGGAAATTACCTTTACTTCGTGACTTTCATTGATGATTTTTTCAGGCATGCATGGGTATATCCACTCAAAGCAAAGTCCGAAGTGTTCATGTGCTTCAAACAGTTTTTGGTTTTGGCTGAAAATCTGTCAGCATGTAAAATGGGCACCCTCCGTTCTGATCGAGGGGGGGAATATATGTCTTCAGATTTTAATGCATTTCTGGCTGAACGTGGGATAAAACACCAGTGTACAGTGCCGTATACACCTCAACAGAATGGAGTTGCTGAACGAAAGAACAGGTCACTCATGGAGATGGCGAGGTGCATGGTCAAAAGTCAGGCTTTACCACATAGTTTCTGGCTTGAGGCTGTCATGTGTGCAGCATATGTACTGAACAGGTGTCCCACCAAAGCGTTGCAGTCCATCACTCCATATGAGGCTTGGCATGACCGCAAGCCATCTGTTGCTCATCTGCGTGTTTTTGGTTGTTTGGCATATGCATTAGTGCCTGAACAACATCGCAGAAAATTGGATGATAAGGCAATAAAATGTATTTTTGTTGGGTACAGTTCTGAAAGTAAAGGCTATCGTCTGTATCATCCACAGACTAAACGCATTCTGGTTAGCCGTGATGTTGTCTTTGTGGAAGATGTTATTCAGCCATTGCTTTCATGTACTAAGGAGACATCTGTTAGCTCCAAAGACATGTATGATACTTTGATGCCTCTTTTTACAAGTGGACAGGCTAGCGCTAGTCCTAATGAGGCAACTTCTCAGCCTTTGCAGGTTTCATATGATGATGCAGATCATTCCATTTCTGATGCAGATTTACATGATGCACTTGTTGATGAGAGAGCTGATATTGAACAGGCAAAAACTATGCCAAAATGGCTGGTGCAGACTTTGCGTGACAGCAAATTAGATGCACCTTTGTCATATCGTACTCGTTCAGGCTCTCATAGTACCTCCTTTGCATTAGATTGCTATGCTATGGCTGCATCTAGTCTCTATGATGAGAATGAGCCTGTTTCTTTTGATGAAGCACAAAATTCAGAAAATTGGATGGCTGCTATGCAATCTGAATATGATGCTATAATGAAGAATGGTACATGGTCTTTATGTGACTTGCGTCCTGGCAAGAAGGCCATTGGCACTAAGTGGGTATACAAGCTGAAGTGTAAACCTGATGGTACAGTTGACAGGTATAAGGCTAGGCTTGTTGCAAAGGGTTATGCGCAGGAAAGAGGCATTGATTTTGATGAGACCTTTGCACCTACATGCCGTATGACTACTGTTCGGAGCATTTGTGCACTTGCAGCCCATCATGGTTGGAATGTACATCAGTTGGACATTAAAACAGCATTTCTGAATGGTGACTTGCATGAAGAAGTGTATGTTTTTCAGCCCCGTGGCTTTGTGCAGAAAGGGCATGAAAACCAGGTGTGCAGGTTAAAGAAGGCGTTATATGGTTTAAAGGAAGCACCACGTGCTTGGTATGAGAAAATACATGCCTATCTGATTGCACATGGTTTTGAGAACAGTCCAACTGAAAGCACCTTATATGTTAAGCGTGCTAATGATGTGCTTCTGATCATTGTTGTCTATGTAGATGACATGCTGCTCACTGGTCCTCTTGAGAAGCATATTGCTGATTTCAAGGCTGATTTGCATGCCTCATTTGAGATGTCTGATTTGGGGCATTTGCATCACTATTTGGGCATTCAGTTTATACAAGTTGATGGTGGAATGGCTTTGTGTCAAACGAAATATATTGACACATTATTGTAGCGTTTTGGCCTTGAAGACTGTAAGCCTATTGCCACTCCTATGGAGACAGGTTTACGATTGAGTCTTCATGATGCTGGAGATGCATTTGATGCTGTTCTCTATCAGCAGGCCGTTGGATGCTTGATTTACTTATGCATTACTCGGCCAGATATTCAGTTTGCTGTCTCACAGATGAGCAGGTTTATGCATTGCCCAGGAGTCACGCATTGGAAAGTGGTTAAGCGCATCTTTCGCTACTTGAGTGGTACTCGGCTACTTGGGTTGTTTTATCCCAAGGGGGGATCACTACTGCCAGATTTGCATGCTTTATCTGACTCAGATTGGGGTGGTTGCTATGACACTCGTGTGTCCACTAGTGGTTTTTGCTTCATGCTTGGTAGCTCATGTATATCTTGGTTGAGCAAGAAGCAGCCTACTGTGGCCACTTCCAGTTGTGAGGCTGAGTATAGGGCAGCTTTCACAGCGACTGTTGAGTGTGTGTGGCTCAGACGCCTTATGGCTGATTTGCGTGTTCGCCAGTCTTCTGCCACCACCATCTTCACTGACAGTCAGAGCGCATTGGCAGTTGCGAGGAACCCTGTGTTCCATGCTCGCACTAAGCACATTGAGGTGCATTATCACTATGTCAGGGAGAGGTTCTCTGCTGGGAAGATCAGCTTGGCATATGTGCCCACGCAGGAGAACATTGCAGACCTTTTCACGAAGGCTCTGCCTAGGGAGAAGTTTGAAGCTTTCCGCAAAGCTTTGGGATTACTTCCTTTTGTGGAGTGATTTCCACATAGCTTGGCACTTCCTTATACATGAGTGCCAGCTCCTTGTTCACCGCATCACTCCCAGGGGGGATTTGTTGATATATTTAGGTAGTGATGTGTGTGAACACTCTAGGACTGCCGGGGCACTTTTTTCCCTCTTTAGGAGGGTTTTTTCCCCCGGCTTGTATATACGCCGATTGCCCTAATGGGCTACTTATCTTTGTACATTCTCTAGTAATACATTCAGTCTTGTGTGTTGTGCTCCAAGCTTCTTCTTCTTCCTTGTGCTGTTCGCGTGCTTCCGCAGACGTCTAACTCCAACATATTCTTATTGGCATTTCTTTTGTTTAATTTCAACATTCTGATGAGGTTTCAATGGGGCAATGACTATACAGGAATTGCATATGAGTAAATTCTAGATGAACACTACTTTTACTTATCAATAACTAGTTTCAATTTAAGTATTTGGGTCTATCAAAAGTGCACATTAGACAATGGAAAAGCTTGGATGGTATGACAATGGAAAATCTTGGATGACACGATCGATGCAAGCAATACAGGCCATCCAAAATTCTCCGATTGCCCGTATCGCTTGTATCGGTCGTGTCATAAAAACTTCTCTATCCTCTTCACATTTGACTTTTCAACAAGAATAAAGAAAAAAGACACAGAGAATATAAATTTTGATGATAGGATTCAATTTTTCTTGAACCATGCGATGAAGTCACTTTTGCTTAGCTCTCAAGAGGATCAATTCAACATTACATTACTCAAGGCATAAAATATAGTTACAATGCCCATCTTTGAGACTATCATAATTACATACAATTCATACAAAAATAAATGTTCCAACATATGTTGGTTACACATATAATGTTTCACCCTTCTTTTATGTCCTTTTTGGAGCCCTCACCTTTGTGCTGCTTGTGGCCCTTTTTGGAGCCCTCACCTCTACTCTTATTCTTTGGCCCATGCTTCAATGGGGAATGAATAGGAAACCCTTTCTTATTTTCTTTAGACTTGTTTTTATCTGGTGGTGGAGGTGAGTCTGGATCATAAGGGCATATTGCATGTTTCATAATGGTATTTATTGCTCTCTCTCTGATCAAGATGACCCATGCATCTGGATAGTCTGACAAGTTTAACTCAAGATTGTAAAAACTTCTTTCCAAGAACCTTTCTATATTTTCAATCACTCTCCAACCACATGAGGTGTTGTCTTTATGTAATGGCACATGTATTTGAATGTATCCAATCCTTTTTTCTTCATTGAATTTAGGAATTATTGGAAAGTTTTGATCAATATGCATTCAAAAGCTTAGCAACACTGCAAGGTAAACTTAAATTCAACATGGATGACAAGGCTTTTAAATAGAACACAAAAAAATGTATGGTAAGTTTTACACTCTGCACTTTCCATGTTGTGATCTTAAACCTCATATTCCATGTGAACTTCTCTATCTTACTATTTTCTCAGAATTTCAAGAAACTAATACTACCATTGCATCCGGAATGTGCCAAAACCCTAAGATTGACTATCTATTTGCATGTTTCTGATACCGAGAGGTCTTGATAAGCTTATTTTTACATTAATCTAGCACACGAACGATGCAAGCGATTAGGCCCATCCAACAATGTTGGATGGGCCTAATCGCTTGCATCGGTCGTGTCTGGAAATCAGTACAAAAAGGCTTATCAAGACCTTTGGGTATCAAATTTATGCAAATAGACAGTCAATCTTAGGGTTTTGACACGTTGCGGACGCAATGGTAGCAAAATTTTCTCCAACTTCTTAACCAATAATAAGATATAAAAGTTCACATGCAATCTAAGGTTCAAGATGACCTCCTTTGGACATGAACAATTCAAGCAATTAGGGCCATCCAAGCTTCTTTGATGGGCCAAATCGCTTGGATTGATCGTGTCCAAACAAATATCATATTCCTAGCTATCTGAATGAATGTGACCGATCCAAGCAATTAAGGGCATCTGAATCTTCCCGATGCCCCCAATCGCTTGGATCAATCGTGTACAAACTTTTGTGATCTATCATATCTTAAACAAAATGTGGCCTATGGAAAGCTTTGAAAAGCATGTAAAAAACGCGAAGGCAATGGCAACTCGGTGCTAGCAAGGAGTTCATAACAAAAATGAAAAAAGTGAATAGAGGAGCTTAAATAGGTCTTTGGAATGAGTTGACCATTGGTGACACATGGTAGCTTGTGATTGGTCCATGTCTTCTAGCCGTTACAAATCCCAATGTACACTACCATGTGGCATCACTTGAGTGGGCCACATCATCTACCCGTTGCAATTCCCAATGTTCTTTTGCCACGTGGCACTTACTTATCGGTTCACATCATGTGATTGTTACCCGGTCCTCCTTGACTATAAATACAAGTCCCCTTCACCATTTGACATTTTCAACCTTCATAGTTATTTCGCTTGCATCAGTCGTGTTCTGCACTAGGACACATACTTGTGCTTCATACTTGATACGACTGATACAAGTGATTATATGCATTTGACTGGCCTTTGACTATCTTATTTCGCTTGCATCGATCGTGTTCTCCACTAGGACACACTAGAATATATAGAGCTTAGATGGAGGAAAAGGATAACTAGAAAGTGCAAAAGGATAACTAGAAAGTGGAAAACGATATCCCCTTTGCCAGAAAAGCTAGATTAATGCCCAAAGCATGAAAGGGATTGCTCTTTGCTCCCCTTGAACATTGCCTTCTTAATATGGCTTGATCACATGTGAAATGCAAAGGAGGAAGAATATGTTCATGGTGAAGAGATTGCGCATTGTTCATGTCCTATATTCATTTATATACTTTGGTTCTTTGGTTTTCTTCTTATGCAATCTCATCATTCATAGATATTTACCAATGAAATGGGAAAATTAGCCTCTATTTCTCTTGATTTTCAGTCACGCCCTAGTTTCATTGCATTATTTAAGATTTTTTTTTTCTCCCTATGCAAGATCCTTGATGTCTTAGACAAAAATGAAATCATCTTAAACCTCATATTCCATGTGAACTTCTCTATCTTACTATTTGCTTAGACTTTCAAGAAACTAATACTACCATTGGATTCGAAATGTGCCAAAACCCTAAGATTGACTGTCTATTTGCATGATTCTGATACCGAGAGGTCTTGATAAGCTTATTTATACATGAATCTAGGACACAACGGATGCAAGTGATTGGGGATGGGCCTAATCGCTTGCATCGGTCGTGTCTGGAAATCAGTATGAAAAGGCTTATCAAGACCTTTGGGTATCAAAATCATGCAAATAGATAGTCAATCTTAGGGTTTTGGCACGTTCTGGATGCAATGGTAGCATAATTTTCTTGTAATTCTTAACCAGTAATAAGATATAAAAGTTCACATGCAATCTAAGGTTCAAGATGAACTCCTTTGGACAAGACCAATTCAAGCGATTAGGGCCATCCAAGATTCTTTGATTGGCCTCATTTCTTGGATTGGTCGTGTCCAAACAAGTATCATATTCCTAGTTATATGAATGAATGCGACCGATCCAAGCAGTTAGAGGCATCTGAATCTTCCCGATGCCCCCAATCGCTTGGATCAGACGTGTACAAGCTTTTGTAATCCATCATATCTCAAACAAAATGTGGCCTATGATAAGTTTTGAAAAGCATGTAAAAAATGTGAAGGCAATGGCAACTCGGTGTTAGCAAGGAGTTCATAAAAAAATGAAAAAAACTGAATAGAGGAGCTTAAATAAGTCTCTAGAATGAGTTGACCGTTGGTGACACATGGTAGCTTGTGATTGGTCCATGTCATCTAGCTGTTATAAATCCCAACATACACTACGACGTGGCATCATTTGAGTGGGTCACGTCATCTAGCCATTAGAATTCCCAACGTTTTTTTGCCACATGGCACTCGCTTATTGGTCCACATCATGTGACCGTTACCCGGTCCCCCTTGACTATAAATACAAGTCCCCTTCACCATTTGACATTTTCAACCTTCATAGTTATTTCGCTTGCATCAGTCGTGTTCTCCACTAGGACACATACTTGTGCTTCATACTTGATACGACCGATACAAGCGATTACATGCATTTGACCGGCCTTTGACTAGCTTATTTCGCTTGCATCAGTCGTGTTCTTCACTTGGACACACTGGAATAACTAGAGCTAAGATTGAGGAAAAGGATAACTAGAAAGTGCAAAAGGATAACTAGAAAGTGCAAAAGGATAACTAGAAAGTGCAAAAGGATATCCCCTTTGCGAGAAAAGCTAGATTTATGCCCAGAGCATGAAAGGGATTGCTCTTTGCTCCCCTTGAACATTGCCTTTTTAATATGGCTTGATCTCATGTGAAATGAAAAGGAGGAAGAATATGTTCACGGTGAAGAGATAGAGCATTGTCCATGTCCTATATTCATTTATATACTTGGGTTCTTTGATTTCCTTCTTATGCAATCTCATCATTCATAGATATTTACCAAAGAAATGGGAAAATTTGCCTCTATTTCTCCTGATTTTCACTCACGCCCTAGTTTCATTGCATTATTTAAGATAATTTTTTTTCCCTATGCAAGATCCTTGATGTCTTAGACAAAAAGGAAATCATCTTAAACCTCATATTCCATGTGAACTTCTCTACCTTACTATTTGCCCACAATTTCAAGAAACTAATACTACCATTGCGTCCAGAATGTGCTAAAACCCTAAGATTGACTGTCTATTTGCATGATTCTGATACCGAAAGGTCTTGATAAGCTTATTTATACATGAATCTAGGACACGACCGATGCAAGCGATTAGGCCCATCCAAGAATGTTGGATGGGCCTAATCGCTTGCATTGGCCATGTCTGGAAATCAGTACAAAAAGGATTGTGAAGACCTCTAGGTATCAAAATCATGCAAATAGACAATCGATCTTAGGGTTTTGGCATATTCTAGACGCAATGGTAGCATAATTTTCTCCAAATACTTAACCAATAATAAGATATAAAAAGTCACATGCAATCTAAGGTTCAAGATGACCTCTTTGGACACAACCAATTCAAGCGATTAGGGCCATCCATGCTTCTTTGATGGGCCCAATCGCTTGGATTGGTCGTGTCTAAACAAGTATCATATTCCTAGCTATATGAATGAATGCTCCATATATAACAATTTAATGTGTGTATAAATGGTATTTTCAACATTAATTATATGTTTCTATAAAGTTTAGGATGAGAAATCGAACATGACCGATGCAAGCGATTAGGCCCATCCAATATTCTTTGATGACCCTAATGGCTTGAATCGGTCATGTCTCATTCTTTGTTTCTGCTTGTGTTTCCACTTATTTCTATGACTTTAAAAGTTTCCTTGGACTTTTCTAACCTAGGTTTTTTCATTTTTTCCATAGTTATCTATATTGGATGAAGGCAACTGTGTTGGCAGGGGAAAGGGAACAAGGAAAACCATAGAGGAGAAAGGAAAGACAAAGGTGGATATTCATTTAGTGATCCATTATCTTCCAAAATTGAATCCAGAATTATTTTGTGTTATTCATAAGCACTATAGTGAAGAGCCAGGTTTTGCACTATTCTTCTTGAGGACTCTTTCAAGATATGTGGGTTTTACTTCAATACCCTTTAATACATACAGAGTTTTGCTACTTGAAAGAACAAGTGCATTTAGAATTTTTGGATATGCCCCAAGATTCAATGCTTCAAGGGCAGGCTATTTCCTTTGTTACTCAAGCTATGGAATGGTTGCAGGGGTGTCATATTGTTGGTCACAGGAGAAAAGAGTACCTCAGATATAGAGGAGATTTGCGAGATCCAAGCTCATTCAAAAGACTCAAGAAGGATTAAATATATTTCTTTTCAAAGCTTATTACTCATGAAATGTACATAGATACACATATTTATTGCCCAAAGGGATATAAAACATTGCAAATATGAAGGATGTAATCTTTTTTTTGTGTAATTGATCCATGTCCTAATATTAATCCTTATTGATCCATGATCTATTTTTCTCTGGTGAAAGTCCTATTTATTTGATGATAATATTTTTCATGAGCTCTTTTGTAATTTTCTTCTCAAGAATCAATCAAAAATCTCTTTCAAAGCAGATTTGCCAAATTCAAGCTCATTCAGAAGACTCAAAAAAGATGTACATACATAGATATATTTCTTTTGAAAGCTTATTACATCATGAAATGTACATACATAGACATCTTTGTTTCTCAAAGAAATAAAAGACATTGCAAATATTAAGGCTCCCTTTGGAATGTAATCTTTTTCATTTTGTGATATTGATCCATGATGTTTTTGTCTGGGGATAGTCCTATTCTTTTGATGACAATATTTGGCATGAGCTCCTTTGTAATTGTCTTCTAAAGAACCAATCAAAAAGCTCTTTGGAGGCATTACTTTTTGTTACTCCTCCTCCTGTCCTTGTGCACCTAAAGAAGCTTGGCCTTGCTTGATAATGAGATTTCTCCATGCCTTGGGTGTTCCATTTGGCAAGTCTTTCCTTTTCTGCAAAGAATGCACCATGCACAAGAAGAATAAGCTAGAATAACAGAAGAGTTTCATCAAATGTTTATTTCAGTTAAAGAAAAATAAATTGAGTAAATTATCTTTGAAACTCACCAAGTAGTTTGTTATGTCTTTGGCACTCCATGCATGTATGATGGTTTCTATAAGCTCTGTGGTCACCTTTTTGAAATCTATCACATAGCTATTTGATGTTACCTGCTGCCTCATGATCTTTTAAAGATTATCTAGTTTGACCCACACCTCCATTCTCTTTTTTGCTATTTCTAATTTTCTTTTTACATTAGTCATGAACTCGGAAAATGTTTACCAGCAATTCCACATGGCATTTCATTGTTTGTCATCATGGTTGTTGAAGAATCTCCTTGCTTTTCCACCCCCCATTGAGACATCCTGTAGTACATTCCCTATATTTTGTGAAAGATTTGGATCTTCTCTTAGATGAACATCGCCACCATGAAATCCCATTTCTGAAAGTAGAGATTCGCATTTTCTTATGTATTGTACATAATTTCTTGAAATCTCTCACAGCCTTGAACGATAGCCTTGTAAACCATCCTCACCGTCTCCTACAAATCTAATTAGATCATGAAGATTATGAAAAAGGGGATACCTTCCAGTTTGTGGATCAATTGGATAAATAGATCCATCTGCCCATATGTGGATATGTTTTTTGCCTTCTTTCCACAATCCATCCACTTCAGAAGGTTGAAGAGCCATTCAAAATACCGTTCTTGTCGTTGCATACTCATGACTAACCTGTAATGATTTTGGCTAATTGAAAGCTGAGTGATAGTGTTTGGGTTGAGGTTCTCCATTGTCTGCTTTGAAGAGTGACGCGAAAGTGTCTAAAATGACATAAAAAAGAGAAACATGCCTACAATGCAAAGTAGAGTAAAAAAGTGCTAAACATCATAAGCACACATTATATACGTCCTTCGGAATACCTTTCTTGTCGTTGCATACTCATGACTAACTGCAATGTTGATATGGAACTTATCACAATGTTGAAAGCTCAGTGATAGTGTTTGGGTTGAGGTTATCCATGGTCTGCTATGAAGAGTGAGGCGAAAGTTTCTAAAACGACATGAAAGAGAGAAAGATGCCTGCAATGGAAAGTAGAGTAAAAAAGTGCAAAACATCATAAGCACACATTATATAGGTCCGTGAACAAGAGGAAAATTCAAATTTTCATGAACGGCTGATGAGCACAAACTTCAAGGCGCAAGATATCACACATACTTTTCATGATTATCACACGAGTTTCTCTCTCTTCAAAATATGCATAAGATACGTTTTAAATGCGTTTACATAGAATTTTTTTTAAATGATTTGACAACTTTAATCCAGATTAAGCACAACTAATTGAAATCCTTACACGGCCCTTTTTTGGCCGTTTTTCACCCGAATGAACAAAAAAGGACACGTAGAAACAAGTGATGATACTCCTCATGCTATTACACACATAGGTGATGTTATGTTAAATGGGTTATCATAAAGACAAATGTCTAAAAGATGTGCTTCATGTTCCCACAGTCACAAAGAGGTTAGTTTCTGTGGGGAAAATGGTTGAGCGAGGTTTTCACTTCACGTTCAATGAGAAAGGATGCTTTGTGGAAAACCCTAAATAAGGGTATAGATTGACAGCCAAAAGTAGAAATGAAGAAAGGTTGTTCACCTTGGATGTGAAACCTAACTTCATCACAAAACTTACTTCACATTTGGAAACAAGAAGGTGGCAAAATTGGTATGGACATATAAGCACTCAAAGGCTAAAGGACATGGAAAAGAAAAGTTTAGTGTAAGGGTTATCTAATCTCTATAATAAGAATATCAAGAACTTGTGTGAAGCTTGTCAGTTGGGAAAGCATACAAGATTACCATTCAAGAATAACAATTGTGTGAGCTACCATCAACTTAACCTCATTCATGCAAATGTTTGGGGACCAAAAAAGAAAAAAAATAATTAGAGGTAATATATATTTTCTGACGTTCATAGATGATTGTACAAAGATGACTTGGCTCTATTATATGATACATAAAGTAGATTTATTTTACTATTTCAAGAGCTTCAAGGTTATGACTAAAAGAGAATGTGAAAGGTATATCAAGTCTATTAGGTGAGATCGAGGTGGAGGATACTTTCCCCATGTTGTTTCTAATTTTTTGGAAACTAATGGTATCTAAAGGCAAACCACATGCATGTATATACCACAAAAAAATAGTGTAGGAGAAACTAAGAATAGGTATATTTCAGATGTGGGAGGGAAATGATGAAGGAGATGAGTATGCATAATTGTTATTGTGTTGATGGAATAACCTCGGCTATTTACATCATGAACAGAGTTCCCACATGAGGTATACATGCTTGAATCTTGGTACAATAGAAAGCAATATGTTTTACACTTCAGAGTCTTTGGTTCTAATTGCTATGTGTTAACTCAAAATGATTTACAGAGTGAGCTTCATGATAGATTAGAAAGGTGTGTCTCCATGGGATATGCACTGAAGGAGAGGGACTATATGTGTTACAACCCTACAACAAAGGAATTAAAAGTATTAAGAGATGTCAAATTTGATGAATTGTTACCTTGGTATGGATGGAATGTATCTATGTAGGATAATGAAGTTGAGGAGACAAAGACAACAAGAGGTGAACTAGAGAGCATGGTTCTTATTGGAGCAAAAGAGTCACATTCTTAGTTATCATGGGATAGGAAGAGCCCTACATCAATTCAATTAAGCGATTTAGGAAGCAAGGGAAATACCAAAATCACAAAAATAGAGGAAGATGAAGATCTATGGATTGAGCTCAACTAAGACCATCATGAGAAAAAGGGGGGAGCTCAAAGATAAGAACAAATATCCAAATCAATGTAGGAGGAGATCAAGGCTTTGGAGAAAAATAACACTTGGACTCTTGTACAAAATAAGACAGATGTGAAGGTAATTTGAAACAAGTGGGTTTATAAAGTATAGAAACATTCACATGGAAGTATTTCCAGATATAAAATTGGGCTTGTATCCAAAGGATTTGCTCTGACTTATGGATTGGACTATGAGGAGACCATTAGCCATGTGGCTACGGTCACCACTACCAAAGCCATCATTACAACTACAAAAAGCAAGAATTGGGAGATCTACCAACTTGATCTGAAGAATGCATTCCTCAATGGAGAACTAGGGGAGGTTGTATACATGGACCAATCATTAGGGTTTGAAGATAAAGGCTAGGATGGCTATGTTTGTAGGTTGAAGAAACCATTATATGGTCTTAATTAATTGGGAAGCAGTTTAAGATTTGAGACCTTGGACATCTGAGGTACTTTATAGGTATTGAAGTAATGTTATAAAGACAAATGCATTTGGCTTATGTAGAGGAAGTACATTTTGGGTGTTTTGAAGAAGCTTGGACTTAAAGGAAGCAAAAGATTGAGAGATCCTATGGAGGTGAATATATGATTGACTTCAATGGAAGGTAATGAGTACAGGATCCTTTTCTATATAGGCCTATGGTTACATCATTTAACTCTTCCATTATTACTAGACTAGATATAGCATATCTAGCTCGTGTGCTTTCTCAATTCATGCACACACACCTAGAGTTCAACATTTACTTGCAACAAAGAGAGTACTCAAATATGTTAAGGTTGCACTCAATGAAGGTATATTTTATCCTTTTGAAGATGAATTGCAGGTGAAAGCCTATATAGATGTTGATTGGGCTAAATCAAAAGAGGACAGAGAAGGACAAGCGGATATGTAGTGATGCTTGGCACAAAAGTAATCTCTTGGATGGCAAAGAGGCAACTAATAGTTGCCCTCACATCCACTCAAGTTGAATTTAGGGAATTAGCTCAAGTTACATATGAGATTATGTGGATCAAGAGGCAAAAATTTGAGTTAAACTTGTAAATTAATCAGTTTCCAATCATGTGTGAAAATATGAGTAGTGTGTACCTATCTCCCAATCCCATGTTCCATGCTAGAAGCAAACACATAGTGGTACACAATCATAACATCAAAGAGAATGTGTTGGCTAAAGAATTTGAAGTACAACATATAAGTACTAAAAACCAATGTGTTGACATGTTCATGAAAGATTTCGTCTCAATGAAGTTAGAAAAGTTCATGAAAAGCATTGGATTGATGGAGCTAGGATGAAGAATTGAAGCTTGAAGCTTGAGAGGGAGTGTTGAAATACAAGCTTCAAACTTAGTCTAATTTGGACCATTACATGGATGCCACTTGGAGCCTCATAAATCAAGCATTCATGCATCAAAAATCAAGAACCAAATATGAATTTCAATCCTCCCCTCACCAACCAAAATTTAAATCACACTTAGATGTGAGTATTTGCCTTTAATCTAGGAAATTCCTAAATAGGGAATCTTTTCATCTCTATATCTACTCACACCCAACTTTTAATTATGGAGATCTCGCATATGTGTATGCTCCTAGATAGTTTGGAAGAAAGTTAATAGACCCCTCAGCTAAGCTAGCCCCATAGTTGCTTGCTTGGGTGAGATTTCATAAGGTTTTGTGGAGCCATAGCTAACAAATAGAATTTCATGTGGGGAGTCTAGATTGCTCTAAATGTTAAGCATGGTTCATTAGTCATATCTCACTCAGCTCTCCTAATCCTTGGATTTTTTAGAAAGCTAATAAAGTTATATAAAGCTAGTTAATGTTTTAGATCATTTTTTTGCATATTCTTTGAGAACTAGGTTCACGGGTGAACAAGTGTCTATTTGCAGACATGTAGTGAAGAGAAAATTTATTCTTTCTTGAAGACATTGGTTCTCCAAGTACGATTAAAAAATTTAATTTAAATAACTTGCATTGGCAAGGCCTGAAAGTCTTGTTTATGTGTGCAAAATGTCTTGGTTTTAGTTTGCATATTCTCAAAGATTCAGTCATTTCATTAAGTAGAGGTTCTATGAAGTTGCCTATGAGGACACTATAGCATTATGGCTACATAAGGATGTTCTAGATTCTCCCAATAGTTTGGACTTGTTAGCTTACTTGAATTTGGTAGACGTGACATCCCATTTTTCAAAGTATTCAAATACTAAATATTCCCAATAGAATATTGATATATTTTTTATTTCTAAATGTACATACAAATTCAAGAGTGGGCTCTCAAAATAAGCAAAAAGAGGAAATCAAATAGGCAAAAAAATGTGATAAAATGTTTTCACTCACATGATTCAATCATGGTTCTATGTTCCTACTCCAAATTGTAGGGATGTAGAGAACATGTTTTATTGGATAAAGTTTATTGTGTTTTTCACATTAGTTGATGTTACACCTTCAATAGATTTGAGAATTTGTACATTGATGGTGGAATTTACAACTTCCCCATGCAATCTTGAAGCATAGATGACCTCACATGCATGCTGATAGAAACTAATTTTCACTCAGAATGATTCTAAACTCTTAAGAACTAAACCCACGAGCCTTTGTACACACAAACTAAACTATGTGGATTTTCTAGTGCAAGTTACGTCACTCAAACTCCTCACTCCTAGTATGAGAGCCGATGCCTCCAAGACATGGTAGTTCTTGCCTTCATTAAGCATGCACACACAGACCATTGCTCATTCTTATAGTGATTTCTCTAAGAATATCTAGATTTTGGACATCTGCTTTGAGAAACGTTTAGGAGACAGTAATAGATTTATAAGAAACCCAAAATTACAATAAAGGAAAAACGTTTTACAAGGAAGTTGTCCTCAACACTCAGAGGTATATAGGTCCTATAAACAAAAATGTTTGGGTATTCAAATCCTATGAGAGCCTACACACTTGGAGGATCATACATTCAAATTACATTATATGTAGATATAATCTTTAAAAGATTCCCTAGATGTTAGGAATCCTTTTTCATAAATTAGAGGCTTTATCACACCTCAGTGTGATAGATGGTAATTGGTTGTAATTGATAGATTCACTAGCTTATTCAAATCTGATGAGAGCTTACACACATGTGGAACATACATTAAAAGTACATTGTATGTAGATATAACCTTGAAAAGATTCCCAAGATGTTAGGAATCCATTTTCATATCTTCTTTGGATCCAACTCAATCGGTTTGTGTATAGGCTAGAATAGACCTTCAAGTATATTTACACTTAAGATATCTTATTCTGGATCCAAGTAGATGTACAAACCTAGGTTCTTGCATGAATTGAGATAGAACACCAAATTTATATACTAGGTCACACCTTGTGATAGTCGTATAATTCAATGAGGCCACTATAGAACTCTACAAAAGGTGACACTGAAATTCATTATCTTCCGCAGAAGTCGATTTTATTTTAACTTCCATTGGATTTATCAATGGTATGCACGTTATGAGTCCATTCTTCTTCAATACATCCAATATGTACTTTCTCCACATAAGCCAAATACCATTGCCCTTGTATATGACATCAATACCTAAGAAATACCTTAGATATTCAAGGTTTGAGATCTTCAACATCTTTGCAAGTCTGTTTGATGTCGGTGATGCCTTCTTCCTGATCAACTATATGAATCGAGTCATCTACGTACACACATAAGTACACCGATGCTTCATCTTTCCTCTTATAGAAGAATAATGGATCTTCTTTCCTTTGAGTGTATCCACAACTGGTTAGATAGTCTAGAAGTCTTTGATTCCATGCCCATGGGGCTTGCTTGAGACTATACAAGGGAAAATTGTTGAAATAGGCTATCAAGTAAGGTTCAAAATGGTTGATGCTTTGTGGAGAACACTAAACAAGAATACAAGGTCATAGAAACAGGATGGAAGCAAGGGAAACTCCTCACTTTGGAGGTAAATTCTAATTCCACTAAACATTTCTACTTCACATATGGTAGTAAGAAGAGTTCAGAGTTGCGCTTCTTGCACAAGAGAGTAGGTCACATCAACATAGAAAGACTAAAGGAAATCCAAATCAAGAGGCTCATTGAAGGCCTTTCCGACTCCTCAAGACAAGGTACTAAGCATTTATCTAAATCTTGTCATTTAGGGAATCAAGAAAGATTTTCATTGAAGAAGACGGCTACATGAGTCAACAACAATTGGAGTTGATACATTCACATGTGTGGGGTTGAACCAATGAGCAGTCCACTAGAGGTAACTAGTACTTTTTCACTTTCATAGATGATTCCAGAAGGATAGTTTGGGTTTGTTTCATCAAACACAAATAAAATGTGTTTACATATTTCAAAGCTTTCAACGAAATGGTAGAGAAGGAGACGGGTATATACATTGAGATGCTAAGGTCAAATGGAGGGGGATAATATTTCTTGAATTGATCTTCTCTTTCTTTTTTAATGGGATTAAGGCATCAAATGGTAAGTCACATGAGGGTACAAACCCCAACCAAATAGGGTATTAGAGAGAAATAATAGATACATTGCAAAGATTGCTAGAGAAATGCTTAACAAGATGATTGCACCTACAATGTTTTGGAGTGATGTTACAAATAAGGGTCTATAGCTTATCAATAGAGCACCTACCTCAGGGATCCATGGCGTGAAGCCATATCTAGATTATTATTTATTTTGCAAAATCAGATATTTCTGACATGAATATATTTTCATCTACTTTTTATGTAGATGTACCAAGCAAATTGAGGCACACGCTACAACCAAAGGTCAAGAAGTATGTGTTTTTAGGATATTGAAATGATCATTGGATTATAGGTGTTTCAAACCAAATAGAAAGGACTTGAGGATATAAAGGGATGTAGCCTTCGCTGATCTACTCCATTGGTATAAGAAATATGGTTGTATGTAGAAATACAAAGAAGAAAAGCATGGAGATGATGAAGGACAAATTGAATTAGAGATAAGTTTCTCAAGGAGTTCCATCAATCAAGATATTTCAAGCACAAACTCACCATGCAGGTGATCTTATTCATCAAGCTACGGATTAAAATCAATAAATAAAGGCAAAGGAACATCAGTAAAGTTGGATGAAGAGGGTAATGAAGTTTGAGATGATGAACCATACATGATGGAGAGAGAAACCACATCAACGGAAGAGATCAAGTACCCAAGGAAAAGGAGGTTTATTCCTCCAAAAGGTGGATAAAGGAAGTCTTTTAGGGTTAAGCATCCTACTCAAAGATCTACTTATGAATCTTAAATGGCAACATAATATGCATATATGAACAAAGTAGTATAAGATCATGAGCCTGATTCTTATGAAGATGCAAACAAGCACAAGGAATGAATATAGAAAATGCAAGAGTAGATTGATGCACTTGATGAGAATGAAGCATGCACTCTAGTGCCCACAAAGAAGAAAATGAAGGAAATAGGTAATAACTCGATGTATAAAAGTTAAATGAAAACTTCACATGGATCTATTTGTAGGTTCAAAGAGATATTGGTGGCCAAAGGTTTTGCACAAACTTATGGATTATACTTTGAGAAGACATTGAACCCCATTAAAAAGATGAGCACCTTTAGGATACTCATTGTAATTGGTACAATAAAAGGATGAAAGGTGTTCCAATTTGATATCAAGAATGCCTTTCTTAGTGGAGGCTTGGAGGAAGATGTATACATGGACTCACCACTAGGTTTTGTTCATAAAGAGTTTCCACATCCTATTTGTAGCCTGAAGAAGGCAGTTTCATGCCTAAATCATGCTTGAAGGGCTTGGAATGGAGTATATTGATAAAATGTGGTTACAATAAATGTATGGCCAATTTTGCTTTGTATCAATATAATCTAGGCTCTTTTTAGTTATGCCTTCTTGCTTAGTATAATATGGGTTACGTTATGCATATAATGTCTCATTAATAACATATATTGGAGGCCGAAATGGCCAGAAAACTTTATCTTTTCTCACTATTGTCTGAGTTACGTTGTATTTCACATATTCCACAATACTCTCAAACTAATTTGTAGAGAAAATGAAAATCTTCATGCCTAATTTTATTCTCTATCAAATTGATTCTATGCCTTGATTTTCGCTTCATGCTTCTTTGAATCAGATTCACCCACCTTGTATGTGGTTGGGGCAAAAACAAATCTTTAAGACGAGTTTTAATGGGCATTTCCCTTTTGTATCCTTCAAGGCCCTCACTTGCACTAGACAAAGAAGAACATAACAATAGAGGATTGAAGTCTCCATGATCAAGCGTATGTGATTTTTTCATGGGCTTGCTTTCCTTATGGATGTAGGATAATATGCATATGCTAAAAGTTTGTTGGTGTAAGTATTTTGAGGATAGATGCAGGATGGAGAAAGAAATTCCCATAAATAAAAGTTATAGAGAAGTTAAAAATCCTATTGTGCTAGAATATCTACTATTATGTACTTGATTATACATGTGTTCTTCAAGAGAATAGTGGTCCACATGTTTTATACATGATTGTGAAACTTGGTTCTTAGAATCATTGCCCTCATTAGTGATCCTAAGATCAATAACAGATACTCTATGTGCATATGCATATAGTTTATCGCTTCATGAGAGTGCCTATGAACAAGAAGATGGATTTGATTTTCTCTATCGAGCATATGTATAAAAGCATCTACTGTGAGACTCTTGGTTTAATGTAGTATTGAGATGTGCGACTCTACCTCTTTTGATATACAAAAGAGTACTACTCAAATGAGACTGGCTTATTCATGTCCTAGTTGGCTTACCTACATCTAGGGAGAGGCCTAGTTGTATCATATTTTTCCATTCAGGGAGACTTTGTGTACTGTTCATTTCACTTAAGTTATTCCCACCTTTTTCTCCAAAAGGCAATAAGCATCGTTTTTACACTAGCATGGGCAAAAGGATTAGTTAAATATGTATGTTGCCCCCTGTTTATGCCTTTCCTCTATTTTTCACGTATTTATTCATTATGAGTTTAGCTTATATGATTTCTTTGGTCTTGATTCCTAGAAAGTGCTAATCATGTTTTTATTCTCAGTCATCATCCTTCAATACTAGATGACTCAAATCTAGTTGGCAAAATAAACCTAATGCATGTATGAGTTTTGATAATGGAGTGACAAAGCCATATCCGATCAATGCCTCAACTTCCACAATCATTACTTCCTATCAGGTATCCCATATTCATTTGTGTTTCCTATCTTAGTTGTGTCGACATTCACAATGTTTTATTTTCATTACTAGTATAATGCTTTTTCTTTCCCTACTTTCACATGCAAGTACACACCACAACAGAATGGTATGACATAAAGCAAGAATAGGTACCTTGTAGAATGTGTTAGGGCTATGATCAAGGAGAGGGGAATGCTAGATTCCTTTTGGGTGGATCTAGTAACCACTACACATTGTCATGAAGAGATCTTGCAAATCATGTACACAGTCTTGAACTCATATGGATAGTTATATAATAGAAAAAAAGATGTGTCACACTTGAGAGTGTTTGTTTGTAGTTACTATTTTTTGATACCAAAGGAGTTATGAAGAAAACTCAATGATAGATAAACAAAATATGCCTATTCTTCAATTTTGAGAGTGAAGAGATGGGTTATAAATTCTACAAATGGACAACCAAGGAGATAAAGGTATCAAGGCATGTCATATTTGATGACCATTTACCTTGATATTCTTAAAATGTAGCTGCCAGAAGTGGAGAATGACATGCCTGGGACTCACCTCCCAATCTATTTATAGACCTTGCCTAGTCACCATCTAGAGTTCTCTCTAAGGTCCCTCTATTCATCTAGCCATCATGAGTAGGTACCCCCTAGCAAGGAACTTCTCGTTCCTCCAGGCACATACATCTCTAGAATATAACACTCTCTCCCCATTCTAAAGATCATTGTCCTTAATGACATAGAAGGATCTATAAACCTTGGAATCAGAATCTGTGATTCCAAATAATAAGAGTAGAGTGTGCTAGGTGTCTAAAATACTAGATGCTCAAAAATTAGACAACTAGTCTTTGTGCTTCCTATCTAGCATTTCCACCAACAAATAGTAATCCTTGCCTTGGGCATACTATAGGAATCAACACTTCTTTGATAAAAAAGACAAAAAAATTCAATAAGCACTCACAACCATAAATAATAATAAATGAAGTCATGAAACTACTGTTCATAGCATTTGTGCACTTGCAGCTCATCATGGTTGAAATGTACATCAGTTGGAAATTAAAACAGCATTTGTGAATGGTGACTTGCGAGAAGAAGTGTTTGTTTTTTAGCCCTTGGCTTTGTGCAGAAAGGGCATGAAAGTTAGGTGTGAAGGTTAAATAAGGCATTATACGGTTTAAAGCAAGCACCACATGCTTGATATGAAAAGATACATGCCTATCTCATTGCACATGATTTTGAGAACAATCCAACTGGAAGCACCTTATATGTTAAGCGTGCTAATGGTGTGGTTATGATCATTATTGTGTACGTTGGTGAGATGCTACTCACTGGTCCTCATGATAAGCATATTGCTGATTTTAAGTCTGATTTACATGCCTCATTTGAGATGTTTGATTTGGGGCATTTTCGTCATTATTTGGGCATTCAATTTATGCAGGTTGATGCTCGAAAAACTTTTTGTCAAACCAAATATAGTGACACATTATTTTAGCATTTTGGTCTTGAGGACTGTAAACCTATTGCAACTCCTATAGAGATAGGTTTACAATTGAGTCTTCATGATGCTCGAGATGCATTTGATGCTATTCTCTATGAATAGGCTGTTGGATGCTTGATTTACTTATGCATTACTCGGCCAAATATTCAGTTTGTTATCTTATAGATGAACAGGTTCATAAATTGCCGAGGTGTCAAGCATTGGTAGGTGGTTAAGTGCATCTTTCACTACTTGAGTGGTACCCGACTCCTTCGATTGTTTTATCCCAAGGGGTGATCACTACTACCAGATTTGCATGCTTTTTCTGACAGTGATTGGGTTGGTTGCTATGACACTCATGTGTCCACTACTGGTTTTTGCTTCATGCTTGGTAGCTCATACATATCTTGGGTGTGCAAGACAGCCTATTGTGGCAGCTTCTAGTTTTGAGGCTAAGTATACGGAAGCTTTGATAGCGATTGTTGAGTGTGTGTGGCTCAAATGCCTTATGGCGGATTTGGGTGTGGTCGGTCTTCTACCACCACCATCTTCACTGATAGTCAGAGCACATCGGCAATTGCGAAGAACCATGTGTTCCATGCTCCCACTAAGCACATTGAGGTGCATTATCATTATGTCTAGGATAGGTTCTCTACTAGAGAGATCAACTTGGCATATGTGCCCACGCACGAGAACATTGCAAACCTTTTCATGAAGGCTCTGCCTAAGGAGAAGTTTGAAGCTTTCCACAAAGCTTTGGGCTTAAATCCTTTTGTGGATTGATTCCACATAGCTTGGCACTTCCTTATACATGAGTGCCAGCTCCTTGTTAACAACATCACTCTAAGGGGGGATTTGTTATTATATTTAGGTAGTGATGTGTGTGAACATTTTAGGACCATCGGGGCACTTTTTTTCCCTCTTTAGGAGGTTTTTTCCCCCAGCTCGTATATACACCTATTTCTCAAATGGGCTACTTATCTTTTCCAATTCTATTAGTAATACATTCCATATTGTGTGTTGTGCTCCAAGATACTTCTTCTTCCTTGTGCGGTTCGCGTGTTTCTGCAGCCGTCTAACTCCAACGCTTCTAACTATGAGAATGAATTCCAAAATCTTTGAATGTTGGGTATATCATAGGGTGATTATTGGAGTAGCTTCTCCCACAAATAAATTTGACATTGGAGCTTCCAATATGAAACAACCATGTGTTCATTAGACACATGTTCCACTCTGTAGCAAATCATTGCTAGATATTATTCTAAAAAGAATAGATCATTTGACATACCAATTGATGTCCAATTTCTTCCACCTTTGAATAAAATATAGCTACTACTATCTAATTTTATTTGTATAAATTTCATAGTAGTTGGACATTTGAGTCTTTCACAATGAACAAAACACTAAGCCTCTATACATGTAACAAATTAACAATTTGCAAAGGCTAACTTTCACTCTTTTCATTGTATCTCCTTAATGGAGACACATATCATCTTGAGATTTTGTAAGAACCATCTAGAGGTGTTATCTCATCGTAGAAAGAAAAATCATCTGATTTGAGTAACGGAGCTATGAGAACCAATCATCTCTATGTGGCATGGTCTTTGGTCATTTCACAAATTCTAGAGCCTACACTTTCAAGTGCAGAGATCTTTTGGCCTATTCAGTGATCTCCAAAATTAATGAATGTTTTTTGGATAAATTGCATCTGTTAAGCTTTCATATCCAACAAAAATCATGCAATTTGAATCTACCAAGTAAAGAAATGCCCTTTGAAACAAGCATAGGTCACTTGTTTCAAGCCTCTAACACTATTAGCAGCACGTCTACTATAGAGATCTTTCTTTATCAATCACCTTCTCTCTGAAGAAATGATATTGGATCTCAATATGTTTAGTCCTCGCATGAAATACAGGGTTAACATCTAGATACAATGAACTCATATTATCTCCATGAATAGTGGGTGTACTTTGAATGATGTCAAAACTCTTCATGAGAGTCTTCAACCATATAACCTCCTTTGCAGCTTTAACCATACCTTTATACTCTGCTTCTGTGGATGACAAAGCAAGTGTATGTTGCTTCTTAGAACTCCAAGAGATTAACTTATCTCCCACATAACATAGACACCCATAGGTTGACCTCTATCATCAGGATTACCTACCCAATCTCTATCACTATATATCTTGATCTTTGTATTTGATGTGAATCCATAATACAAACCTTCTTTGAGTGTACCCTTAATGTATCTTAGCAACCTTTGTCCTGCAATCCAATGTTCTTTCCTAGGACAATGTATGAATTGAGACAATACTCCAACTGCATATGACAAATCACGCCTAGTAATGTCGCATAGATTAGACTACCAACCAAACTTTGATGCAACTTCATGTCCTTGAGTTCTTCTCCTCCATATCTGCTCAATTTATGATTCACCTCCGTTGGAGTAGGTGCTACCCTGTAATCTTCCATTTTAAACTTGATTAGAAAATTCTTTAAATACCTTTCTTGAGTTACATATACTCCATGTTGATTATAAGAAATCTCCATTCCCAAAAAATATGCCAAGTCTGTCAAGTCACTTATCTTGAACTCTTTCTCTATTTGCTTCTTAAGACTTTGTATACCTTCTCATCTCTACGTGTAAGGATTATGTCATCAACATATATGCAAATCTACATGAAACCATCATCACTTGCTTCAACAAGCAAGCTACTATCTGCCTTAGACACTTGGAAATCATGCTCTTTCAAGAACTTCACAAGTCGATAATTCCATGCCCTTGGAGCCTGCTTCAAACCACGAAGCTCTCTTGAGCTTACACACATACTTTGAATACCATTTATCCTTGAAACCTTTTGGTTGCTCCATGAAAACATCATCTGAAATATAACCATTTAGAAAAGCACTCTTCACATCTAATAGA
Organism: Ceratopteris richardii; assembly: GCA_020310875.1. NCBI lineage: Eukaryota > Viridiplantae > Streptophyta > Polypodiopsida > Polypodiales > Pteridaceae > Ceratopteris > Ceratopteris richardii. The sequence goes on from CM035427.1 coordinate 14,515,056, forward strand.
CATAGCTTCCAACCTTTACATGCAGCAATAGCTATAAGAGTCTTTATAGTTGTCATCTTTGCCACATGACTATAAGTCTCATCATAATCTACACCGTATGTTTGAGCATATCCTTTCACAACAAGTCTAGCTTTATATCTAGAAACACGTCCATCTGCATACCTCTTTGTCTTGTAGACCCACTTGCATCCAATGATCTTCTGATTATTTGGTTTAGGAACCAAATCCCATGTATCATTCTCCATCAATGCATCATACTCATCCTACATAGCTTTCTCCCAATTTTCTTTACCTTTTGCCTCATCATATGTAGAAGGATCTTATTTAACTTTCACCATGTAGCATAATCTTTAGTGGTAAAAAACGAAGTATCATAACTATACCTTATGGGTTCTCACATTGCTAATGTTGAGGAAAAATAGAGACGAGAAGATATGCAGGACGATGTAGAAGAAGGTGATAGGAGGGTGACTAGGAGACAAACGAGAGAATATGAGAAGAAAACTGATAAAAAAGTTCAGTTTGATGAATTAAATTTATCCCAAGAAGAGACGAGAAAAATGATAAAGGAAGGTAAAAAGCCAACAGATGAAAATATTCCATCACAAGAAGAACATAAGAAATTGGGAAAAGAAAACTCTAAAACTAAAAATAAAGAGGACCAAAAACAAAATGAAGAGAAAGGGAAGAAGACGGGTAGAAGAGCTCCACGTGCTATTATGATTTCCGAGCTGGAAAAGAAAAATGATGCTAGGGAGATTTTAAATGACATTTTTTTAAAAAGTCAAGTAACGATGTCACTTGATCAAGTGTTTTCCATAGCGAAACTAGAGTTCAAGGAGAGTTTTATTCGACTGATTAGAAGAAGGTGTTTTCCTTTGCCACAAGACGAGGATATGCAAGACGTGGCAAACGAAACTCTAGCTATGTATGATGTAGTTACATTGAGAGAGAGTGACTATGAGGATGATGAAGAATTTACAACGGGAAGCGTAAATAGAAATTTTCTAGGTCCCATACGGCCTGATGAAGAAATGTTAAAGAGTGAAAGTAACTTCAATTCTACCTTCTGGGCATGAGGCACACCAGAAGTAAAAATAAGAATTGGAGCTGAGAAGGATTCTTGTTTAGCTATGGCTCTCATTGACTCGAGGTTAGAGATAAACATTATTTCAAAGAAGTTTTTTGACAACTTTAGATGTCCAATCGATAAAGAGCACAGCTCGCGAATGAGAACAGCTGACAATGGATCTAGCATTTTATTAGGTGCATGTGCCAATGTGCGTATAATGATAGGTGGCGTTCAAGAAGAGTTTCACTTCTTCATTCAAGACAATTGTTTGTATGAAGTGATTCTCGGACAACCATTTGTAGCTGAGATGAAAATGGAAACAAAAGCAATGAACGATGGATCAGGGTATGCAAGAATTCGATCCAAATCAGGGATGGGTTCTTTGCAAGTTATGATAGTATGCCCAAACCACACTAGAAATAGAAAGAATGTTAGAAGAACTCCCATTGAGTCAATCAGTCGCGTATGTGATGATCCACTCGATGTAAGAGAATATGGAGCATACTATGATCAAAATTCCTGCTAGAATCCACTATTGAGCAGGACAATCGTGGACATTGTATTGATATCTCACATTACAATGAACATAAATTTGAAGATTACTTAATTTGTACTCCTTCAACTAGTTTACATTATATTACTAACGAAAATCTTACAAAAACATTTAGAAATCAAATTGAAAAATATTTTAAAAAATCAAGATTAATTTCAAGTGACGAAAAAAATGAGTGTATAATTGAACTCTGAAAAGATAATACTTTATTAAAAGAGCTAGAAAGTGTTTCCCAAGAAAATTTAGAGTCAAACCTGATAATTCTTAATTCCATTCAAGAATATGAGATTATTAGTGAATTTTTCCTAGAACATGAAGTTAGCATAGAAAGCAAATACAAAACTGTAGAAAAGAATATAAAGCTTGTAGCTCAACCCTTGCCTAAAGATAGTCATGATATATTTCAACGAGTATCAGATGACCCTATACTTAGAGATCGATCTTAGATAGGTCATATTTTTACTGAAGAGAGTAAGAAATATATTAAATTTGGTGATGAATTTCTTTCTCAAATTGAAAAAGATCAGTTTACTAAGATGATTGTTCATCATGGTAAAAGAATTTGCTTTATTCCCACACGAGATAGGATGTGTAGACCCAAAGTTAGTAGCTCCGATGATAATTTTTATAGTACCACACATTCCTTGGAATCTTCCTCCAATTCCGGTTCCAAAGGCTCATTTATCTGAGCTAATGAGACTGTCAAAGGAGAAGATTTCCATGAGAATCTTGGAACCATCCTCAGCACCACATTCCAATAGGTGGTTCAGGGTACTGAAAAAGAGCGGGAAGCTATGCTTTATTGAGGATCTGCAGCCTATGAATAAAGTCACTATTAGGAATGTAGGAATGGATCCCATTGTAGATGAATTTGTCAAGGCATTTGCCGGTCATTCCATCTATTCAATGGGAGACATGTATTCAGGGTATGATCAGTTTCAATTAGCGATCGAGAGTCGAGGTGTGACCATGATGAAGACTCCTTTGGGGTTAGTACACATGTGTACCTTACCACAAGCAGCCACGAATATTGTGCCACATATGATGAATGCTATGAATCTGGTCCTACATGACTTTATCCCAAAAGTGATGATGCCTTTTATTGATAACATTTGAATAAAAGGGTATGTGGAAAAAGAAAAATATGAAAGTTTAGATTCATCAGCTTGCAGAAAGTTTGTTTCGAGCCATATATCAGATTGTGAAAAGATATTTGAAAGATTTGAAGAGGTTGGACTAACTTTCTCCTTGGAGAAATCTACTTTTGGTGTTAATGAAGTGCTGATCGTTGGACATTTATGTGGCCATTACGGTCGTCGACCCTATCCAGCAAAAGTTGATGCCATTACTAGGATTTCTAAGAGATGTCACAATGTTAGTGAAGTAAGGAGATTTCTAGGTGCATGTGTTTTTTATGTCATCTGGATCCCTCACTTTGCTCATGTAGCAAATCCGCTTTATGATTTATTGAGATAAAGAAAGAAATTCCTTTGGACTGATGAGCATTCTAGAACAATGAGGCGTCTAAAGCAATTGCTTATCAATGCTCTATTTTGAAACGTATTGACTATACAGGAAATAAGCCTGTAATCCTAACCATTGACACTAGTCCTATTGATATAGGCTGGGTCATTGGGCAGGATGATAAAGAGGAGCAAAGGTACACAGTTCACTTTGGAGTGAAGATCTTACACGATACTCAAAGGAATTACCTTCAAATTAAGAGAGAATTATGGGGATTAGTTACAACTTTAAAAATAGATAAGGAATACTTTATAGGAGCTAATGTAATAGTAGAGACCGATTCTCTTCCGTTAATAGGTTTAATAGCTAATTGTTCTTCTCTAGACATAGCTATGTTACGATGGATAGCCTTTATTAAATTCATTAATCCTGATTTTGTTCATATAGCTGGTAAACATAACACCGTTGCTAATATGCTTTCAAGAGCAAAATATGATAACGATAGTGAAGCAATAGATAATCGTATGAATTTAATTAATTATGAAACATCTACCTATGCGTATGAGAAGTTTAGAGAAGTCGATTATGAAGGAGAGTGCCGAGATATAGGAAACTATCTAAGATCGTTTCAGCCTCTCCCAAGTTGGTCTTCAAATCTATTCCCGAACATCAGGAAGAAGTCTTTCAACTTCTTCTTGAAAGATGGGTATCTTTGGAGACATGCTAGAGGAAAGGTTCGAAACCCTCAAAGAGTTCTAAATTTAAAAGCTTTTCAAGTGCAAGTTATGCAAGAGATGCATGAAAGTCTTTGGCCTGGTCATAAAGGTTTTGTTGCTACATATGAAAAGATTAGGGAAAGCTATTGGTGGCCGAGGACGTACGTAACTGTTAAAGAATTTGTAAGCACTTCTAGTACGTGCTAGTTAAATTCCTCTGTCAAGCATAGAGAACCCCTTCACCCGACCTATCCACCTTGTATTCATTAAAAGTGGGTAGTCGACCTTGTGACCATGCCTAACATCAATAGTGGCATGAGATATATTGTTCTTGCAAGACAGGATTTGACAAACCACCTCGAGGGTAGAGCGCTTCGTTCCAATACTACTTATAATGTATGGGTATTCCTTCTAGAAGAAGTATTATCCAGATTTGGATATATAGAAGAACTAGTAGCAGATCGAGGTGAGTTAGATGCTAGAGAGGTGAGAGAATTCTTTGCACAACATGGAATACGATTGTCTCTTATGACTGCCTATAACCCAGAAGCAAATGGTAAAATTAAAAGAGGGCGTCCTTCCAGAGTGAAGACTATTTCGAAAGCTTGCCATGGAGATATTGGACAATGGCCAAAATATCTCCCATTTGCTCTTTGGACTGATAGGATGACGTACAGGAGGACAACTGGTTTTATGCCGGCTGAACTCATGTACTGTCAGAAACGGATATTTCCCGTACATACTCAGATAGTTAATTGGATGAGTTTAGGTTGGAAAGATAATGCTTCACGAGAGGAATTATTAGCACTTAGAATTAAACAACTAAAACAAGGAAATGAAAATCTAACAGAAGCAATTAAGAAATTAAAAATATCTCGATTGAAAAATAAAATATATTTTGATAAGAAACATAGATTGAGGTCGCAACCAATAGAGAGTGGTGATTTGGTGCTTGTGTATGATAGTATGTTTGATACTCAATATGATGCACGCCAAAAACTAACCACATGTTGGTTCGGACCTTACGTTGTTGTTTTGGTTTTTGATACAGGCACTTATAAATTACGAGAATTTGATGGTTCTGTGTTAAGAAATTTGATTGCAGGGAGAAGAATCAAATTATTTAAAAGAAGAGAAAGTAGTAAGTTCATATTGGACGAAGACTTCCTCGAGGACGACAATGAAGATGAAGAATAACCAAGTGACTTAATTCTAATTATTCTTTCCTATTTATAACAATGTTTCTTTTCATGCATTTCATAAATAGAGTTTTATTTGTTTATGATATAAAGAGGGAATTTATTAAAATTACGTAAATAATGAACGAGAAATTAAAGTAGGAATATGTATATAGGATGAAAGTCTTATTTAGAGAACTTGTAATGCATTATGAAGATAGAAGAGCGGAAAACTTGAATTGTGACCCCTAGTAAGAGAGAAATTTATCTTATACTAGTAGAATTCTTTACTTGTTGAACCCATCTAGCAAATGAGATCCTAATTCTAGCTCTAGCAAATTTCTAGATTCTCTGCTCTGATTAGGGGTTAAGCCTTTCCCCTTAAATAAAAAATTTGCAAAGAAAAATTAAGAAAAGAGAAAAATGAGAACATCAAGCAGTATATTAATGGCTACTACAAGATGGGAAAAAAAAAGAAAAGAGAAAAGAGAATACCAAAGAAAAGAAAAAGGAAAAATTTGATTCAGTCGTGGTCTCGAAACCACTTCTGAAATACTATGCAGGCTATATGAGGTGGAGGTTTGTTGCACGAGAGTTAGTTAGATGTATCTTATGGTGACGTCTAGGAAATAAAAGAAAGCATACTTATATAAATTAATTTTTTCTTAAGAACAGGGTTAAAGGAATGGTTACTATCTCAATTATCTAAATAACCTTTATAAGATTTTCTAATTTGTATTTTTGACTATATGCACTAACCAAAAAAATTTCTAATTCATGTTTATGTAATTTAAGAAATTTTCTTTAATATTAGAAACATAATTAAAATTAGAAGCATTTTTTATAATACTATTTAGAGTTATATTATAGATTTTATCAAAGAATTTGATTCTACTTTCCTATTGAACTGCAGGTCGGCCCATCGAGGGCGATGTGCAGGTTTAGTGGGGGCAGATGTCCGAAGGATTTCCTCACTTGAATCGTCATATGGAAAAATAAAAATATTTTGCTTTAGAGTCGGTTAAATGATATCTATCTCATAGAATTTTTTGGTCTACATTGACTAATTTTTTCGTTCTCTTAGTACCAACAGGCAATAAAAAACATGAGGAGTTGGATTAAACAAAGGTTTTCTTATCTAAAAGGGTTTCAAGTTTATAGTTGGATACAAGGGAGTATTATGATATATATCATGCTTATATGTGTTTATATGTATAGGTAAGTGTCATGTGTATGCATGAACATTGATGATAATTTCATAGTTAAAATCATTCTACTTTATTTTAAACCTATTATTTTATCCTTGTTAAATCCATATATAAATTTGTGCTTAAAAACCTTTGTCACTTCGTGATTATCATATGTTTATTATTTGTTAAATAAATATTCAAAATAACTATTAAATAAATACGATAAATATTTAAATGACTTATTCAATAATTATCAATGACTAATTATAATACTTATTAATTGTAACATATACATTAAATAACTTAGTAAAGTATTAGTTATTTTATTATTTTTTATGAAAATATCTTATTTCAATAAGTAACTAACTTTTACGTGTGTATATGTGAAGTCATATGTTTTAGTAAAGTAAATGTATGTGCTAGTTAAGAATAGTGAATGCATGGAATAATAGGAACGTGTGTTAGTTAAAACATATGCATGTGTTAGTTAACAAAAAGTGTATGCATGTCCACTCAGATCCTTAAAGATGTATATATATGTGTGCCAATTTGATGTTTTTTTTCCTATTGTTTTTCTCCTCCAGGTGCGTACGCAATTTTCACGAGAGAGCAATGAGAGAGAGTTTTTGTCGATTCCTTTCCCCTCCCAGATTCCTACAGATATATCACAGAGACAGAGGGAGAAGCTTTCATCTTCTTTCCCCCTCCTCCTTCCTCCATTGGCTGCTGTAGACGGCTGCACAGAGAACCAGAGAGAGAGTGAGAAGGAGAGAGAGAGAGAGTCACGTTGTCGAGTGTCTTAGAGAGAAGTTTGGTGGGTCTTGTGCTGACGTGTCGAAGAGAAAGAAGTGAAGATAGGTGGTGCCTTAGCAGAGTGCCTGGAGCGAGAGAGAGATAGGAAGTACTATTGCTAACATAGACATCGCGCATATTAAATCTAGAGGGAGAGAATGATAAAGTTGGGGTCGATGAAGACAGAGCGTGGTGGAATTCGTCTCTAGAGAGAGAAATATGGATGTTGACTTGCTCTAAGGTAGAGAGAGAACCAACAAGCAGATTGACGGCAGTGCACAGACAGTCACGGAAAAAGAGAGAGAGGCATAGGGGAGAGAGAGAGATAGAGAGAGAGAGATAGATGTTGACTTGCTCTGAGGTAGAGAGAGAACCAACAAGGAGATTGACGGTAGTGCACAGACAGTCGTGAAAAAAGAGAGAGAGGCAGAGAGAGAGAGAGAGAGAGAGAGAGAGAGAGAGAGAGAGAGAGAGAGAGAGAGAGAGAGAGAGAGAGAGAGAGAGAGAGAGAGAGAGAGAGAGAGAGAGAGAGAGAGAGAGAGAGAGAGAGAGAGCAAGAGAGAAAGAGAGAGGGGAGAAAGAGAGAGAGAGAGAGATAGATAGATAGAGAGAGAGAGAGAGGCAGAGAGAGAGAGAGAGAGAGAGAGAGAGAGAGAGAGAGAGAGAGAGAGAGAGAGAGAGAGAGAGAGAGAGAGAGAGAGAGAGAGAGAGAGAGAGAGAGAGAGAGAGAGAGAGAGAGAGAGAGAGAGAGAGAGAGAGAGAGAGAGGCATAGGGGAGAGAGAGAGAGAGAGAGTGAGAGAGAGAGAGAGAGAGAGAGAGAGAGAGAGAGAGAGAGAGAGAGAGAGAGAGAGAGAGAGAGAGAGAGAGAGAGAGAGAGAGAGAGAGAGAGAGAGAGAGAGAGAGAGAGAGAGAGGCATAGGGGAGAGAGAGAGAGAGAGAGGCATAGGAGAGAGAGAGAGAGAGAGAGAGAGAGAGAGAGAGAGAGAGAGAGAGAGAGAGAGAGAGAGAGAGAGAGAGAGAGAGAGAGAGAGAGAGAGAGATGCATATGCATAAGTATATGTATGTGCATGTTTATGTATGCATGTGTATGCATAAGTGAATGTGTGTATAGGCATATATGATTGAATGCATGTATGTATGTTGTATGCATGTATGTGTATATATGTTAGCAAATAATGTGCATGTATGTGCATATGCATGAGTGTACATGATTGTATGTATGCATATGTATGTATAAGTAAATGAATGCATGTATGCATAATTGTATGCATATAGTATGAGTATATGTATGCATGTGTATGCATGTGAGCATGAATAGTGCATGTGCATGCATGTAAGAATGTGTGTACGCATGCATGTAAGACTGTGTGTATGCAAGCATGTAAGAGTGTGTGTATGCATGCATGTGTGAGTGTGTGTATGCAAGCATGTAAGAGTGTGTGTATGCATGCATGTAAGAGTGTGTGTATGCAAACATGTAAGAGTGTGTGTATGCAAGCATGTAAGAGTGTGTGTATGCAAGCATGTGAGAGTGGGTAATTATGTATGCATATGGTATGAGTATGCATATGGAAGTAAGTTAGAATGATATGAAATGTGCATATATGTAAGTGGAGTATGTATCCATGAGTAGATAAGCTGTGCATGTATATGCATGTGATATATGTGTATGCATGAACATGATAAGTTAAGTATGAATTTGTGTTTTTGCATATGCATATGTGAAGTGCATGTATGCATTTGCAAGTTAGGAAGTGTGTAGTGCATGTATGCATGAGTAAGTGTATGCATGTGCATAAGTAAAGTATGTGCATGTGTATGCATGTGCATGTTAAGATAGAGTAAGCTTATGTGCTTAAGCATGTAGTACATGTGCATCTAGAAGGCATGAGAAAATTCATGTACATATTAGAGGTATGCATATGCATATGAATATGAAGATAGGGTATGCATGAGAAATAAAGTATATATGTATGTGAAATTGATGCATATATACATGAAAAAGATATACATGTGTGTATGAGTGAAATATATATATGAATACATATGTAGTTAGTGTATGCATGTAACTTGATATGTATGCATGTGTATTGGTGCATGAACATATGTAGTGTTAGCATGTAGAAGGTATGTATGAAGTGCGTGTATGCATGTGAAATAATGCATATATCCATGTGTAGTGAATGTAAGTATGAATGTGTATGTATAAATGCATGAAAATAAGTTTATGTATATTAGATGATAGTGCATGTTTATATGTTAAATATGAAGTAGTGTATGCATAATTAATATAAGGTTGTATGCATGTTGATATGCATATAAGCATGAGAGATATTGAAGTGTTGTATGATGCATATTTGCATGTAAACAAACTGTGTTTACATGTAAAGTAAATGTTTTCATAATCATTAAAGTTAGGAGGTTAGAAGTGTTTGTTTACATGTGTTAATATAAATTTAAGTTATGTATTGAATACTAAATTATTAAATGAGTGATTTATATTTATTAAAAGCATACTTTTCCTATTTATTTTCTCTTGTAGATCAGTGTGAAGAGGTTGCAAAGGAGATTACGAGATTATGAATTTACAAGATTACAACATTACGAGCTTAAAGAAACTTATGATCATTTAGAAATCTAAAATTTGTATAGGATTATTCTAAAAAAAATTGTATTAGAACTTATCATAAGTTTTTGTATAGGTTTAAAAATTGATCTTAGAGATCTTTATACTTTTACTCTGCAATTCAATTAAGTTCTTTACATTTTGGTTCATATGTCTAAGGATTTAGGATCTACAAGTAGTTCTGAGTTAGTGTCTACAAGCAGTTCTGATTACTATTAGTAAAGAATAAGATAACTTTATTATAGGAACACTTCTTCCATATTCTATTGATAACACGATTAATAACAAAAATAAAGAAATAGAAATAGTTAAAGACAAAATAGTTGAGGAAACTTTACATACATTAGAACACGATGGTTATATTTCCAAGATTTTACCTTTAATTTCTATAGTTTTACTAGAACCGGAGAACAAAGAAGATCTATTCCCACCTAATTTAATAAGAAATACTAATTCAAATCAAATTGAAATTGAAGTAGTTGATATAGTTAAAGATATAATAACTAGTGAGAAATTAGTTTTGTCTTCTCATTTAGAAGCTGTAACTAGATCTAGGAACCTACTTCCTTACGGGCCATAAACCTAAGAATCTTAGTTCTTAATTTAGACATAAAAAGATTAGAAACCTTTAGCTTTTAGTTCTTAATCGTAGTGCTCTTTTGAATCTTAGTTTTTAGATTACACTCAAATACATTAAAAAACTATAGCTTTTATCATTCATAAACTACGACTTCAATCCAAGACCCGAAGCATACTTAGAAGCACGTTGTGTGTAGTCACATGGTTAGGTTAACGTGAATCTTTTAGATGAACGTCTGCCTCCCTTCACACCCCTCTACGACAACTTTGGTGAGCCTGACATGAAGCGTGACGATAGTGTGTTTAGGGTTTGCATTGTCTTTTCAGTTTTTTATTTAGACTATCTAAACTTCATCTTCTTCTTGTATGCAATGAAACATGAACATTTTGCTGCTTCTTTTTTCCCTTGGTGTTGAGGGCTAGTCTTAGGACCTGAGCGCCTCCACGGGAAGAAGGTTATCTAACCGGAGGAGCTTCGTCACTTCAACCCCCCCCCCCCCCCCCCCATCAACATACAATAAGATCAAGATTTTTTCACATTCACATTTAGTTTTGTATTTAGGATATATTATAAAATTTTGTAAACATATATCATGTGCACTTTAGAACCTCTACATCAAGAAAATTTCAAGTAAGGTGTTTTTCAAGTTCTTTATTTTTAGCTCATTCACATAACTAAAAATGAAAGTTGTTTTCATTTGCACTAAGAATTAGGCACTTCTATATTTGCATTAAAAAGAGCATTAAAACATTTCTTTTCATTTAGAAAAGATAATTTTGTTTAAAGCATTTAAACATCTACATATTAGATCTTAGGAAAAGTGTTATAAAAAAATTATTTTTTGGAGCACCAAAAAGAAAAGATTTTATTTTTTGAAACAGAAAGATTGTTTGCTTTATTACACAAAAAGAGTTCATTTTAGCATAAAAAGGGTTTTTTGGTTAAGGTCTTTTGATTTAGAGTTATAATTTTATTCAAAATCAAAGAAAATATTATTAAGGCAATTCATAGTAATTTTTATAAGATTTAAATTAAGAAAATTTTATAAAATTTATCTACTTTATTAAAGAAATCTTTACAATTAAACAAGGTTTAAAAAAAGTAAGTTTTAAAAACAAATTCTAAAACATTAAAGATTTATAAAGAAAAGAAAGATCTATTTATACATTCAAAAGATTAAGTTAAAGAAAAGTATAAATTTTGGTTTAAGAAAACAAAAATATTTAAGAAAAGAAGTTAGAAATAGTAAACCCTAGGACTAGGAAAAGCCAACATCCCTGGCTTTATCAACTAGTGATAGGTTTAGAAAATTTAGAGAACAATTAGAACCTGCCATTAGGGATCTTCTACTCCATTCAAAGCATTATCAAGAATGCAAAATGGAATGAGATGTTCAAAAATATGATGATTGAGAAGCAAGGAACTCGTACAATCCAAGCCATTTTAAAAGAAAAAGGAAAATTCACTGGCTTAAACATTACGGAACACCTAGATGCATTTGAGGAGCAAGTGCAAATCCAGGGTTTGCTCGATGATGTTTTAGTCAAAGGCCGAGATGTTTCTAGTTCAATTCTAGAAAGTATACAAGAGCATGCCAATAAAACTTGGGAAGAATTCAGAAAAGAATTACATAAAATGTTCTACCTCGAGGACTTTAGCCAACACAATCTGGAAGGTTTTTTGTGTTGGTTAAACACTGTAAAGAGCAATGAGTCCTTAACTCATCTTCATGGTGAGTTTATGAGGTGTTTAGCTCAACTTCCCGAAGATGACAGAAATGCAATAAATCCAGATGTAATTATATATTTCCTTAAAATACTTAGTGTTGAGGATAGGGCTGAAATTGAAAGACCTATAGAAGAGCCAAGAAAAAAGTATGGACTAACTGACGACTGGGAAAAGGTCCACAAAGAGATAGAGGTTGTTGCTCAAATGAAGCAAAGGCAAACGATTTTGTATTCTAGACCTAATGCTTCTCAGCCTAGGAAGACTCTTGCTACAAAGCAGGTTGACATGCCAATGCCTACGACAACGGCTACGATTAATAATGCAGCTGCCACGAAAGCTCCAATAGAATTTCAACTAGATATTCTATGTAAACACATGGAGAATTTCATGAACATGCGGGCATCTCTTTCAAAAGAGGTTGCCAATTTGAATAAACAAGTTTACTCCATGAGCTTTAATGATCCTAGGGCTAGCAGTAGTGGTGTAGGGCAAGCACCACCTGTACAACTAGTTATGCCTCAATACATTCCTCCTCAACTAGTCTTCTAGCCAGCACCACAACCAGCTCCACAGTTTGCTCCACAGCCACCCTTTCAAAGAAATAATGAGAAAAGAGGAACTGGCGGGAAGCGATGTGTATGGTGCGATAGTCAAGACCACGCAACATTTGCTTGTGATGAATTAAAAAGTGCGAAGGAGAATCAATTAGTTGTAGAAATTCATAGAAGATTATGTGAATTTAGGTCACGTCTTCCTTTGTCCGTCAATTGGGGCAAAGGAGGAATGAAAAAGCTATATATTCTTTGCAAGGTATGATACTATGCCCAAATCACACTAGAAAAAGAAAGAATTTAAGAAGAACTCCCATTGACTCGATCAATCATGTATGTGACGATCCACTGGATGTAAGAGAATATGGAGCATACTATAATCATAATTTCTGCTATACTCCACTATTGAGTGGGACAATAGTGGACATTGTATTGATATCTCCCATTATAATGAACATAAATTTGAAGATTACTTAATTTGTACTCCTACAACTAGTTTACATTATATTACTAAGGAAAATCTTACAAAAACATTTAGAAATCAAACTGAAAAATATTTAAAAAAAATCAGGATTAATTTCAAGTGACAAGAAAATTGAGTGTATAGTTGAACTCTCAGAAAGTTTTACTTTATTAAAAGAGCTAGAAAGTGTTTCCAAAGAAAATTTAGAGTCAAACTTGATAATTCTTAATTCCCTTCAAGAATATGAGATTATTAGTGAATTTTTCCTAGAACATGAAGTTAGCATAGAAACCAAATACAAAACTGTAGAAAAGAAAATAAAGCCTGTAGCTCAACCCTTGCCTAAAGATAGTCATGATATATTTCAATGAGTATCAGATAACCCTATACTTAGAGATCGATCTAAGATAGGTCATATTTTTATTGAAGAGAGTAAGAAATATATTAAATATGGTGATGAATTTCTTTCTCAAATTGAAACAGATCAATTTACTTAGATGATTGTACGTCATGGTAAAAGCATTTTCTTTATTCCCACACGAGATACGATGTGCATACCCAAAGTTAGTAGCTCCGATGATAAATTTTACAGTACCATACATTCCTTGGAATCTTCGTACAATTCCAGTTCCGAAGGCTCATTTACCTCAGCTAATGAGACTGTTAAAGGAGAAGATTTCCATGAGAATCTTGGAACCATCCTAAGTAGCACATTCCAATAGGTGGTTCATGGTACCGAAAAGGAGCGGGAAGCTACGCTTTATTCAGGATCTGTAGCCTATGAATAAAGTCACTATTAGGAATGTAGGAACGGGTCCCATTGTAGACGAATTTCCCGAGGCATTTGCCAGTCATTCCATCTATTCAATGGGAGACATGTTTTCAGGGTATGATCAGTTTCAATTAACAATCGAGAGTCAAGGTGTGACCATGATGAAGACTCCTTTGAGGTTAGTACGCATGTGTACTTTAACACAAGGAGCCATGAATTTTGTGGCACATATGATGAATGCTATGAATCTTGTCATACATGTTTTATCCCAAAAGTGATGAAGCCTTTTATTGATGACATTCCAATAAAAGGGTGTGTGGAAAAAGAAAAAGATGAAAGTTTAGATTCATCAGGTTGTAGAAAGTTTGTTTCCAACCATATATCAGATTGTGAAAAGATATTTGAAAGATTTGAAGAGGTTGGATTAACTTTCTCCTTAAACAATTCTACTTTTGGTGTTAATGAAGTGCTGATAGTTGGACATTTATATGGTCATTACAGTCATAGACCCTATCTAGCAAAAGTTGATGCCATTAGTAGGATTTTCGAGAGATGTCGCAATGTTATTGAAGTAAGGAGATTTCTAGGTGCATGTATTTTTTATGCCATTAGGATCCCTCACTTTGCTCATGTAGCGAATCCGCTTTATGATTTATTGAGAAAAAGAAAGAAATTACTTTGGACTGATGAGCATTCTAGAACAATGAGGCATCTAAAGCAATTTCTTATCAATGCTCCGATTTTGAAACGTATTGACTATACAGGAAATAAGCCTATAATCCTAATTGTCAACACTAATCCTATTCGTATAGGTTGGGTCATTGGGAAGGATGATGAAGAGGAGCAAAGGTAAGTAGTTCACATTGGAGCGAAGATCCTACACGATACTCAAAGGAATTACCCTCAAATTAAGAGAGAATTATGGGGATTAGTTACAACTTTAAAAATAGATAAGGAATAGTTTATAGAATCTAATGTAATAGTAGATACCGATTATCTTCCGTTAATAGGTTTAATAGCTAAATGTTCTTCTCTAGACATAGCTATGTTACGATGGATAGCCTTTATTTAATTCATTAATCGTGCTTTTGTTCATATAGCTAGTAAACATAACACCGTCGCTGATATGCTTTCAAGAGCGAAATTTGACAATGATAGTGAAGCAATAGATAACCATATAAATTTAATTAATTATGAGACATCTACCTATGCATATGAGAAATTTAGAGAAGTCGATTATGAAGGAGAGTGGCGAGATATAGGAAACTATCTGACATCGTTTCAGCCTCTCCCAAGTTGGTCTTCAATTCGATTCTGGAACATCAGGAAAAAGTCTTTCAACTTCTTCTTGAAAGATGGGTATCTTTGGAGACACGCCAAAGGAAAGGTTCGAAACCCTCAAAGAGTTCTAGGTTTAAAAGTTTTTCAAGTGCAAGTTATGCAAGAGATGCATGAAAGTCTTTGGGCTGGTCATAAAGGTTTTGTTGCTACATATGAAAAGATTAGGGAAAGCTATTGGTGACCGAGGATGTACGTGACTATTAAAGAATTTGTAAGCACTTGTAGTATGTTCCAGTTACATTCCTTTGTCAAGCATAGAGACCCCCTTCACGTGACCTATCCACCTTGTATTCATTACAAGTGGGTAGTCGATCTTGTGACCATGCCTAAAAGCAATAGT
Organism: Ceratopteris richardii; assembly: GCA_020310875.1. Lineage (NCBI taxonomy): Eukaryota > Viridiplantae > Streptophyta > Polypodiopsida > Polypodiales > Pteridaceae > Ceratopteris > Ceratopteris richardii. The sequence continues at coordinate 14,530,423 of CM035427.1, forward strand.
GGCATGAGATATATCGTTCTTGCACGAGAGAACTTGACAAACCACCTCGAGGGTAGAGCGCTTCGTTCCAATACTACTTATAATGTATGCGTATTCCTTCTAGAAGAAGTATTATCTAGATTTGGATACATGGAAAAAGTAGTAGCAGATCGAGGTCAGCTAGATGCTAGAGAGGCGAGAGAATTCTTTGCACAACATGGAATTCAATTGTCTCTTATGACTGCCTATAACCTAGAAGCAAACGGTAAAATTGAGAGAGGGCATCCATCCATAGTGAAGGCTATTTCGAAAGCTTGCCATGGAGATATTGGACAATGGCCAAAATATCTCCCATTTGCTCTTTGGACTGATAGGATGACGTACACGAGGACAACTGGTTTTATGCCAGCTTAACTCATGTACTATCAGAAACCGATATTTCTTGTACATACTCAGATAGTTAATTGGATGAGTTTAGGTTGGAAAGATGATGCTTCAAGAGAGGAATTATTAGCACTTAGAATTAAAAAACTAAAACAAGGAAATGAAAATCTAAAAGAAGCAATTAAAAAATTAAAAACATCTTGATTGAAAAATAAAATATATTTTGATAAGAAACATAGATTGAGGCCGCAACCAATAGAGAGTGGTGATTTGGTGCTTGTGTATTCTAGTACGTTTGATACTCAATACGATGCATGCCGAAAACTAACTACACGTTGGTTTGGACCTTACGTTGTTGTTTTGATTTTTGAGATAGGATCTTATAAATTACGAGAATTTGATGGTTCTGTGTTAAGAAATTCGATTGCGAGGAAAAGAATCAAATTATTTAAAAGAAGAGAAAGCAGTAAATTTGAACTGGACGAAGGCTTCCTGGAGGACGACGATGAAGACGAAGAATAACCAAGTGAATTAATTCTAATTATTCTTTCCTATTTATAACAATGTTTCTTTTCATGCATTTCATAAATAGAGTTTTATTTGTTTCTGATATAAAGAGGGAATTTATTAAAATTACGTATATAATAAACGACAAATTAAAGTAGGAATATGTATATAGGATGGAAGTCTGAATTAGAGAACTTGTAATGTGTTGTGAAGATAGGAGAGCAGAAAACTTGAACTACGATCCCTAGTAAAAGAGAAATTTACTTTATACTAGTAGAATTCTTTACTTGTTGAACCCGTCTAGCAAATGAGATCCTAATTCTAGCTGTAGCAAATTTCTAGATCCTCTGCTCTGATTAGGGATTAAGCCTTTCCCCTTAAATAAAAAAGTTGCAAAGAAAAATTAAGAAAAGAGGAAAATGAGAACATCAAGCAGTATATTAATGGCTACTGCAAGATGGGAAAAAAAAAGAAAAGAGAAAAGAGACTACAAAAGAAAAGAAAAAGGAAAAATATGATTTAGTTGTGGTCTCGAAACCACTTCTGAAATACTATGTGGGCTATATGAGGAGAAGGTTTGTTGCACGAGAGTTAGTTTGATGTATCTTATGGCGGACGTCTAGGAAATAAAAGAAAGCATACTTATATAAATTAAATATTTCTTAAGAAGATGGTTAAAGGAATGGTAAGTACCTCAATTCTCTAAATAACCTTTGTAAGATTTTCTAAATTTGTATTTTTGACTATATGCACTCACCGAAACGATTTCTAATTCATATTTATGTAATTTTAGAAATTTTCTTTAATATCACAAACATAATTAGAAATTAGAAGCCTTTTTTATAATACTATTTAGAGTTAAATTATAGATTTTATCAAACAATTTGATATTGATTTCCTATTGAACTGCAGGTTGGCCCATCGAGGGCGATGTGCAAGTTTGGTGGGGGCAGATGTGGGAAGGATTTCCTCACTTGAATTGTCATATGGAAAAATAAAAATATTTTGGTTTAGAGTCGGTTAAATGATATGTCTCTCACAGAATTTTTGGGTCTACATTGACTAATTGTTTCGTTCTCTTAGTACCTGCAGGCAATAAAAACATGAGGAGTTGGTTTAAACAAAGGTTTGCTTATCTAAAAGGGTCTCAAGTTTATAATTGGAAACAAGAAAGTATTATGATATATATTATGCTCATATGTGTTTATATGTATAGGTAAGTGTCATGTGTATGCATGAACATTGATGATAATTTCATAGTTAAAATCATTCTACTTTATTTTAAACCTATTACTTTATCTTTGTTAATCCATATGTAAATTTGTGCTTATAAACCTTTGTCACTTCGTATTATCATATGTTTATAATTTGTTAAATAAATAATAAAAACAACTATTAAATAACTATGATAAATATTAAAATGACTAATTAAATAATTATCAATTACTAATTATAATAATTATTAATTGTAACATATACATTAAATAACTTAATAAAGTAATAGTTATTTTATTGTTTTTTATGAAAATATGTTATTTGAATAAGTAACTACATTTTATGTGTCTATATGTGAAGTCATGTGTTTTAGTTAAGGAAATGTATGTGTTAGTTAAGACTAGTTAACATATGGAATACTAGGAACCTGCGTTAGTTAATGCATGGAATAATAGGAACCTGCCTTAGTTAGAACATATGCATGTGTTAGTTAACAAAAAGCGTATCCATGTCCACTCGGATCCTTAAAGATGTATATCTATGTGTGCCAATTTGATGTTTTTTTTTCCTATTGTTTTTCTCCTGCAGGTGCATACACAATTTTCACGAGAGAGGAATGAGAGAGAGTTTTTGTCGATTCCTTTCCCCTCCTAGATTCTTGTAGACATATAGGAGAGAGAGAGGGAGAAGCTTTCATCTTCTTTCCCCCTCCTCCTTTCTCCATTGGCTGCTACAGACGGCCACGTATAGAACCAGAAAGAGAGTGAGAAGGAGAGAGAGAGAGAGAGAGAGAGAGAGAGAGAGAGAGAGAGAGAGAGAGAGAGAGAGAGAGAGAGAGAGAGAGAATCACATTGTTGAGTGTCTTAGAGAGAATTTTGGTGGGTCTCATGCAGACGTGTCGAAGAGGAAGAAGTGAAGATAGGCGGCAACTTAGCAGACTACCTGGAGAGAGAGAGAGAGAGAGAGAGAGAGAGAGGAAGTACTACTGCTGACATAGATATCGTGCATATTAAATGAAGAGAGAGGGAACGATAGAGTTGGGGTCAGTGAAGATAGACCATGGCAGAATTCGTCTAGAGAGAGCGAAAGATGGATGTTGACTTTCTCAGAGGTAGATAGAGAACCAACAAGGAGATTGACGGTAGTGCACAGACAGTCGCGAGAAAGAGAGAGAGAGAGAGAGAGAGAGAGAGAGAGAGAGAGAGAGAGAGAGAGAGAGAGAGAGAGAGAGAGAGAGAGAGAGAGAGAGAGAGAGAGAGAGAGAGAGAGAGAGAGAGAGAGAGAGAGAGAGAGAGAGAGAGAGAGAGAGAGAGAGAGAGAGAGAGAGAGAGAGAGAGAGAGAGAGAGAGAGAGAGAGAGAGAGAGAGAGAGAGAGAGAGGTGTAGGAGAGAGAGAGAGAGACAGACAGACAGAGAGAGAGAGAGAGAGAGAGAGAGAGAGAGAGAGAGAGAGAGAGAGAGAGAGAGAGAGAGAGAGAGAGAGAGAGAGAGAGAGAGAGAGAGAGAGAGAGAGAGAGAGAGAGAGAGAGAGAGATGGATGTTCACTTGCTCTGAGGTAGAGAGAGAAGGCATAGAGAGAGAAGGAGAGAGAGAGAAGGAGAGAGAGAGAGAGAGAGAGAGAGAGAGAGAGAGAGAGAGAGAGAGAGAGAGAGAGAGAGAGAGAGAGAGAGAGAGAGAGAGAGAGAGAGAGAGAGAGAGAGAGAGAGAGAGAGAGAGAGAGAGAGAGAGAGAGAGAGAGAGAGAGAGAGAGAGAGAGAGAGAGAGAGAGAGAGAGAGAGAGAGAGAGAGAGAGAGAGAGAGAGAGAGAGAGAGAGGCGTAGGGAGAGGGAGAGAGAGAGAGAGAGAGAGAGAGGGGGAGGGAGAGGGAGAGAGAGAGAGAGAGAGAGAGAGAGAGAGAGAGAGAGAGAGAGAGAGAGAGAGAGAGAGAGAGAGAGAGAGAGAGAGAGAGAGAGAGAGAGAGAGAGAGAGAGAGAGAGAGACAGAGAGAGACAGAGAGAGAGAGATAGAGAGAGAGAGATGCATATGCATAAGTATATGTATGTGCATGTTTATGTATGCATGTGTATGCATAAGTGAATGTGTGTATATGCATATATGATTGAATGCATGTATGCATGTTGTATGCATGTATGTGTATATATGTTAGCAAATAATGTGCATGTATGTGCCTATGCATGAGTGTACATGATTGTATGTATGCATATGTATGTATAAGTAAATGAATGCATACATGCATAATTGTATGCATATAGTATGAGTATATGTATGCATGTGTATGCATGTGAGCATGAATAGTGCATGTGCATGCATGTAAGAATGTGTGTATGCATGCATGTAAGAGTGTGTGTATGCAAGCATGTAAGAGTGTGTGTATGCATACATGTAAGAGTGTGTGTATGCAAGCATGTAAGAGTGTGTGTATGCATGCATGTAAGAGTGTGTGTATGCAAGCACGTAAGAGTGTGTGTATGCAAGCATGTATGAGTGTGTTTATGTAAGCATGTGAGAGTGTGTAAGTATGTATGCATATGGTATGAGTATGCATATGCAAGTAAGTTAGAATGATATAAAATGTGCATATATGTAAGTGATGTACACATGAGTACATAAGTTGTGCATGTATATGCATGTGATATATGTGTATGCATGAACATGATAAGTTAAGTATGAATGTGTTTTTTGTTTTTTGCATATGCATATATGAAGTGCATGTATGCATTTGCAAGTTAGGAAGTGTGTAGTGCATGTATGCATGAGTAAGTGTATGCATGTGCATAAGTGTAGAGGAGGTACTGGGGTATCTACTTTTAGCAAGATCAAGCACCATGCACTCCAGTACTTTGCCTACTCAAGGGAGGTTCTTGTTAGGTAAATATACCCTTTAACACTTCTATGAGTAGGGAGATAAGAATAATTGCATGTATGCATGAGTAAGTGTATGCATGTGCATAAGTGTAGAGGAGGTACTGGGGTATCTACTTTTAGCAAGATCAAGCACCATGCACTCCAGTACTTTGCCTACGCATGTATGCATGAGTAAGTGTATGCATGTGCATAAGTGTAGAGGAGGTACTGGGGTATCTACTTTTAGCAAGATCAAGCACCATGCACTCCAGTACTTTGCCTACTCAAGGGAGGTTCTTGTTAGGTAAATATACCCTTTAACACTTCTATGAGTAGGGAGATAAGAATAATTGCACATAATTGTAAATACTCAGGGAAATGACAGATGACAATACTCGGAGACCAAACCACTCCTTAGTTCGAACAGATGATTACAATGTAAACCAAGGAAATTCTACATAAGCTGATGCTCTGGGCTAACATGCCACTCTAGAACCAAAAAACATCAATACAAGAGAGTCATCCAATCGGTATAATGGACACAACTAGATGCAGATTGGCAGTGATCAATACCAAGTATGAAGACTTGCTCTAAGGGAAAGAGCATGAAAATACCACTGTCTCACATTGAATGACAAAACCAAGCGAGTCTCTTCACACTATAGTGCTATTAGCCCTCCACTAGGAAGCCCACGCTCTGTATCCTCGCCAGAGTGACTTCCTACAGTAGGCTTGTAGCCATAGTGTGCAAAGAGAGGACCCTTATACGTATGTAGGTATATGTATATCAAATGAAAACAAGTCCATTGCTTTTATAGGCTCCAATAGGCCACGAGAGCCTTGCCGATTCCTCACGTCCATTGATCATGCACCGATTGATTGCCCAAAATTGGAGGGATAGATCAAATATGCCACTAGTCTTGAATTGGATCCTCAAAAATAGGCAGTCTTCATGAATGGTTGGCGGCAACAGTCATTTCTCTACTTTCACTTTTACCACTTACACTTTACTATCACTTTTGCATGCAAGCTGAGATCCTCATTTTGTGCCACCCGTGATATTTGATAAGAAGCACATCCTTCACGTAATTGTTGTAGTAGCTTTTGACTCTTACATATTGAGTAGGAGAGATGGTGGGTGGCGTGGGAGGTGTGGGTGGAGTGGTGGGAAGTTGTGGGGGGGGGGGGTGGGAGGTTGTGGGTGGGAATAGGGGATCGGCTGCGGGAGGTTGTGGGTGGGAATAGGGGGTGGGCTGCGGGAGGTTATGGGGAGTTGTGGGAGATTGTGGGGGTGTGGGTGGGAATTGGGGGTGGGTTGCGGGAGGTTGTGGGGAGTTGTGGGAGATTGTGGGGGGTGTGGGAGGTTGTGAGTGGGAATAGGGGGTGGGCTGTAGGAGGTTGTGGCTGGGAATAGGGGGTGGACTACGGGAGGTTGTGGGGAGTTGTGGGAGATTGTGGGGGGGGGTGTGGGAGGTTGTGGGTGGGAATAGGGGGTGGGCTGCAGGAGGTTGTGGGGAGTTGTGGGAGATTGTGGGGGGTGTGGGAGGTTGTGGGTGGGAATAGGGGGTGGGCTGCGGGAGGTTGTGGGGTGCGGAGGAGGCTGGTGGCAAGAAGACTTAGGGATATTTGAAGCTTCCTAGGTGTATTTCCTCTTCTGGTCTTTTCCTTTTCTCCTACAAACCCTCAAACTCCTTCTTGTCCAAGAATCCCCCAACAAAATTTGGCACGCCCGGTGGGACTTCCAAGGAGATTTGAGCTTAGGAGAAACCAAGTGCAAATTATAGCAGAGGTCACGTGTCTAGAGTGCTACTACAGTGCTACTTCATCAACCAAAAGGTAAATATTCTTATCAAGTGTCTCATATTAAGTGGGCTATAAGCTGCTCATGACCGCAACCCGGTCCCAAACATTGAGGGTCACCTGCAAGCAAACAAGAAGGAAGGTTGTTAGAAGATCCTCCAGTCCACTATCTTCAATCTCATCAGTCAAGAGCATGGCGGGACAGGTAGACTTGGAAACCTTACTCTCAAGATTAAATATAAAGTTTCCTTCTTTCAAATGCCTAGCTCAAGAGGATCCGGATGAACACATTAGAAGGTTTTTGGCACTATGTAAGACTAGAGGCTTAATGGGTAGGGAGGATGCCTTTTTGATTCTCTTCCCTGCCACATTAGAGGGATTAGCAGATAAGTGGTTCAGCCAGTTTGCTGAAAACCATTTTACCACTTGGGATGTGATGAAAGATGCATTTAAAAATCAATTCCAGCATGGAAACACTGCGGAGATCATCATAGAAGAACTAGAAAATTTGAGATTGGGTCCAAGAGAAAAGTTCCCAGAGTTTGTGACTAGGGCCAAAGCACTAATGGCTAAATTACCAGATCCACCACATGATTTCTTTGTAAAGAAATGGTTAGCTAAGCCCCTATCAGTGACCACTCAATGCAAAATAAAGGAATTAGTGTTACCTACAGCCATTGAACATGTACGAGAGAATTTCACAGGTACCAGGGTTGAACATGCATTCAACAGGGCTCATGAGGAGTTTGATAAGTCAAATGGAGCCCAGGCTCTTAAGGAATCAGAAGCCTCCAGACTACTCAAGTCCATGAAAAAGGAGGTTAGTATTTTTGATTTAATAAAGATGGATGGGAAGTTCAGGTCAGAACTCTTGCAGATAATTGATGAAATGTCCACAACAAATTTAGTTGCAAAGGCTGCTGTTATGCATAAAGATAAAAGTGTAGGGGAAGCACCCTTACAGATTATAAAAGTCCTTGACTGACAGTATCTATCAAAGGTCATGAATTTCAAGGAGTTATTGCAGATGGTGGTTCTGGCATTAACTTGATGCCTGAACATACAATGGAAAAGATTGGACTCCACCCTTCAAGGCCTGCAAATTTCACTCTTACTTTGGCAGATCAGAGCAAAGTAAGGCCCTTGGGAGTGATCCCAAAAGTTCCACTTGAAGTACAAGATAATCTATTCATTCTGGATTTTGTGGTTTTAAGATTGCCCTAGGTTGAAGGAGGATTTCCCCTCTTAATTGGACGACCATGGCTGAGGCATGCAAGTGTCATTCATGATTGGGGCAAGGGAACTATGTGGGTACAAAAGAAAGGGCAAGAGTTGACACAGATTCATTTAGAAGAGGGCCCAGATAATGAAGGAAACACCAGCATGATGCAAACAGTTGGCATATGCATGGAACCAAAATCGGGGGATCAACCCCAAATAGATTTCGAGGAAGAAGAGGATATTCTGAATTGGCTCCAAGTAGGCAACTCTTCCTCTTGTTTTGGAATTTTTCTTAATAATTCTTGCACGACTGAAGGTTATGATGAAGATAAGGAGAAAGTCCAGGTTGATGGATTGGGGGAGCTCATCAGAGACCACAGAAGGGACAGAAAGACACCCCTCAAATACAACTTGGAGGAGGATATGACAACCACAGATAAGGAGGTTACTAAAGCTAAAGGCAAGGTAAAAGATTCTAGTGAAGAGTGTTCTTTCCCGATACAAGAAATCCCTATAGGATGGATGCAAGACAAGGAGGAACACATTGAAATTCAAAACACACCTGCTTATGAAGCAATGCACGAAAAGCTAGTAGAAGAAGACAAGGAAGAAGATGAGCACGATGATAATATGGTAGAGAGAAATTCTGTCAAAGAAATACAATTAGGCACCCAAGACAATAATCGGCCAGTTTTGGTGGCCACTTGGTTGTGGAGCCACCCAGGGCTCCTTGAAAAGGTAAAATCATTCTTGACCCATTATACAAATGTTTTTGCCTGGCAACGTATGGAGAGCACAAAATCCCTCTGGTTGATGGAGCCAAACCCGTAAGAGGGAAGCGTTATAGACTTAATCCAAAATATGCTGAAGCTGTCTATGTGGAAATATAGAAGATGGAGGATGCAGGAATCATCATTCCTGTGGAACACTCAGAGTGGCTCTCACCTATGGTTATAGTACCAAAGAAGAATACTAATAAAATCAGAATTTGTGTTGACTTTAGAGCACTCAACAAGGTGACCATTCCAGATGGTTTTCCAATGCCTTTTGCAGAGCAGGTCATTGAAGAAATGGGTAGGCATGCATTATTTAGGTGTATGGATGGATTTAGTGGCTATAATCAAATATCAATACACCTAGAGGATCGTAAAAAGACTGCTTTTATCACACCTTGGGGAACATATGTGTATGTAAAAATGCCATTTGGGCTCAAAAATGCTCCAACCACTTTAACAGAACGGGCAATCTCATTTTTGGCCCCCTATTGTTGGAATCACTTAGAATCTTCATGGATGACTTCTCTTCGTTTTCAAGCTCTCACAAAGAAACTCCTCTAGATTGTTTGGACCATCATTTGAGGCAGCTGCAGAATGTTTTCAAGAGATGTAGGGAGACTAAGCTAAAGCTCAATCCAAACAAATGTCATTTCCTTGTGACAGAAGGAACTCTCTTAGGGCACGTGGTGTCGGCTAAAGGTATGGCCACGGATCCTGACAAAATCATTTCTATATTAAAGTTGCCTAAACCTAAATCTCCTAAAGAGATTCAGAGTTTCTTGGGGCATATTGGATACCATAGAAGGTTTATAAAAATGTATGCAGAGATAGCCAGACCTCTAGCTAGACTTATAGGTAAGGAAGTACCTTTTAAATGGGAAGAAGAGGAGGAAAAAGCATATCAAACATTACGGTCAAGGTTAGTGTCTACTCCTATTTTTATCACACCTGAGTGGTAAAAAATCTATCATATACATGTAGATGCCAGTGCCTATGCAGTGGGGGCAGTTTTGACCCAACCAAGTGAAGAATTTAAAGTGGACAGACCAATTCAATATGCCAGTAGAATCTTGACCAAGGCTGAAAGGAATTACAGTACTACAGAAAGGGAAGCCCTAGCAATGGTTTTTGTTGTCCAAAAATTCTGTCATTACTTATTGGGAGTAAAATTTTTTATTATAATAGATCACCAAACACTAAAATACTTGCTCAACAAACCACAAGCCACTGGTAGAATATGGAGGTGGTTATTGTTGTTCCAAGAGTTTGATTTTTCTGTAGTCCACATACCAGGTAAAGAAAATGTTATGGTGGATCACCTATCCAGAATCAATATGATGAATCAAGCTAGTGGAATCAATGATGATTTTCCAGATGCTCATTTGTTTGCTGTACAAGCTCAACGTTGGTATTATGATATCAAGAATTTCATTAAAACTAGTCTGTATCCAGAAAAGGCTAGTGTTGTGCAAAGGAAGAGACTGTTAATCAAGAGTAGACCATATACCTTCATTGAAGATAAATTATATAGATAGGGCAAGGATGACAAGTTAAGGAAGTGTTTGGAAGAAGAAGAAGTGAGGGAAGTCCTTCACTCTGCACATGAAGGAACAAGTGGTGGGCACCTTCCAGGGCATATTATGAGTCACAGGATACTAGATGCTGGTCTATGGTGGCCTACACTATTTAAGGATGTAGAGGAATGGGGAAATGCATGTGACGTTTGCCAGAGGTGTGGACCTAAGCCAACAAAGCAGAGGCATAGCCCCTTGATTGTTTCCACTGCCTGGCAACCATTTGAGAAGTGGGGGCTCGATTTTGTAGGGCCCATCTACCCTCCCGTGATTCCAAAAAGAGAGAAATATCTCTTGATAGCTATAGATTATGCGACAAAGTGCGCTCAAGCTATTGCCTCCCCCGACTGCACTGCCCAAACTATTGCTGATTTCATTTACAGTAGCATCATTTGCAGGTTTGGATGTCCACTTGAAATTTGTACAGATCAGGGTACCCATTTTGTCAATAAGGTCCTGCAGGAAATTTTCAACAGGTATAGAATTCTACATAGGAACTCTTGTGCTTACTATCCAAGAGCCAATATACAGGCTGAATCGACAAATAAGGTTTTAATCTCAATGCTAAGGAAGGAGTGTATGTTATAGCCCAGTTCTAGGGGCATTGCTTATCAAGGTACCCTATGGGCATACAGGTTAGCTTACAAAGAGGCCACGGGATATTCTCCATTCCAACTGGTTTATGGCATATTTCCCATTGAGCCCTTTGAATTTTTACATGGATCACCTAAGATAGCATTCATGCAGGGCAAGAAAGATTGTGATGTCTCTCAGAGGCTCAGAGCACTACATAAAGTGGAGGAGATTCGTCTACTAGCAACAAAACAATTGATAGAGACTCAGATGAAGAGGAAGGAGGCACATGATCGACATCTGTGGAACAACAACATAGAACCAGGCATGTTAGTTCTTCTCCATAGACCTCATCTTCATACACAATTGAGAGGAAAATGGCTTCCACATTGGGAAGGACCTTATTGAGTCAAAACAATGCTAAATTGGGGTGTTGTGGAGTTAGAGACGTTGAAAGGAGAGGCCTTGCCACTCGTCAACATATCAAAGCTCAAGGCCTACCATCAACTCACTTGAAGAAGTATGGATCACCTGGAACTGCAAAATCTGTCCAGGTTGTACATAGCTTTCTCATCTCATTTTTCTCAGTTTTAGTAGTTTTCTTTATCGATTTCATTCTTGTTCCTTGTATTTTTAGAAAACCTAGAAGGCATTTCATAACCTCTTCAAAAGTAAAACTTTTCGGTATTTTTGGAAATTTTTCTAGCAATTTTAGCATTTTTCTAGCATTTTTTATCCTTTTCCATTATCATTTTCTTGCCAAATAGGAGGAATAAAAGGAAGCTCTCTGTGGTTTGATGAAGGAAATTGGGCCTAGCACTATAGAAAACTTCATGAGAATTTTTTGGCATCTTTTTTAATAAGTGCAAAGTCAAAGTGCTAAAGTGCAGGTGTCAAAGTGCATAGGTTGTGCACAATTAATTGTCCACAAAGGGTAAATTAGAGAAAGTGGGTTGCAGGTTGCAGAGGTATTTTCCCTAATTTCCCTAAGGTTCAAAGTGTGTTTTAAAGTGTTTTGGAAGGTTCAGATGAACCCCCTCTTATGTGCAAAAGTTAAGACTTAAAAGGAAATGTGAACGTATGTGAAGCGGCAGTGTACGCATAGGTGAAAGTATGACCCCCCATTCAAATTTTTGGTTTTATTCTAAAGTCACTACAGGACAAAAGAGTGAGTCGTTGGCTGCCACTTGTGAAGAAAATCTTGGGACATCAAAGTGAGCACCAAAATACTATTGCAGTTAGGAGCGTACGTGATCGACGCACTCAAATCAAGGCAAGGACTATTCTTGGACCAATCTTAGAGTAAGCAAGGGAAGCATAGTCTAAGTGAAGCAAGAGAGAGAAGTGCAAGAGTCACCAGTGTGCGACGCAGAGAAGTGGAGTTGAAGGAGTGACTAAGGGATGGTGCAGAGAGTGCTAAGCTAGTCCCCCAAGGATCTCAAGGTCTCTTTGTAGTGTGCGTGTGCCGAGAGAAGGTATTCATTCCTCCCCCTTAGTGGAAACTTGGTGCAAGGTGTGCACAAGGATAAATAAGCTTGAAGCAGGTGGAGGTCTGGTGCAGAGGAGGCTGGCGACAAGAAGACTTTGGGATATTTGAAGCTTCCAAGGTGTATTTCCTCTTCTGGTCTTTTCCTTTTCTCCTACAAACCCTCAAACTCCTTCTTGTCCAAGAATCCCCCAACAAGGTGGGAATAGGGGGTGAGTTGGGGGAGGTTGTGGGCATTAAAATTGATGACCTCATCTGCCCCAAGGGCCTTTATTCCTCTATATGTTCATTTCAACAGACTAGATTGATTGTCTTGACAGCCTGATGATGCACATATTGAATAAACATTCAACCCAAGACTAAAGTCGCAGCTGTTTGTACTCCTCTGTAGGTGTAGCCAATGTCCAAAATATACCGATAACAGTCCAAGGGTTCACAATAGACTATGCAGCAACTTCGTTTGGTATAAAGTCAAGAACGGGGATAACGTGCGTGGCTGGAACCACTATGAACTCCTGCCACAACCCTTGCCCAATTTGATCTACATTATCACTAAATGGAATCACACGTTGTCCCTCAGAAATGTTATGCATGTGCTCCCCTAGTTGCTCAATGATTCCCATGCCTTCTATGCCTTGCACGCAGGGGTATTCTTTAGGGCGCGAGGTGGGGTAAAGGCCTTGCAGAGCAAAAACATTGGCCGGATTCACAGGTGTACAAAGAACACGAACAAGGATTTCAAAGGGGAAGGCAATGGCATGAGGTGTTTGCCTACTCTGCACGCCTCCCAAGGCTCCTGTCGATTCGTTCCCATCATCTCGACTGCGAGATGCACCCTCAAGCTCACCATTGGTGTTCATGATCAACCACTAAAGTATCAATCTATAACAATTCTATCGCAAGGCATCACTGTGCTTCGCGGGGGACTCTGTGTGGGGGTGGCAGCGGGGTTAGGATGGTGGGGGGGGGCTATCGATAGGCGAGAGGGGATGGGAGGGGAGAGGAGGGGATGGGGGGGATAGCAAGAGGGGAGAAGAGGGGAAGGCGGGGAATGCGAGAGAGGGGAGGGAGAGAGAGCGAGAGAGAGAGAGAGAGAGAGAGAGAGAGAGAGAGAGAGAGAGAGAGAGAGAGAGAGAGAGAGAGAGAGAGAGAGAGAGAGAGAGAGAGAGAGAGAGAGAGAGAGAGAGAGAGAGAGAGAGAGAGAGAGAGAGAGAGAGAGAGAGAGAGAGAGAGAGAGAGAGAGAGAGAGAGAGAGAGATAGAGAGAGAGAGAGAGAGAGAGAGAGAGACTATGGGGAGTGAATGGCACGGGGGGGACTACGGGCTAGTGTGTGGACGGGGCGGGTGGCAGCGGGAGGGGAGAGGAGGGGATGGGAGGGGGATGCAGTGGAGAGAGAGAGATAGAGATAGATAGATAGATAGAGAGAGAGAGCGGCTACAGGAGAGAGAGAGAGAGAGAGAGAGAGAGAGAGAGAGAGAGAGAGAGAGAGAGAGAGAGAGAGAGAGAGAGAGAGAGAGAGAGAGAGAGAGAGAGAGAGAGAGAGAGAGAGAGAGAGAGAGAGAGAGAGAGAGAGAGAGAGAGAGACAGAGAGAGAGAGAGAGAATTTGCATAGCACTACAGACCCCCACATCAAGTCTTTGCATTGTCTCGGTGCAACTTTTTCTTCATTTGCTTATTGTATAGACCAAAATAAATTGCGAGCGCTAAATGAAAATATGATATGTACAGTGAATCATTGTTCTTCCATCTTGACTTAATTGAGGTAATTCTTCACCCTAGAGATATTGACCAGGGGTATCCTCTTACCCTACAAATCCTCAAGATGTACTATTCCATGAGGTAATACCTTTACCACCCTGTATGGTCCTATCCATTTGGGCGCCAACTTGGTTGAAACTGCTGGAATTTGATGCACCAAAGCCAAGGATCCCTCCTGTACATCATTGGACCTAAGATACCTATCGTGCAGTCTCTTGCGCTCTTCTTGTGTTACCTGAAGTTTTTGCATTGCTCCTTCTCTGTATTCTTCAAATGCCACAAGTCGCCTAATTGGAGGTTCAATTCCAATGGTTTGGCTCCAATTTCTTTTTGATATTAAGTGAAATGGACTCTTGCAAGTGGTTCCCCTCTTTGTAGTTCTGAAAGCCCAAATTGCACCGATCAATGCTAGTGGCCAAAAGCTTTGATGATCAAAGGATAATTTGCACAGCAACGTGATCAAAATCTTATTGGAGCTCTCTGCTTGGCCATTTGCCCTTGGATAGTAGGCACAAGATTTTTTATGGAAGACTTTATACCTGTCAAATATAAATTGGAGCAATTGATTCACAAAATGTGTGCCCCTATCACTAGTGATTTCTAGTGGGCAACCAAATCTTGAGAAAATACGTTTATACAAAAACTTAGCTACTGTTAAAGCCGTGCAGTCCACAGTAGCTTTAGCCTCTATCCATTTAGTTGCATAACATGTGGCCATCAAAATATACTTCTTACCCCCAGGTTGACCAGTTGGACTAATTGGTCCTATGAAATCAAGACCCCATCGTTCAAATGGGAGCCATCCTGTGGATATGACTAATGGTTGGAAATTCATTGTGGTTGGTGTAGGAGCACATCTCTCGCAAATGTGGCATTCTTTAGCAAACTTGATCGCATCCTTGTAAATATGAGGCCACCATAGTCCTTTGTGGATGATTCTGTGAGCCAACTCTTCCCTCTTTAGATGCCCTTCACGGTGTGCAGCCTCTAGTAAAAGATTTACCTCCTCTTGATAAACACACTTTCTCAAGATATCATCCTGACAATATCTATATAAATTTCCATTTATGAGTGAGTACGCCTTGGTTTCAAGGATTAATCTTCTCTTTTCTATAGATATCAAATGCTCTGGGAGTTTTCCAGTAGTAAGAAAAGTGACAATTCCATCATACCAATCAGTCTGAGTTGCTACCAGGAAGAGATTACTATCCACCAATTCATCATTAATACCTATTGCCTTCTCGCTCATTGCAGTCCTGGATACTTGATCTGCCATGTAGTGCTCTCTTCTTGGCTTAATATGAATATCAAAGCTGAATTCTTGAAACAAGAGTAACCATCTCCAAACCCTTCTTGCTACTCTAGGCTTGTTTATCAAGTACTTGAAGGGTTGATGGTCAGATATGACTATAAAATGTACACCGAGAAGGTATTGCTGAAACTTCTGAAGAGAAAATACAATCGCCAAACCTTCCCTTTCGGTCGTACTGTAGTTCCTTTCTGCCTTGGTGAGTAGTCTGCTGGCATAAGAGATAGGTCTATCAACCTTGTGAGATGATGGTTGAGCTAGAACCGCACCAACAGCATGAAGATTGGCATCTGTATGCACATGAAACTCTAATGACCAGTTAGGAACACTTAAAAGTAGAGCAGTACATAGCCTCAATTTTAGTTCACAAAATTCTTTCTCGGCTTCAGGACTCCATGAGAAAGGGACCTTTTTACTCGCAAGCCTTGATAAGGGCTTAGCTATTTCTAAATACATTCGTATAAACCTTCTATGGTATCCTGCATGGCCCAAAAAACTTTGCACTTCCTTTGCGCTTTGTGGAATAGGCATGGAAAGGATAGCAGTAACCTTTGCAGGATCCACCGTTATCCCTTCAGTAGATACTATGTGACCAAGAAGAGTGCCCTTAGTGACCAAAAAGTGACATTTAACAGGATTAAAATTCAAACCTTTTCTGAGACATTGCTCAAAGATTTCCTGTAGATTTTCCAAATGGTCATGGAAATCCTGAGCTGCTGCTCTTCTATCTATGCCTGAAAATATTGAAAAGTCATCCATGAAAATGCGTAGAAAGGTTGACAAGCATTTGCGCAATATTAGATACATTGTTCTATTAAATGAAGCTAGTGCATTCTTCAAACCAAAAGCCATGCGGGTATAGACATAAGTGCCCCATGGAGTTACAAAGGTTGTTTTGTCCCTATCATCAAGATGGATCACTATCTGATTGTAGCCACTAAAACCATCCAGGAAGTTATACAAAGTGTGACCAGCTACTTCCTCAAGTACTTGCTCTATGAAGGGCTGAGGAAATCCATCTTGAACAGTCACTTTATTCAAGGCACGAAAATCAACGTAGACTCTTATTTTTCCACTATTTTTCTTGGGTACAATAACCATAGAAGAAAGCCACCTAGAATGTTCTACTGGAACAATTATACCTGCTTCTTCTAGTTTTGTAATTTCCAACTTTACCACCTCTGCATACTTTGGATTGAGTCGATAGGGCCTACTTCTTGCAGGCACGGCTCCCTCAACTAAGGGTATTCGATGTAATCCAAGCTCCTTTGGTATCCATGTTAGATCTTTGTAGGACCATGTGAAGACAATTTTGTAAGAAAAAAGTAAAGAAGTTACCTTCTGTAGTAAAGGGGGATAATGCCATAGCCAAGAGGCCAAGTGGACTACTTGAGGGTTCTCTTCATCCCCTAGATTTACTTCTTGAACCAGTGTTTCAGGACTAGTTTCTCTTGAGAAATCATCTCCATTGTATGCAGGAGTGGATTTTAGCTTATATTTTGCAATATGTTCTCTGGTCCATCCTTGAGGTATATCCAAAAAGGGGAGATCTTCTCTACATTCAGGCTCATAACTTCCCTTCCTTGATACTTCTATATTTGTTTCCCCTTCAAAGTTTGTATTTCCCTGCAGACTCTCATTCTCCAACTCTTTGTGAACTTCATGGCCTTTTCATGCAACTCCTTCATCTGCAACTTCTTCCTCTATTTCATTGATTTCCACCGTGCAACACTCTATACTTTCCATTATCCAATTCAATAATGTATCTTCTTCTTGGGGTAAAGAGGGCATTACGTGAGTGTCCACAGTATACCGAGTAGTTTTTCCTACGTCGAATCCTCTAAATGTAGTTGTAGTTGGCTGTTGGTGTTTGTTGAAATCCACAATTTGTTTTTCCCCCAATATTGCAAAGCTTTTGCTTGCCTCAGCCAAGGTCTCCCTAAGAGTAAAGGGTAAGAAGTCTCTTGTGGAAGTGCAATAACAAAAAAATCTAGAACAAAGTGGCAACCCTGTACTATCATCACTCCCTTTTCAATAATGCCAAGAGGCACAACCCGATGTTGATCTACTAGTGTAACTCTGAATGGTGCCACCTTAGTGGGGTTCAAATTCAGTTTTCTCATTGTGAAATCTGGCATCAAATTGATACAAGAGCCTCCATCTATGATCACACCTATGAGAGCTTCATCCTTTATACAAACAGATAACCTTGAGCTTTGGTAGTCTGCCAGGGGTGCAGGGGGAAAATCAACCATGAAACCATCTATACTAGGTGATTGGATCAAGTGAGCAGAGTGTATAATCTTTAATAGGTCACTCCTTATTTTTGAATCCATCTTTATGAGTTCGTACAGACTAACCTTGTAATGAATACCTTTCAAGATCTGTTCAATGTTTACCTCATGAGTGTCTTCTTGCAGACTTGTTGGTTGGTCCCTTAGAGAAGTAGCCATCCTTTCATAAGCTCCTTCAAGTTTTGCTTGGCCCTTCCACCCAACCTTATTTTCCTCCTCTTTATCCTGGAGTCCTTGTTCTTCCTCTCTACGGATTGCTGCTCCTTCTCTAGCTCTAGTCATCATGGGCATTGCAGAGGATGAAACAACATAAGACTAAGTGGTCATACCTTCTTCTTGTGGGGAGACTGCAATCATGTGGACTGGAGTAGGACGACTTCTTGGGTAGTCTTTGGTATAGTGATCCTTAGCCTCTGGACAATGCTAACAAGGAGATGCATCTTCTGAAAGGGAACACCTATTTTGCATATGGCCATACTCACCACAGCAATAAAACATCAATGGCCTATTATATCTATGCTTTGTCATACGATTTTACTCTCTATTAGGTGCATTTGAAGTACTAGCATCATATGAATCCAAAGCTTGAGGGTTAACCTGTTGTTGTGTACCCTTGAGGTAGTAAGAGTCTCTAGCTTCATGACCATCCTTTCCACAAAATTGACAGCTTACCTTGTTAGGGCAATTAACACTGGAATGTCCATTGTTGTTACATATTGTACACCAAATCTGCCTTCTTATATCCTGAGTGGTCCGCAAATCTTCTAACTCATGGCGAAGTTGGGCTACTTCATCATCAGTACGATGCAGTGGTGTCAAGACCTTCTCTTCTTGTTGATTTTGTTGTATTCTCAATGCCGCCAGTTCCTTCCTCCGTTGCCCAATAGGGTCTAGTTCTACAACATAATTGGGTTGTGTATCCCCTTCAAAATGTTGCCTAGCTTCTTCAATGCGTGATGCTGCTGCAAAAAAATCATTGACGGTTGCATCCAATCTAAGAGACTCACATAACTTCTGCTAAGATGATGTGTGCAAAGTTTTTTCGATCCTTTTTTTAACCAAGAAATCACCTGGAGCATGTGGAAGACGTGCAACAAGTGCTTTTGTCCTAGTGTAAAGTTCATGGAAGGATTCACTTGATCTTAGCCTTAGATTCTCGAGCTGGTCGAGAGCTCTTTCCGAGGAGTCACTAGGTCGAAATTAATGTCAGTGAGAATGCCGTCTTCAGAGCTTCCCATGTAGAAAAATGGCCATCTGCATATTGATTGTACCATTTGTCAGCAAGGCCTTCCAATGTGGATGGGAAGAGTACCACCATTGCATCCTCTCTATTCTCCAGACCTCGTCCATGGCATAAGGAGATGAACCTCCTCCAATGATCATCACCATCCTCATAAGCTTGCCTTTGAAGGTAGAGAACTTGATATTGAGTCTAGAGAGTAAATGAGAGAGATGCTCCATTTGCACTGGTGTTTCTTTTGACGTATCTGAGGAGAAGTCTAATGTTCTCCTATGTTTCTCCTTTGACAATGGTGTCACACCCAAATCAACAGATAAATTCTAGGAGGGTAGAGGGGAGCTAGGTTCACTAGTCGAAGATATAGCTGACTTGTTAAGGCTCCTTCGTACATGAAGAGGCTCCTTATCTGCTCGCATATGGGTCATGTACCTACTTGCAAATGCAATAGGGCAAAAATACTAAAAAAAGGACTATTTACTATCCTTAGGGACTGTCACAAAAATGCAAGTGTCCCACCGGGTGTGCCAAACTGTAGAGGAGGTACTGGGGTATCTACTTTTAGTAGGATCAAGCACCATGCACTCTAGTACTTTGCCTACTCAAGGGAGCTTCTCCTTAGGGAAATATACCCTTTTACACTTCTATGAGTAGGCAGATAACAATAATTGCAAAAAATTGTAAATACTTAGGGAAATGACAGATGAGGATACTGGGAGAACAAACCACTCCTTAGTTTGAACAGATGATTATAATGTAAGCCAAGGAAATGCTACAAAGCTGATGCTCTAGGCTAAGATGCCACTCCATAACTAAAGAGCATCAATACACGAGACTCATCCAATCCGTATAATGAACACAACTAGATGCAGACTAGCACTGATGAATACAAAGTATGAACACTTGCTCTAAGGGAAAGAGCATGAAAATACCAGACTCACACTGAATGACAAAACCAAGCGACTCTCTTCACACTAGAGTGCTGTTAGCCCTCCACTAGGAAGCCCACACTTTGTATCCTTGCCAGATTGACTTCCTATAGTAGGCTTGTAGCCACAGAGTGCAAAGAGAGGACCTTTGTACGTATGTAGGTATATGTATATCAAATGAACACAAGTCCATTGCTTTTATAGGCTCCAATAGGTCAAGAGAGCCTTGCCGATTCCTCACGTCCACTGATCATGTGCCGATTGATTGCCCAAAATTGGAGGGGTATATCAAATATGCGACCAGTCTTGAATTGGATCTTCAAAAATCGGCATTCGTCATGAATGGTTGGCGGCAATAGTCATTTCTCTACTTTTACTTTTACCACTTACACTTTTACTGTCACTTTTGCATGCAAGCTGAGATCCTCATTTTGTGCCGCTCGTGATATTCGAATGACCCTGAGAAGCACATCCTTCACGTAATTTTTGTAGTAGCTTTTGACCCTTACATATTGAGTAGGAGAGATGGTGGGTGGTGTGGGACTAGATTGATTGTCTTGACGCCCTGATGATGTGCATATTGAATAAACATTCGACCCAAGACTGAAGGCGCAACCGTTTGTAGGATGTTTTCCTCTTTAGGCATAGTCAAAGTCCGAAATATATCGTAAACAGTCCAAGGGTTCACAATAAACTGTGCAGCAACTTCCTTTGGTATAAAGTTAGGAACGGGGATAACATCTGTGGCTCGAACGAGTATGAACTCCTGCCACAACCCTTGCCCAGTTTGATCTGCATTATCTCTAAATGGAATCAAATGTTGTCCCTCAGAAATGTTGTGCATGTCCTTGTGTAGTTGCTCAATGATTCCCATGCCATCTATGCCTTGCATGCAGCGGTATTCTTTAGGGCGCAAGGTGGGGTAAACGCCTTGTAGAGAAAAAACATTGGCCGGATTCACAGGTGTACAAAGAACACGAACAAGGATTTTGGAGGGGCAAGGCGATGGTGTGAGGTGTTTGCCTAATCTACAGGCCTCCCAAGGCTCCTATCGATTCGTTCCCATCATCTCGACTGCGAGACGCACCTTCAAGCTCGCCATTGGTGTTCAGGATCAACCACTAAAGTATCAATCTATAAAAATTCGATGGCAAGGCATTGTTGTGCTTTGCAGGGGACTACGAGTGGAGGTGGCAACGGGGTTAGGATGGCGGGGGGGGGGGGGGGGAGGGGGGCTATGGATAGGTCGGAGGGGATGGGAGGGGAGAGGAGGGGACGGCGGGGGTAGCATGAGGGGAGAGGAGGGGAAGGCAGGGAATGCGAGGGGAAAGAGAGAGAGAGAGAGAGAGAGAGAGAGAGAGAGAGAGAGAGAGAGAGAGAGAGAGAGAGAGAGAGAGAGAGAGAGAGAGAGAGAGAGAGAGAGAGAGAGAGAGAGAGAGAGAGAGAGAGAGAGAGAGAGAGAGAGAGAGAGAGAGAGAGAGAGAGAGAGAGAGAGAGAGAGAGAGAGAGAGAGAGAGAGAGAGAGAGAGAGAGAGAGAGAGAGAGAGGAGAGAGAGAGAGAGAGAGAGAGAGAGAGAGAGAGAGAGAGAGAGAGAGAGAGAGAGAGAGAGAGAGAGAGAGAGAGAGAGAGAGAGACGCTGCAAGGAGTGAATGGGGGGGTTGCACGCTAGTGTGTGTTCGGGGCGGGTGGCAGTGGGAGGGGAGAGGAGGGGATGGCAGGGGGATGTGGGGGGGGGGGAAAGAGAGAGAGAGAGAGAGAGAGAGAGAGAGAGAGAGAGAGAGAGGAGAGAGAGAGAGAGAGAGAGAGAGAGAGAGAGAGAGAGAGAGAGAGAGAGAGAGAGAGAGAGAGAGAGAGAGAGAGAGAGAGAGAGAGGAGAGAGAGAGAGAGAGAGAGAGAGAGAGAGAGAGAGAGAGAGAGAGAGAGAGGAGAGAGAGACGCTGCGAGGAGTGAATGGGGGGGTTGCACGCTAGTGTGTGTTCGGGGGGCGGGTGGCAGTGGGAGGGGTGAGGAGGGGATGGCAGGGGATGTGGGGGGGGGGAGAGAGAGAGAGAGAGAGAGAGAGAGAGAGAGAGAGAGAGAGAGAGAGAGAGAGAGAGAGAGAGAGAGAGAGAGAGAGAGAGAGAGAGAGAGAGAGAGAGAGAGAGAGAGAGAGAGAGAGAGAGAGAGAGAGAATTTGTATGGCACTACAATAAGTAAAGTATGTGCATGTGTATGCATGTGCATGTTAAGATCGAGTTAGCTTATGTGCTTAAGAATGTAGTACATGTGCATGTAGAAGGCATGAGAAAACGCTTGTTCATATTAGAGGTAATGCATATGCATATGAATATGAAGATAGGGTATGCATGAGAAATAAAGCATATATGTATGTGAAATTGATGCATATATACATGAAAAAGATATACATGTGTGTATGAGTGAAATATATATGAATACATATGTAGTTAGTGTATGCATGAACTTGATATGTATGCATGTGTATTGGTGCATGAACATATGTAGTGTTAGCATGCATAAGATATGTATGAAGTGCATGTATGCATGTAAAATAATGCATATATCCATGTGTAGTGAATGTAAGTATGAATGTGTATGTATAAATGCATGAAAATATGTTTATGCATATTAGATGATAGTGCATGTTTATGAATGCATGTTAGTATGCATATTTATGCATGCTAGTAAATCCATGTATTTGCTAATGCATGTTAATAAATAAATATATTATGCATGTTAAATATGAATTAGTGTATGCATAATTAATATAAGGTTGTATGCATGTTGATATGCATATAAACATGAGAGATATTGAAGTGTTGTATGATGCATGTTTGCATGTAAACAAACTATGTTTACATGTAAAGTAAATGTTTTCATATACATTAAAGTGAGGAAGTTAGAAGTGTTTGTTTACATGTGTTAATATAAAATTAAGTTATGTACTAAATACTAAATTATTAAATGAGTGATTTATATTTATTAAAAGCATACTTATTTTTCCTATTGTTTTTCTCCTGCAGATCACTGTGAAGAGGTTGCAAAGGAGATTACGAGATTACAAATTTACAAGATTACAACATTACGAGCTTAAAGCAAGTTATGATCATTTAGAAATATAAAACTTGTATAGTTCTCAAAAAAATATTGTATTAGAACTTATCATTAGGTTTTCTAAGGATTTAGGGTCTATAAGCAGTTCTGAATTAGTGTCTACAAGCAGTTCTGATACTAATAGTAAAGAATTAGATAACTTTATTATAGGAACACTTCTTCCATCTTCTATTGGTAACAAGATTAATAAGGAAAATAAAGAAATAGAAATAGTTAAAGACAAAATAGTTGAGGAAACTTTACATACATTAGAACATGATCCTTATATTTTCAGGATTTTATCTTTAATTTCTATAGTTTTACCAGAACCGGAGAACAAAGAAGATCTATCCCCACCTAATTTAATAAGAAATACTAATTCAAATCAAATTGAAACCGAAGTAGTTGATATAGTTAAAGATAAAATAACTAGTGAGAAATTAGTTTTGTCTTCTCATTTAGAAGTTGTAACTAGATATAGGAATGTACTTCCTTACGGGCCGTAAACCTAAGAATTTTAGTTCTTAATTTAGAGATATAAAGATTAGAAACCTTTAGCTTTTAGTTCTTAATCATAGTGCTCATTTGAATCTTAGTTTTTAGATTACACTCAAATACATCAAAAAACTATAGCTTTTATCATTCATAAATTGTGAATTCAATTCAAGATCGGAAGCATACTTAGAAGCACCTTGCGTGTAGTCACATGGTTAGGTTAACGTGAATCTTTTAGATGAACGTCTGCCTCCCTTCACACCCCTCTACGATAGCAGCCCCCTCAGCCCTCTCCCCCCACCACCCTCTCTTTCTCTCTCCCCCTCTCTCTCTCTCTCCCCCACTGTTCCCACCCCCACTTCCCCTGCAGCCCCTCAGCCCACCCCTCCCTCATCTTTCCCCCCGCGGCCCCCTCAACCCTCTCCCCATGCCTCTCTCTCTGTCTCTCTCTCTCTCTCTCTCTCTCTCTCTCTCTCTCTCTCTCTCTCTCTCTCTCTCTCTCTCTCTCTCTCTCTCTCTCTCTCTCTCTCTCTCTCCCTCCCTCTCTCTCTCTCCCTCGTAGTCCCCACCCCCACTTCCCTTGAGCCCCTTAGCCGACCCTTCCCTCATCTTTCCCCCGCGACCCCCTCAGCCCTCTTCCCCTGCCACCCTCTCTCTCTCTTTCTCTCTCTCTCTCTCTCTCTCTCTCTCTCTCTCTCCCTCTCTCTCTCTCTCACTATCTCTCTATCTCTCTCTCTCCCCCCTGCAGTCCCCACCCCCACTTCCCCCACAACCTCTCAGCCCACCCCTCCCTCATCTTTCCCCTAGTGGCCCCCTCAGCCCACTCCCCCCCTGCCACCTTCTCTCTCTCTCTCTCTCTCTCTCTCTCTCTCTCTCTCTCTCTCTCTCTCTCTCTCTCTCTCTCTCTCTCCCCCTTCTCTCTCTCTCTCTCTCTCTCTCTCTCTCTCTCTCTCTCTCTCTCTCTCTCTCTCTCTCTCTCTCTCTCTCTCTCTCTCTCTCTCTCTCTCTCTCCTCTCTCTCTCTCTCTCTCTCCCCTCGTAGTCCCCACCCCCACTTCCCCCCTAGCCCCTCAGCCCACCCCTCCCTCCACCCCCTCATATTTCCCCCCTCAGCCCCACAGCCAGCTCCACTACCTTCTCCCCCTCCTCCATCTCCACCACCTCCACCACCATCTCATCCTCCCCCTCCACCTCCGTCTCCTCCATCTCCTCCTCCACCATCCCCTCCACCTCGACCTTCTCCATCTCCTCCTCCTCCATCCCCTCCTCCTCCATCGCCTCCACCTCGGCCCCCATCCTCCCTCCACCCAATGCTTGTTGAAGCTCAGTATGTAGAAGATGACTCTCCAAAGAGAATTCATTTATCTCCTCAGGTGTTTAAACCAAGTTTTGATTTGAGTCTACTATACAGATGACCAAAGACATAAGATGACCAAGGACATAAATTAGCTCTCTGATCATGCCTTTCATATCATACATGCTTTGGCAAAAGTTCTTGATCTTCTGATGTTGTTACGTTGATGCTTTTCTAGTATGAAGAAGATGACTCTTCCAATTAGGGAATTCATTGGGCTCTTTGATTGGTGGAGTTAGAATCAACCCTCCATCTCAGTGTTCTTCCATTCCACCATCCCACCAACCCTTCACCCTCACCACCCACCATCTCTCGCACTCAATATGTAAGGGTTAAAAGCTACTACAAGAATTATGTGAAGGATATGCTTCTGAGAGTCATTCAAATATCATAGGCAACATGTAAATAAGGATCTCAGCTTGCATGCAAAAGTGACAGTAAAAGTGAAAGAAGATAAATGATTGTTGCCGCCAACCATTCATGATGACTGCCTATTTTTGAGGATGTAATTCAAAACTCGAGGCCAGTACCATAAATGATCTACCGCTCTAAATTTGGGGCAATCAATCTGCGCATATTCAGTGAACGTGGGAAATCGGCAAGGACCTCTTGGCCTATTGGAGCCTATAAAAGCTATGGACTAGTACTCATTGGGGATACACACATATACAAACACTTAGAGAGCTTATTTTCGAGCTTATTTCTGGCATCTCTTTGGGTCCTCTATTTGCACTCTATGGCTACAAGCCTACTCTTGGAAGTCACTTTGTGGGAGGATACAAAGCGTGGGCTTCTCGGTGGAGGGCTAATAGGATTGTAGTGTAAAGAAGTGGCTTGGTTTTGTCGTTCATTTTGAGTGAGTGGTATTTCCATGCTCTTCCATTAGAGCATGTCTTCATACATTTGTACTGAGCAGTGCAAGTCTTCATCTAGTTGTGTTCATTTTATTGGACGAATCTCTTGTATTCATTCTGTTTTGTTCTGGATTGACATGTTAGCATAGAGCATCACCTTTTTGGAGCATTTCCTTTGCCTGCATTGTAATCATTTGTTCCAACTAAGGAGTGGTTTAGTCTTCCACTATTGTCATTTGTCTTCTCCCTGAGTATTTACAATTCAGTGCAACTATTGTTATATGTCTGCTCACAGAATAGTTAAAGGGTATATTTCCCTAAGGAGAACCTCCCTTGAGTAGGCGAAGTACTAGAAGTGCATGGTGCATGCTCCTACTAAAAGTAGATACCCCAGTACCTCCTCTACAATGTGCAATCACATAAGCTTGTATCTTTTCAAACCAAGCACGTGGTGCTTGCTTTAAACCATATAATGCCTTTTTAACCTGCACACCTCGTTTTCATGCCCTTTCTGCACAAAGCCACAGGGTTGAAAAACATACAATTCTTCATGCAAGTCACCATTCAGAAATGCTATTTTAATGTCCAACTGATGTACATTCCACCTATGATGAGCTGCAGGTGCACAGATGCTATGAACAGTAGTCATTCGACAAGTAGAAGCAAAGGTTTCATCGAAATCAATGCCTCTTTTCTACGCATAACCCTTGGCAACAAGCCTAGCCTTATACCTATCAACTATTCCATCAAGTTTATGCTTTAGCTTGTATACCCACTTTGTTCCAATGGCCTTCTTGCCAGGAGGCAAGTCACATAAAGACCAGGTACCATTCTTCATTATAGCATCATATTTAGATTGCATAGCACCCATCTAATTTTTTGAATTTTGTGCTTCTTCAAATAAAATAGGCTCATTCTCATCATGGAGACTAGACACAGCCATAGCATAGCAATTTGATGCAAAAGAGGCACTATGAGAGCCTAAACAAGTACGATATGACAGGGGTGCATCTAAATTGATGTCATGCAAAGTGTGCACCAGCCATTTTGGCATAGTTTTTGCATGCTCAATATGAGCTCTCTTATCAAAGTGCATCATGTAAATGTGCATCAAAATTCGAATGATCTCCATCATCACATGAAACCTACAAAGGCTGAGAAGTTGCCTCATTAGGACCAACACTACAATATCCACCTATAAAAAGAGGTAGCAAGTATAATACAAGTCTTTGGAGCTAACAGATGTCTCCTTAGTACATGAAAGAAATGGCTAGATAGCATGTTCCACAAAAAGAAACATCATGGCTAACCAGAGTGAGTTTAATTTGTGGATGATATAGATGGTAGATTTTACTTTCAGAGCTGTACCCAACAAAAATACATTTTACTGCTTTATCATCCAATTTTGTGTGATGTTGTTCACGCACTAATGCATATGCCAAACAACCAAAAACATGCAGATGAGCAAGAGATAGCTTGCAATTATGCCAAGCCTCAAATGGAGTGATAGACTGCAACGCTTTAGTGGGAAACATGTTAAGTACATATGTTGTACACATGACAACCTTGAGCTAGAAACTATGTGGTAAAGCCTGACTTTTGACCATACACCTTGCCATCTCCATGAGTGACATGTTCTTCTCTTGAGCAAATCCATTCTATTGAGGTGTATACAACACTATACAATAATGTTTTATCATACATTCAGCGAGAAATGCATTAAAGTCAGAAGACATATATTCCCCCCCTCGATTAGAAGGGAGGGTGCCCATTTCACATGCTGATAAATTTTCAGCCAAAACTAGAAACTATTTGAGGAACATAAACACTTTGGACTTTGCCTTCAATGGATATACCCATATATGCCTAGAATAATCATCGATGAAAGTCACAAAGTAAAGATAGTTCCCAAAAAAAGGTGTTTGCATAGGACCACAAACATCGCTATTTACAAACTGTAATTTCTGCTTAGGCCGAACTAAACCATCTTTTGGAAAGAAGGAACGCTACATTTTGCCCAAAATAGAGCCTTCATAGACATGTTTTCCGGGTGCCTCAAGTTTGGGCAAAGAGGACACCATCTCAAATTTCCGTAGGTATAGCAAACTAGCAAAATTTAGATGACCAAAGCATGCATGTGACATAGCCTGAGAACCATGTATTGCACATGACAAATCATTCACAGATCTTTCGTAGTCTATGAGCTTATAAATCCCACCACATAAAATGCTCAAAGAAATAATGACATTGCCATTTGACACATGATGAACTCTACATCTATCGTCAACAAATTTCACAACCACGCCAATCTTGGCTAATGCAAAAACTGATAACAGATTTTTATTGATCCATCGCACAAACAAAGCATCTGACAAAGTGAAAGAACTACCATTAGCAGTAGTCAAAACAATCTTACCAACTCCCATGAGAGGATAAGAGGAGTTTTTGGTGCATGTGACATTATTCCCTATAGGGGCAGGCTTGAGTCAAGACAAAAAAGTGTGGTGCGAGGTAATATGTTTGGTCGCCCCACTATCAAAGTAGCGAAGATCTGAGTCTACTACATACATGTGCTCATGAGAATATAGGTCAAAACTCCAAACACTAGTAAACGCCCATTCTTCTTCCTGCACAAGATAAGGAGACTCTGTTTTTGGTATAGAGGCCTCTGCAACAACCATTCCGGCCTCTTTCTTCTTTGCCTCTTTAGTAGCCTGTTTTGGAATGTTCTTTATGATATGATCATTTCCTTTACAGTACTTGCAAAACAATTTTTGCTTTTCTGATTTCTTCTCATCTTTGTCTTCCTGCTTCAAATGTGCAACATTTGCAGATTTCTTCTTGCTATTAGATGAGCTCCATTTACCTTTGCCCTTTTGAATAGCCAGGAAAGCTTGATCTGCAACATGCATGATGGACCTCTTCTGCCTAGACTGATCTTCCTGCAACAGAACAGAGACTAACTCCTCAAATGACAAGGCATTTGGATTACCTTTCATCATCAAATGAAGATAGAAACAAAACTCTTATATGAATTAGGAAGACCATTAAGGTCTACAAAAGTGAGCTATCTGGTATAACTTCATTAGTAGAAATCAACTATTCTTTCAAATCCTTGATCTTTGTTAGAAAATTGTCCATAGAATCACCTTCATTCATGGGCTCAGTCTCTAAGTATTTTTGGAGGTAAGCAAGATGAGCCTTGTTCCTAGCCTAGTACAATGTGCTAAGTGTATCCCAAGGATCCTTAGTTGCTCTGCAAGAGCGAATGTGAGGAATAATGGCATGTTTGATAGACAAAACTATCAATGCATGTGTCTGCGCATCTCTACCATCCCAATGAATTTTCTGTCTAGTAGGTGCAACAAAAACTGCAGCACAACGGGAATCTATAGAATATCACCATCTTTGACACCATTTCCATCACCTCTAGCACCTGTATTTGAAGTACCACAATATTCCATAGTCCTTTTGCAACCAATACATGTCGCATCATATAAGCCCATAACAAGTAGTTGGTACCATGCAACTTATCCTCAACAGCCAACATACGAAATACATCACTACTTTCAGCCATGGCCAGTGACTAAAATACCTTGATGCAAAAAATTGATTGTATCTCAAAAAGTTGAACAGAACTGCATAGATGAACTTTGCTAAGCCTGTAGCAGACTTCAAGATGCTTATACTAGTGAACCAAAATTGGTATATACCTTTGGCACAAAAAGATAAAATAGCCTGCACAAGCAATGTGATAGTGGTTTCAAAGGCTGAAATGAGCCTAGATCATGATATCGACACCAGAAAGCGAAGCGGTTTTGATCTTTGAAACACCTTGAGTATGCTCACCAAAATTCATGAAGAAGCTTGGAGCACAACACACAATACTGAATGTATTACCACTAGAACGTACAAAGATAAGTAGCCCGTTAGGGCAATATACAAGCCATGGGAAAAAACCTCCTAAAGAGGGAAAACGTGCCCTGATGGTCCTAGAGTGTTCACACACATCACTACCTAAAGATATCAACAAAATCAAGAGAAGGAAAACCACATGTTCATCATGCAAAAGAAAAGATGGAAGTAATTTATCCTTACCTTCAACATACACAATTTCAAGTGCATTACTTTCTCACATTGCACAATATCCAAAGTTTTCCTCCTCAATACTCGCTTATACGATCTTTTAATGTCACGTGAGACTTAAAACTTTTGTAGATTTTTTGGACTAAGAATTTTGGTCATTGTGTTGGCCACTATTTGATTTCAACATAAAAATTATATGGTGATCTCCTTTGAACGATCTTTTATTGATCATAACGGTAACGAATTTTGATATGCTTGATGTGTGCATGGGAAACTATAGTAACTGTCAAACGTATGCAGTCTCATATTATCACAAAAAAACTTACCAAATCACATACGAAAATACCTTCTTGAAGCACATCCCTTCACGTGTTACTCCACGTTTCCTAACAAAAGTGCCATGTCACATTGTTTCTTTGCGCTCCAGACTACAAAAAGCATTCCTATTTATCAACACCTTTTTTTTCCCAAGTTTGCGTCACTAAGATCTTTTATATAATGATTAATAAATTAGGGGAAAAAATATACCAACACTAATATGAGTTTTACCTAGCATGGCACTCATTAACCCATATTTATTTGTATCATAATGAAGTAAACAACTTCCTCTATGTCCTGAAAAAAAAACATTATGCACACGCAATTTTGTATATGGCCCATTTGGGTTTGCAATGACCTTACATTTTTCCATGCCAAGCAGTTGAAGAAATTCATTAATATACTTCATATGAAGAATCCATAAGCCATACTTATAAATGATCTCAATGCCCAATACATATTGCAAAATAAATCAGAATCCGAAACTTAAGATTTTACACAAAAGTTTTGTTTTTTTAAGTACATTTTCGTTTTCAGAAATCCCTCTATGTTTCAAATTATTCACATAGAGGCATACATACAAAAACTAAGTACGCATCAATATCACATAAAAATAAGGATCAAAAGATCTTGATTTTATATTTGTGCAACTCTCAGAAACTTTCAAATCGATTATTCTAGGGTTTAGGTGCTTGCTTTAAACCATATAATACTTTTGTAGCTGGCATACAGAATTTCGAAACTTTATATCTACAAAATCACGAGGTTATTGCATATAGGTATGTTCGTGTGATTTTCTATTCCAAAATGCGTTCTTAAGATCATGTTGAAACATGTTCCAGTATTTAATTGCTTTTATACTTAGAACAGTACAAAGACCCTTTTTCATTAATTGTTTCTCAAAATAAAATCATCAATAATTTTTTTAATACATAAACTTACTTATTTTCAATGATCTTCAGTTCACACCTAAACTATTTCCATGTTCTGTTCTCCTCCAAAGAATCAAAATCTCGTTAGATTCCATTGTGCAATTTTTCGCTTATACTTGAACCTTCAAAGAATCTCAGATCTTGCTCTTTGAATAATCCTTTATGTAAAACTAGAATGAAAAATACAATAAGAGCTAATATAAGATTAATTTGCATTTCGTTTTCTTATACTCCACCAAAGATTGTATCTATATCTTTGCATAGAAAATTTGTAACTTTGACCAATTTGTTCTACATGTATATCATCACTAGTAAGCTTAGATTCGCCTTTATTTGTCTCCTTTGATACAAGTAAATATCTCTAATCATCTGGACCAGTTTAATTTTTTGAACTTGTATTCGCGGAATCATATAATAAATCATTAATTTCGTCTTGCATTTGGCTTTTTAACCTCCAAACGTGATTATTTTTACCAAGATAATAGATCATAAGTAAATAGTATGTTTTCATATAAAATATAAGACTTTTCATATTGTGCATAGATGACGAAAATACATTTTTCCATTTTTTTTTCGCAAACTCAGTCCTCAATTAGAGACGTCACAAAAACATTCTTCTTTATCCTAGAGGTCGAGATCCTTCTTGGCTTCATACTTTTTGAGTGAACTCTGCAGTTGTTTGTCCATTTCATCGTTCGCAATAAAAACTATGAAGAGAGGTCCATAACAAGTATTGTACACTTGAGAGGAGATTGAAGGACGAGACTAGGCTTGGGATAATTATATACGACGTAAGAAACTATCGTATTCCCATGCTTTCCAATAGACAATACTATATGATTATTGTGTGAAAGGAAAGGAGGAGGCTAGGCTTGGGATAATTATATACGAGACAAAAAACTATCTTATTCCCATGCTTTCCAATAGACAATACTATATGATTATTCTGTGAGAGAAAAGGGAATATTCAATCCACATACTCATAATTCGAAGTATATCCATGTTGTGGAAATTCTACTTTTCTTTTTTCAAAGGGCTTTAAAATATTTTTTTTTTCTTTTTTCTTACACTTTACTTATACTTTCCATGGATAAGTAGGTGAAAAGTGGAATATAGAATGTGAAGAGAACACATACGCATACATTTATATAGACTTTCAGACATATTAGCTTGTTTACCCTATCTAGCACTTAGTTTACTCATAGGTAATCATTTTCTTTAACTCAATAGGTGAGCGGGCTAATACCGTAAAGACTTTTGATACACATTCACTACCTTGATTACTGACTTTAACACTAAAATTCTAGTAGAATGAAAATATGCGAAGGAATACTAGACATACGACATACTTAGAACATACGACGCCATTGAGTTCCTTCCAAACGAGAGAAACATGTCGATAACTTATATTTAGGCAGAGATAAGCTTCAAACGTGACGTGCAGGAGCAATATTGTCGATAGTAAATTGATATGGAAAGATAAAATTTTATAACTGGAGTTCGATTTTTGTAGGTATACATATACTTGAGTCTCGCATCATAAACTTATGTGAATACTGAGTCTTACAATCCACTGTTATATTTCAGTTTCACAGTCTTGATCATCACGACAGTGCATTTTGATATTAAGGAATGCAATCCTTGCCTTTCTGAATTTTGATATTAAGGAATGCAATCCTTGCCTTTCTGAATCGTTCATGTATTAAACAATGCTACCTTCAGATTCCTTGAATTCACTTCAATGTCGTATGCCGCTTTTCTACAGACCCGACTGACAAGTCGTATGAGCAGAGGGTTAAAGCAGTCGTACAAAAACTACTATGGAAGTGGAGCGATTTTACTGCTTGCTTCAGGAACGCTTGTCTTCGAAGCTGAACTTGCTATTCTGAAAATATGATCTCCATTTCGTGGAAACATCTAATCAATATTGATGATAGACCCTATTGCAGAGGTTGTTTGGTTGTATGGAATATCACGTGTGACGATGTCAAAGTGAACGTCTATTGACCAGCCAGGACGTGTATCTACTAGCTATTAAGATAAACTGACATGTTCCCTGACACGGGCAATAACAACATTCCATATGATGAAAAGGTGATGGCGTATCCGATCATGTTTCTGGGAATTAGTGGCATTAAAGCGAAGGTGTCTTTCTGATGTATCATTGCACTTTTCAGAAATACCCGAGTTCTGGATAAGTTCTGGATAAGGCGGGACAATCTAGGATGGCTGTATTAATATCCTCATGGTGCTTCAAATGAGTAGAAATATCGTCGCACTTTGTAGATATATCATTGCTGTTTCGAAAAGTGAAGGAACAAATTCGAAATAGATATATATTTTTAAAGTCATGCATATCATTCTAATCATCGTCGATACTTGCATAGCAATTTGTATCTGTTGAAAGTAGAAAAGCGTCGAATGTCTTGGAAAACACAAAAGTGCATCTAAATTCCTGTCGCGAAGTAATTCGCAAACTTCTTGAGCTTCACCAATGCTAAAATGCTCCATTTGTTTTCAATCAAAGGAGAAATGAATAATGAATATCAGAGGTGAAGTAGGAAACGCGAATGAACAGGAGAAACCTGGCATAACGCAATGATGTTGGACGACGACGTATTGTTGGAATATGGTGGTTGTCATTTCCTTGTGAAAAGTTGTACATGTGGCCATGTTGCACTGTGGAACCTACCATCATGGCAGTTTCTCTATCGCCCACGGACAGAAAAAGAATACTGATGTCGTCAAACAATTCCGTCTGCGTAGAACAAGCCAAGGAGTTTTCATTGAAGTAGAATTTTTAGATCCATTATTACATTTAAAGTTGATAGTTTGGCACATGCGTGAAATACAATAATCCAAGATATTTGCTCTGCAGGGAAAATATAAATACAACTTCCTCTTCGTTGAGAGTACAAAGAAACAAAAGGCTATGTGGATCATAGGCGGACTTTTACCCCTTTTCAGACATTCACTACGCGAATGATGTAAGAAGAAAAAATTCACTATGATTTTTGAATTAAATTTCCCGTACGCTATTTTCACACTAAGTTTTGAAACTTATTTCATTGGATGGTTTCTTGGAACGTATGTTCGGAAGCTAAATTTCTTAATCTCAGCATTAACCTGCATCCCCTAAGAAAAATGTTGAGAAGCAATCGCAAATATACATTGGCAATCGCAAACAATATGTGCATAAATAAAGCACCCAAATCGTACATTTGACTCGTTAATTACTACGATAGTTTACGCATTTGAAAATCTCTATGCTTTCTAGCAAACATATGTAGCTTAGAAAATCATAAAAACAGTTAGACAAGTTCATGCTTCGAAACCAGAAAACAATGGCATTTCTACGCATTTCGGCATTTTCTTCGGATCGGACATGTGTTATGAAGTTCAGACAGCTGCTCGATCATCTGCTCACTTATGGTGAAAGCTCTTAACTTCACAAGCAGTGCTTCGTCATTTTGAATTCACACTAGCGACAATGCAATATAAGTGATCAATAAATTTTGATTGTTGAACCAGCATTTATTTCGGGATTGTCAAATCACAGCTTATTTCATATCGAGGTTCGAGCTTTTATCAAATCACCAAAACACAAAACATAATAGAATGTTCTACAGGCAAATTGTTTATAGGCAGAGAGCGTAATATATAAAACCTTTTTAAGTAGAACAAAATACAATACATTGTGATTATGTTGATGTTAGTTTGTACCAAAGTTGTACAAATCGTGTAGTACGTACGCACACAACGCGCAGCAAGAAATTTGAGGAACTTCAACTGACCAAAGCTGCAAGTCGTATGCAAAATATAGATTAACTTATACAATCTGCTTGGAACATCTGTGCATTAAAAAGCTGCAGAGCAACATTATGAGAGATGATTCATGAAAGACAGAAGGCGTCTCTCATACAATAGAGGTTTGCCTTGGAATAGGTGAAGAAAAGTGAACGTAAAATCAAGAGAAGGAAAACCACATGTTCATCATGCAAAAGAAAAGATGGAAGTAATTTATCCTTAGCTTCCCCATACACAGTTTCAAGTGCATTACTTTCTCACGTTGCACAATATCCAAAATTTTCCTCCTCAATACTCGCTTATACAATCTTTTAATGTCACGAGGGACTTAAAACTTTTCTAGATTTTTTGGACTAAGAATTTTGGTCATTGTGTTGGCTACTATTTGATTTCGACATAAAAAATGATATGGTCATCTCCTTTGAAGGATCTTTTATTGATCATAACGGTACCGAATTTTGATCCGCTTAATGTGTGCATGGGAAACTATATTAACTGTAAAACGTATGCCCTCTCATCCTCTATATCCTAAAAAAAACATTATGCGCACGCATTTTTGTATATGGCCCATTTGGGTTTGCAATGACCTTACATTTTTCCATGCCAAGCAGTTAAAGAAATTCATCAATATACTTCATATGAAGAATCCATAAGCCCTACTTATAAATTAATGATCTAAATGCCCAATACATATTGCAAAATATATCAAGATCCGAAACTTAAGATTTTATACAAACCTTTTTTCTTACTAGATTTTCTTTTTCAAAAATCATTCCATGTTTCAAATTATTCTTATAGAGCCATACATACAAAAACTAAGTTTGCATCAATATGAAATTAAAAATAAAAAAGGATTAAAGGATCTTGATTTTATATTTGTGCAACTCTAAGAAACTTTCTAATCGATTATTCTAGGGTCTAGGTGCTTGCTTTAAACCATGTAATACTTTTATATCTGCCATACAGAATTTCGAACCTTTGTATCTACAAAATCACGTGGTTAATATAGGTATGTTCGTGCGATTTCTCATTCTTAAATGCGTTCTTAAGATCATGTTGAAACATGTTCCAATAATATAGCTTTTATACTTAGAATAATACAAACACTATAGATTCTGGCAACAAGAGTGAACGTATCCTCATAATCAATATCATAAGTATGCTTGAAACCCTTTTCCATTAATTGTTCATCAAAATAAAATCATCAATATTTTTTTTTAATACAGAACACTTACTTATTTTCAATTATCTTCAGTTCACACGTAAACTATTTCCATGTTCTGTTCTCCTGTAAAGAATCAAAATCTCGTTAGATACCATTGTGCAATTTTCGCTTATATTTGAATCTTCAAAGAATCTCCGATCTTGCTCTTGAATAATCCATTATGTAAAACTAGAATGAAAATACAATAAGAACTAATATAACTTTAATTTCCATTTCGTTTTCTTATACTCCACCATAGATTGTATCTATATCTTTGCATACAAAATTTATAACTTTGACCAATTTCTTCTATATGTATATCATTACTAATTCAATAAGCTTAGATTCGCCTTTCTTTGTCTCCTTTGCTACAAGTAAATATATCTTATCATCTGAACCAATTTCTTTTTGTGAATTTATATTCGTGGAATCATGTATTAAATCATTAATTTCTTCTTGCATTTGACTTTTTAACCTCCGAACTTGATTTGTTTTACCAAGATAATAGATCATAAGTAAATAGCATCTTTTTATATGACATATAAGACTTTTCATATTGTATATAGCTGAAAAAAATACACTTTTCAATTTTTTCTCAAACTTAGTCCTCAATTAGAGACGTCACACAAACAAAGTTCCTCTTTATCCTAGAGGTCGAAATCCTTCTTGGCTTCATACTTTTTCAGTGAACTCATGCAGTTGTTTTTCCATGTCATCGTTCCCAATAAACACTATGAAGAGAAGGCCAGAACAAGTATTGTACACTTGAGAGGAGATTGACGGACCAGGCTAGGCTTGCGATAATAATATACGAGATAAAAAACTTTCGTATTCCCATGCGTTCCAATAAACAATAATATAGGATTACTGTGTAAAATAAAAGGGCGAGACTAGGCTTGGTATACGAGATAAAAAAACTATCCTATTCGCATGCTTTCCAATAGACAATACTATATGATTATTTTGTGAAAGAAAAGGGAATATTCAATGCACATATTCATAATTCAAAGTATATGCATGTTGTGGAGATTCTACTTTTCTTTTTTCAAATGGCTTTATAACAATTTTTTCTTCTTTTTTCTTACACTTTACTTATACTTTCCATGGACAAGTAGGTGAAAAGTGGAATATAGAATGTGAAGAGAACACATATGCATAATTTATATAGATTTTCATACATATTAACTTGTTTACCTATCTAGCACTTAGTTTACTCATAGGTAATCATTTTCTTTAAGTCAATAGGTAAGAGGGATAATACCGTAACATATACACATTCACTACCTTGAATACTGACTTCAAGACTAAATTTCTGATATAATGAAAAGATGTGAATGAATACTAGTCATACGGGATTGAGTCTAAGATAGATTGACACATCTCTGTTGATGAAACATAATATAATATAGTTACTCATGGTTTGTTCGCAAAAAGTAAGCAATGACAAAAAAATTTTCATATAAGGATTCCAACCACTCAACACGTAAATGTATAGTGCCAAAAATTGAACGTATTACATCAATTCACTAAAAGGTGAATGTATTAGCTTCCTCAAATAAAGCAACCTCTTCTTTGGCCCTGATATCTGGTTGAGTATGACTATCACACTCGCTTTGCTAATGCCTATTCAATGATTTACAACACGGGCCTAAGAAAAATAGTATTGTAGATGTAGTTAAATTATTCCATTGTTCTCAGGTTAGTTTACAATTACCTATCAAGCTTAACTTCACCCCAAACATCGAACTAAATTTTACTCTTAGATTTCAATTAAGCGTTTACCATTTTTTTTTGGTTAAGCAAAAAAGCTAACACGTAAAACCTATAAAGGTAAGATAATACTATTATGCTTAAGCTACTACAATTAAGCTTTTTGATGCTAAAGAAAATGGTTCAGAAAGACTTTAATTCTAATATAATGCAAAGAATTAATAGTAATATTAAGCAAGACCATAATGGTTATGCTTACTTAAAACCTTAATGGTAATATTAAGCAAGACCTTAATAGTAATATCAATACTCATTGGTGACACTCATATTTTATTTGCTTCTTGATCATGTTGTTGTTTCAAATATTTTCTACCCTGAAGTGAATGTTCAAAGTTTGAAACTTGTAAATCAGGCTCACATCAAAATTTTAAAATTAGGGTATAAGGAGGATTTAAGGTGTCTGAAATATTATTTCAAATTTTGATCCCTAATGAAAGAATGGATCAAGGATAGATGATCCAAAACGAAGTCAACTAAATCTATATATCTCGTGACATAACCATTCACATTCATGACATTTGTATTCACTAGAAAAGGAGATTTTATTGTACTGAAGGACGTGTCACTACTCAATATAAAATCTTATTGCAATTTTACTACCATGTCCTTGAAAATGGTTGCAATGCCCACCTCCTGAGACCTTGGCAAAAACCCCAATATGAGAATAAGAATTGAGTGGCATAGTGATACAACCTGCATTTAGTAGAAGCTACATGTTCATCCTCTATAGTATCATAATTATTTGCGATTGTTTCTTGAAAGTGAAGCTTCTTCTCTCATATATATGTTTGTAGTTGTTGATATATTTAGGTAGTGATCTGTGTGAATGCACTAGGACTACGGAAGTGCTTTTTCTCCTCTTTAGGAGGTTTTCTTTCCTTGGCATTTATATACACCTATAGCCCTAACGGGTTACTTATCTGTGTACATTCTAGTAGTAATACATTCAGTATTATGTGTTGTGATTCATGATTCTTCTTCTTCCTTGTGTTGTTCTCACGCTTTTGCACACGCCTAACTCTAACGATTAGTATTAGAGCAGGTATCCACTTCATTTAGGGCATCCTCAACACCCCTCTAGTCATAGTCTCATAATCGCATGAAATTTGGTGAGAATTATCAAGGTGATTAGGAGATAAAAAGGCTTTACTTTTTGTGCCAAAATACCAATCTCAACTCGCTTTATTTCGGTCTCCAAATGCACTATCACACTGCTTATGGAAGTTATTTTGTCTTTTTGTGCCAAAGATATATATATAGATTTTGGTTCGCTAGTACTGGCTTCAGGTTTAGTAGAACTCGTGAGGGTATTTTCACTCAACGCTTGCAGATACAATGATTTTTTTGCATCCAGGTATTTTAATTACTGGCTATGGCTGAAACTATTGATGTATTCGATATGTTGGTTGTTAAGGATAATTTGGAGGATACCCATTACCCTTTGTCCCTTTATATGATGCGACATGTATTGGTTGCAAAAGGAGTGTGGAGCATCGTGGAGGGTGTTGAAAAACATCCTTTTATACCTCCAAATATAGCCATTGAAGCTGATGCAAATGGCATTAAAGATGCTGATATTCTTATACATTTTCTTTTTCAAAAATCATTCCATGTTTCAAATTATTCTTATAGAGCCATACATACAAAAACTAAGTTTGCATCAATATGAAATTAAAAATTAAAAAGGATCAAAAGATCTTGATTTTATATTTGTGCAACTCTAAGAAATTTTCTAATCGATTATTCTAGGGTCTAGGTGCTTGCTTTAAACCATGTAATACTTTTATATCTGACATAAAGAATTTCGAAACTTTATATCTACTACAAAATCACGTGGTTATTGCATATAGGTATGTTCGTGTGATTTCTCATTCTGAAATGCATTCTTAAGATCATGTTGAAACATGTTCCAATAATATTGCTTTTATACTTAGAATAGTACAAACACTATAGATTCTGGCAACAAGAGTGAACGTATCCTCATAATCAATAGCATAAGTATGCTTGAAACCCTTTTCCATTAATTGTTCCTCAAAATAAAATCATCAATAATTTTTTTTAATACAGAACAATTACTTATTTTCATATGTTCAGTTCACACGTAAACTATTTCCATGTTGTGTTCTCCTCTAAAGAATCAAAATCTCGTTAGATTCCATTCTGCAATTCTTTGCTTATGTTTGAATCTTCAAAGAATCTCCGATCTTGCTCTTGAATAATCCATTATGTAAAACTAGAATGCAAAATACAATAAGAGGTAATATAACTTGAATTTGCATTTCGTAATCTTATACTCCACCACAGATTGTATGTATATCTTTGCATACAGAATTTATAACTTTGACCAATTTCTTCCATATGTATATGATTACTGATTCAATAAGCTTAGATTCGCCTTTCTTTGTATCCTTTGATACA
Source organism: Ceratopteris richardii (assembly GCA_020310875.1). Classification (NCBI taxonomy): domain Eukaryota; kingdom Viridiplantae; phylum Streptophyta; class Polypodiopsida; order Polypodiales; family Pteridaceae; genus Ceratopteris; species Ceratopteris richardii. The sequence goes on from CM035427.1 coordinate 14,570,636, forward strand.
AGTAAATATATCTTATCATCTGAACCACTTTCAATTTTTGAATTTATATTCGTGGAATCATGTACTACATCATTAATTTCTTCTTGCATTTGGCTTTTTAACCTCCAAACTTGATTATTTTTACCAAGATAATAGATCATAAGTAAATAGTATCTTTTTATATGAGATATAACACTTTTCAAATTGTATATAGGTGACAAAAACACATTTTTCATTTCTTTCTAAAACTTAGTCGTCAATTTGAGACGTCACACAAAAAAAGGTTCCTCTTTATCCTAGAGGTTGAAATACTTTATGGATTCATATTTTTTAGTAACTAATATTCTTCCTAACTCTAGGAGATGTAGGATTTTACAAGATTCTTCGAGGATTTAATCCTTTTCAATGGTAAATGATCAAGTAGTTACAAGCTATGGTTCACACGAATCATCAATTGCTTCCACACAATGTCTTGCATGCTAAGCAAAATGTGTAGGCTTGTACATTTGCACCAACAATAAAATGGCAAAGATCACAAGAGACTTGAGCATATCTTAGCTTTGATGATGGAAAAACTTTTATTTGGATTGTACAAACACCATAACATCATTGGGGAAACTCTATGCTTGGGGCCACCCTTGACCTACTCCACAACGGTCACCCCTTGGACCACATGTGATGGAAATAAAATCAAATCTTCATAGCTATCCAAGACACACTACAAGGGATACGGGCATATAGCGATGGTTAAGACAACACAATTTCGTCGCTATAAAATTGCAAAATGCATCGTAATGAGCATCGCATACACACCATCCATTAAACGACGAACCAAATGACATTTTTTGCGACTTGTGGTGTGATGGGGTCAGCGATACTCGAATAGAGCGTCCCTAACACGACGGTTTTAAATAGCATCGCATAAGTGACGTTCTTTTACGTCACATAAATGATTCTTCTCGGCGTTGCATAAACGACACTAAAACATGTCGCTTATGTGATGCCAACTCGATGCATAGCATTGCTTACATGACGGTCTCTTGACGGAAAAAAATTAGAATGTTGGAGGCTCTTCGATCGGCATTTTCACGCATCCGATCGAAGAGCTCTCCAACGTTGGCAATTGCGTTGCGCTGACGAGCTGAAGCAAGTATACGCAGAATTGTTGTTTTGCCTAAGCTTTCTCTTATTGTCTCCGTCTCTCTCTGTTTCTCTCTTTCTACAACTTTCTCTCTTTGAATTCTCTCTCTCTCTCTCTCCCTCTCTCTCTCTCTCTCCCTTCGTTCTCTCTTTATTGCACGTTATTCAAGAAGCTAACCAATCAAAAAGTATGGCTTACTATTGTAAGTACAATTTAAATTCTTTGTATATCATTTGAATTGTGTTATTTTCATTAGATAGCATACTCACACTTATTGATATGCACTTATACACTTATACATGATGAAGATGCACTTTCACACATATACACATATACACATGCACATACACACACATATATACACACAAATACATGTGCACATACACTTAGACATACACACATATACACATGCATATGCACAAACATTTCTACAACCACATAAGAAGACTTACATGCATGCATTATTGCATATATATATATATATATATATATATATATATATATATATATATATATATATATATACATATATATATATATATATATATATATACATATATATATATATACACATATATATATATATATATATATATATATATATATATATATATATATATATATATATATATATATATATATATATATATATATATATATAGACATACACACTGTAGAGGAGGTACTGGGGTATCCGCTTTTAACAAAAGTAGAGAATGAAAATTGAACACGTCCAGTACATCACCTACTCAAGGGGGGTTCTCTTTAGGGAAGTATACCCTTTAACATTTCTGTGAGCAGGCCGACAACAAGAATTGTACAGAATGGTAAATACTTCAGGAAAAAATATGGACAACCAAGGACCAAGGAAGACCGTACACTGCTCGATTCAATTCCGATGATTACAAAGTTGGGCAAATGATGAATGATACTCAAAAAATGTAAACTCAGGGCTTACAAACCATCCTAAAAATAATTCACTCCAGCACTACAGATTCTTCTCATCAACATAAGGGGCCACTGATATGCAGACTAACTCAGAACAATACAAATGGTAAGATCTTCTCAAGAGAATAGAACACAATCAACTACACTGACTCACGGAAAAGAAGAAAACTCCAAGGCACTTTCTTACACTATAGTGCTCATAGCCCTTCACTGAGAGGCCTCCCCTCTGTATACACGATAGAGTTGCTCCCACAGTAGACTTGAAACCACCAAGTGCAAGAAAGAACTTCTGCCCGTACACGAAACCACTGTATCTATCAAATTGTTGTACCTTGTACATGTACTCCAGTGTACCCAAATGAGCACAAATCCCTTGATTTTATAGGCCCCAATAGGCCAAGAGGGCCTTGCCGAATCTTCACGTCCACTGATCACGCGCCGGTTAATCACCCAAAATTGGGGGGTAGGTCAAATATTCCACTGATTTGAATTGGATCCCTAAAGATAGGTAATTGCCGTGAATGGTTGGTGACAATTCCACTTTCACTTTTGACAATTTCCTTTTACCTTTTCACCCGCCCTGTTTAATCCTGGCAATTCAAATGAAGGGCCCCGTACACTTTGGAAATGCAAAAGCAAATCATCATGGAATGTAGATGTCCTTCCCAAGGCTCCCATTTGAGGTCAAATTCAATCTTGCGTGCTTGCCACGACAATAAGGAACAACTAGAGTCTAATTATACCATAAATTCACCATCTATCTCTAAATGTAGATTGTTCAGCCACAATCCTTCTCAGGTGCTCTGACTCCATTGCTTCCACTGCTCTGTTCTGAGAATGGCCTCCTGTTGAAGGTTTGATATATCCCATGAGGATCCATTGCTTTATTACTTGGAGGATTTCCTGTGTGCTTGGAGTGTGTGTGTGTGAAAGTGTGTGTGTGATGGTGGGTGTATGTGTGTGTGCCGGAGGGAGTGAGAATGTGTGCGGGTGATTGTGTGTGGGCATACATGTGTATGTGGGTGTGTGTTCATATATGTGTGTGCGGATGTGGGAGTGTGTATGTGTGTGTGTGTGCGAGTATGAGTGTATGTGAAAGTGTCTGTGTGCCCCGATGTGAGTGGGTATGCATGAGTGTGTGTGTGTGATTGTGTACGTGTGTGTATTAGTGTATGTGTGGGGATGTAGGTATAAGTGTGTGTGTGTGTGTATATGTACTCGGGTATGTGCATGCGAGGGGAGGGGGTATGTGCGCATGTGTAGGAACATGAGCGTGTGAGGAGTGCGGCGGTGGCGGAGGCTGAGGAGCTAGGCGGGGCGGAGGCTGAGGAGCTAGAGGGCGGAGGGCTGAGGAGCTAGGTGGGGCGGAGGCTGAGGAGCTAGGCGGGGGCGGATGGCGGGCTAAGGCGGAGGGGGGCGGGGAAATTAGGCGGGGGAGGGGAGGGGAACTAGGCGGGGGAGGGGAGGGGAACTAGGCGGGGAAGGGGAGGGGAACTAGGCAGGGGAGGGGAGGGAAACTAGGCAGAGGACGGGGCGGAGTATTAGGCGGAGGGCGGGGCGGAGAGTTAGGAGGAGGGGCGGGGACGGAGAGATGAGGGGGTGGGGTGGGGACGGAGAGATGAGGGGGTGGAGCTGAGGGCGGAGGGGGCGGGTCTCTGCGGGGGTTGAGGGCGGGTCTCTGCGGGGGGTGAGGGCGGGTCTCTGCGGGGGGTGAGGGCGGGTCTCTGCGGGGGGTGAGGGCGGGTGTAGGCGGGAGGGTGCGGGTGCGGGAGGAGGTAGCGGGGCCTGCGGGGTGGGGGTGGCGGGGACCTGCGGGGTGGGGCGCGGAGGGTAGCGGGGAGCGCGGGGCACTAGGGCGGGGGAGGGTCTCTGCGGGGGGGTGAGGGCTGGTGTAGGCGGGAGGGTGCGGGTGCGGGAGGAGGTAGCGGGGCCTGCGGGGTGGGGGTGGCGGGCTACTGCGGGGGCTACGGGGGGGATGCACGCGGGGTGGCGGGGAGGGGAGAGAGTGAGAGAGAGAGAGAGAGAGAGAGAGAGAGAGAGAGAGAGAGAGAGAGAGAGAGAGAGAGAGAGAGAGAGAGAGAGAGAGAGAGAGAGAGAGAGAGAGAGAGAGAGAGAGAGAGAGAGAGAGAGAGAGAGAGAGAGAGAGAGAGAGAGAGAGAGAGAGAGAGAGAGAGAGAGAGAGAGAGAGAGATGTTGGAGCAAGTCTATGACAAGCCTAAGTATTGGCTTGAGTCTCACAAAGTCATTAAAGAAGCTTCAAAATGAAGACTATGTAAAGTTCACTTGTGAACTACCTCTTGTAACTTTTGAAGAGTTTACTTAATGTAAAAGTAAGAGAATCTTAAGTGGTTGAGCCCACATGATCAAGAATGGAAAGAGGAGCCACGAATTCGTGATTTGTGGTAGGTAGAGAATCAAATCAATCATTGATTGATTGGAGAGTGATTGAGGGAAGTTAGCCCCCCAAACTCAACTATAAATAGATGGCGTTTTTAGTCGTCGTTAGAGAGACCTATGTGAAGACCTCCAAGAGCTGAGCTTTATGTCATATCAAGGTGTGATTACGGGGCACACATATGTATCAGTAAGTCATTGTATTGTACAAGCAATATACTTTCATTTTCATGATTATTTGAGTTCATCTTTCCATGTTCTTGTGATGTGTACTACTCACTGCCATTACTTCAGTTTTTCTCAGTCAGCTTGCAGAGATTGTTTCTCTGCACTTGGTTCATCATTTTCAGTGATTTAACTTGGTAAAGTTATCTCTATAAGGCTACTGTATGCTCACAAATTTGCATGTCATTTGGATGTTGGAATCTTCAGTAATGTTCATTTGAAGTCAACAGGGTATGTTCATCTTCACTTCTCTGTCAGGTACCCGACTTTTTCAGTCATCTTGTCAGAGTCATTTCTCCGTGTTTACTCATCCAAATTCAGTGATTTGAAGCTTGTTGGATTCCGCTTACTGTCTAGTATAAGCATACAAATTTTCATGATCATTGGATTCTTACATCTTGAGTTATGGTAATTTGTCTACTCACTGGTCTATTTCTGTAGCAGCCCGTGAAAATCAAGATGATGTCATCACTTGTTAAAAGTCATTCTCAGTGTGTGGTTTGTTATTTTTGATGAGATTACTCTCTAAAGTTAGCTCTTTAAGCTACCTAGCCTTCCCCAAGAGGAATTAATCTAATTGCTGCTATGCTCAGAGAATTATGTAAAACACTGGGCAGGTGTATTAACCAAGAATAGCAAGTTTTCACCTCTGAGCTAACTCCAACTTATCTGTTTTGATCTATCTTTTTGAGAGTGATCTTCCAAGGTACATAGGGTGTCTAATACATCCATTGGCAAGATAAAAGGGCCCACCATCTACTCCTGGAGTTCATTTGGCTAGTGTAGAGCAAAGATTTTGCAACACCTCTTCATCTTCAACACATACCTATCCATCTCTTCACAGTGGTATCAGAGCAAGGTTGGACAACATGGCAGATGGATTTCCTTCATCAATTGACAAATTGGACAGAGGTAACTACTCAGCTTGGTCATTAAGAATGGAAGCTTATCTCCAAGGTAGAAGTTTATATGGTTATGTGGCTGGAGATGAAGTTATGCCAAGTTTCAGGAACAAAAGTCAACCAACACAAGAAGAGCAAGAAAGATTGAGCACATGGTGCTCCAAGGATGCACTTGCAAGGTCTTATCTCCTCAACTCTATCTCAGATTTTTTGTTGCCTCACATTAGAAGTTCTAAGACATCTCAGGAAGTGTGGGATGCACTTGAAGCTTTCTTTGCTTCAAGTACTAAAGCTAGGAAGCATCAACTATGGCTGGATTTCACAACTCTCAAGAAGGCTCCCAAACAAAATGTGACTGATTTTGTCACAAAGCTCAAGGACATAGCAGATCAGTTGGGAAGCATTGGAGAGGTAATAGATGAAGAGCAAATTGTAAGGCAGGTCATCAATGGTTTGAAGGCAGATGACAAGTGGGAAGCATTCACCACAGCTATGGATTTGTACATGGACATGCATGTACCTGATTTCAACACACTCATTGGACAATTACTTACTCAAGAGGCAAAGCTTATAAAAAATGGAGAAAGCTCTAAAGGTAATCAATCTTCAGCTTTATACACGGATAAAAGCAAGTCTAAAGATAACAAAGGAAAGGCAAAGAAAGTGGATGATGAAGCAGGTACATATCAAGCTAACTATGCAGGTAGAGGAAGACATGGCAGAGGTAGAGGAAGAGGAGGTAGACAAGGCAGGGGGAGATCCCAAGACTCCAACTCATGTTCTATTTGTGGATTAACTAATCATACAACTGAAAATTGCTTTAGGAATTCCAGGAATCAAAGAGGCAGAGGATACAATAGAGGAAGTTATGGCTACTCAAGAGGAAGGTTCAACAACTACCATGGCAACTACAACAACTACAATCATTCAAACTATCAAGGAGGCTACAAAGGAAGGAGAGACTACAATAACTACACAGAAGACTCAAACAAAGAGGATTCATTATTGATCATGAACATGGCTATGCCACAAGGTAAATCTGATGAGCATATTTTCTACATAGATTCAGGTTGTTCAAATCATGTGGCAGGAAATGTGGCACTCCTATCAGATTTAGAAGATCCAAGGAATAAGCATGAGGTACAAACAGGAGATGATACAAAACATCCTGTGGAGAAAATAGGCAATGTCAAAGCACCTGATGGAAACATCAACCTACTCAGTAAGGTACTCTATGTCCCTACCATTACAAAGAATTTGATAAGTGTTGGGCAGATAGTAGAGAAAGGGTTGCAAGTCAGGTTCACAAAGGCAGGAGCATTTGTTGAAGATCCAAGTCAAGGATTCAGAAGAATTGCAAAAGGTGAAAAGACAGGTAGATTGTTCACATTTGAATTACAGGACACTAGAAACATTGCTCTCTTTAATTATGGCAGTCAGACACTCAGAGAATTGGAAGTATGGCACAAAAGGTTAGCACATATTGGTGAAAGGTCATTAAAGCAAATTTGCAGGGACCAAAGTGTACTTGGACTCCCTAACTTGTCAAAACAACATATGATTTATAAGTGTAGTGCATGTCAGTTTGGAAAGTCTCACAGGTTACCATTCATGAAGAAAGGTTATATGCATGGAGATCTCTTGGAGTTGGTTCATAGAGATGTATGGGGACCAAGCAAGGAAGCTTCAATATCAGGATCAAGGTATTATGTTTCCTTTATTGATGATTGCAGCAGATGGACTATCCTATTCTTTATGAAACACAAAGATGAAGTTTTTTCATGTTTCAAAAGATATTTGGCTCTTGTGGAGAATCAAACAGGTAAATCACTAAAAAGGCTAAGGTCAGATGGAGGGGGAGAATACTTCTCCCATGAGTTTGATTCTTTTCTTCAAGAAAGAGGAATCAAAAGAGAGGTAAGTACAAGGTACACTCCTGAGCAAAATGGAGTGGCAGAAAGGAGGAATAGGACAATTGTTGAAGCTGCAAGGTCTATGTTAAATGAAAAGCATTTACCTAATTACTTATGGGCTGAGGCTGTATCTACAGCCACTTACTTGATTAACAGGTTGCCTTCAAAATCCCTTGATGGGATGACTCCATATGAGGCTTGGAATGGAAGAAGACCAAGTTTAGATCATTGTAAAATTTTTGGATGTATTGCTTTTGCTCATGTTCCTTCACAGGTTAGAGGCAAGATGGATCCAAAAGCAGAAAGGTGTGTATTTATTGGATATGACAACAATCAAAAGGGCTACAGGTTATACAACCCTACCAACAAAGGATTCTTGGTAAGCAGAGATGTAGTTTTTGATGAGAACAATTCATGGTATGAAGATTCATGCAGGAAGGTCAATTTACCATATGATCTTGAAGAAGATTTTTCAAAGCTTGGTAGAGAACAATCAAAGATTGAAGAACAAGACACCTCAGAGGATGATGAAGAATGTCAGATGGAAAAGATCAAAGCATGAAAGTCTAAAGGTAAAGCAAAATTGCAGGAACTTGAACATGAGGCAGAATCATCACATCATGGCCTAAGAAGATCTATGAGGGAAAAGAAAAAACCAGAAAGGTATGGGTTTGACACCTCATTAGTAACTAAACATTCTATCTACATAGCACAGGACATAAACTAAGAGGAGCCATCATCATTTGAAGAGGCCAAAGCAAAAACAGAATGGAAGCATGCAATGAAGGAAGAGATTGAAGCACTCGAGGAAAACAACACTTGGGATTTGGTGCCCAAGACTTCATCCATGAAGGTAATAGGCTCAAGATGGGTCTATAAACTCAAGAAGAATTCTGATGGTTCCATTAACAGGTATAAGGCAAGGCTTGTAGCAAAAGGCTTTGCACAAACTCAGGGAATTGATTATGAGGAGACCTTCTCTCCTGTGGCAAAGATGCCTACTATTAGGGTTTTGCTTAGTATTGCCTCTTCCAAGAATTGGAAGATACTTCAACTAGATGTGAAGAATGCATTCTTGAATGGTTGGATAACAGAAGAAGTATATATGGCACAACCACCTGGTTTTGAGAGTCAAGTTTATCCTGATTATGTGTGTAAACTTAACAAAGCATTGTATGGTCTCAAGCAAGCTCCAAGAGCTTGGAATTTCAGGCTTGTTTCATTCTTGCAGGACAAAGGCTTTCAACCAAGCAAAGCAGATCCTTCACTCTTTATTAAAAAGAGTAATTCCGAGGTCATCTACCTATGTGTATATGTAGATGATATTATATTGACAGGAAATGATGCAGATGGTATGAAGAAGATCAAAGATCAGATGAGAGAAGAGTTCAAGATAAGTGATTTTGGTTCACTTACCTACTTCCTAGGTTTGGAAGTTGTCTACAAAGATCATGGTTTGTTTCTCACTCAAAGAAAGTACATTAAGGACATGTTGGCAAAATTCAAGATGCAAGATTGTAAGATTGCAGGTACTCCAATGGAGGTTAATCACAAATTGAGCTCACATGAAGGTGAACTCATAGAGGACATCACATCATATCAAAGTCTAGTGGGTAGTCTCAACTATGCCACATTGACAAGAGTAGATATATGTTACAGTGTGAGTGTGCTAAGCCAATTTATGCACACACCAAGGAAACCACATATGGATGCTGCCAAAAGGATACTCAAATATCTCAAAGGAACCATAAATGAAGGACTTTACTATCCTTATGTATCTGATTTAGGTTTGAAGCTATTTTCTGATGCAGATTGGGCTGGCTCCAAGGAAGATAGAAGGAGCACTTCAGGTTATCTTACCTTTGCAGGTTCAAAGCTTATTTCATGGTCATCCAAGAAGCAACCCACAGTTGCTCTCTCTTCTACTGAAGCTGAATATAGAGGTCTTGCCATAGCTACACAGGAAGCTATGTGGATGAAGACATTGTTCAAAGATCTTGGATTGGAGTTTGGAACTCCAACTATTTTTGGTGACAATATGAGTTCTATTCACTTGGCTGCTAATCCTATTTTTCATGCAAGGACTAAACATATTGAAGTTCATTATCATTATGTACGAGAGAAGATCCTAAGCAAGGAGATTCAAATATCATATGTGTCCACTCATCAACAATGTGCAGATATTCTAACTAAAGCATTGGATGGTACAAAGCTTTGCAAATTCAAGGCTATGACTGGTTTGCAGGTAATCTTGGAAGATTGAAGACCTCAAGCATACTTGGCTTGAGGGGGAGCTGTTGGAGCAAGTCTATGACAAGCCTAAGTATTGGCTTGAGTCTCACAAAGTCATTAAAGAAGCTTCAAAATGAAGACTATGTAAAGTTCACTTGTGAACTACCTCTTGTAACTTTTGAAGAGTTTACTTAATGTAAAAGTAAGAGAATCTTAAGTGGTTGAGCCCACATGATCAAGAATGGAAAGAGGAGCCACGAATTCGTGATTTGTGGTAGGTAGAGAATCAAATCAATCATTGATTGATTGGAGAGTGATTGAGGGAAGTTAGCCCCCCAAACTCAACTATAAATAGATGGCGTTTTTAGTCGTCGTTAGAGAGACCTATGTGAAGACCTCCAAGAGCTTAGCTTTATGCCATATCAAGGTGTGATTACAAGGCACACATATGTATCAGTAAGTCATTGTATTGTACAAGCAATATACTTTCATTTTCATGATTATTTGAGTTCATCTTTCCATGTTCTTGTGATGTGTACTACTCACTGCCATTACTTCAGTTTTTCTCAGTCAGCTTGCAGAGATTGTTTCTCTGCACTTGGTTCATCATTTTCAGTGATTTAACTTGGTAAAGTTAGCTCTATAAGGCTACTATATGCTCACAAATTTTCATGTCATTTGGATGTTGGAATCTTCAGTTATGTTCATTTGAAGTCAACAGGGTATGTTCATCTTCACTTCTCTGTCAGGTACCCGACTTTTTCAGTCATCTTGTCAGAGTCATTTCTCAGTGTTTACTCATTTGAATTCAGTAATTTCAAGCTTGTTGGATTCAGCTTACTGTCTAGTATAAGCATACAAATTTTCATGATCATTGGATTCTTAGATCTTGAGTTATGTTAATTTGTCTACTCACTGGTCTATTTCTGTAGCAGCCCGTGAAAATCGGGATGATGTCATCACTTGTTAAAAGTCATTCTCAGTGTGTGGTTTGTTATTTTTGATGAGATTACTCTCTAAAGTTAGCTCTTTAAGCTACCTAGCCTTCCCCAAGAGGAATTAATCTAATTGCTGCTGTGCTCAGAGAATTATGTAAAACACTGGACAGGTGTATTAACCAAGAATAGCAAGTTTTCACCTCTGAGCAAACTCCAACTTATCTGTTTTGATCTATCTTTTTGAGAGTGATCTTCCAAGGTACATAGGGTGTCTAATACATCCATTGGCAAGCTAAAAGGGCCCACCATCTACTCCTGGAGTTCATTTGGCTAGTGTAGAGCAAAGATTTTGCAACACCTCTTCATCTTCAACACATACCTATCCATCTCTTCACAAGAGAGAGAGAGAGAGAAGGGAAGGAACGCGGGAGAGAGGAGAGAGAGAGAGAGAGAGAGGGAGAGAGAGAGAGAGGGAGAAGGAGAGAGGGAGAGAGAGGGACTGCGTGGAGGGGGAGGGCTGCGGGTCACGCGGAAGGGGGGGGCTACGGGTCACGCGGAGAGGGAGAGAGAGAGAGAGAGAGAGAGAGAGAGAGAGAGAGAGAGAGAGAGAGAGAGAGAGAGAGAGAGAGAGAGAGAGAGAGAGAGAGAGAGAGAGAGAGAGAGAGAGAGAGAGAGAGAGAGAGAGAGAGAGAAGGGACGAGAAGGCGGGGAGAGAGAAGGAAGAGAGAGGGAGAGAGAGGGGAGAGAGAGAAGAAAGAAAGAGAGAGGGACCGAGAGAGAGGAGGGGGATCTACAGACCCCCACATCAAGATTTTGCACCGTCCCTGGTGCAATTTCTTCAGAATGAACTTGCAGACCCTCCAGTTGCACTGCCAGGACTCCATACCACACTTTTGGAGAACCAAAATACATATAATTCACAGAATACCAGTGGTGATCTTCAACATGCCAACAAAAGGAGGAGAAACACATTCCCATATACAGCCAGGGAACAAGAACTCCAGAGATTTTCTCCTCCTCAAAAGCTAAGATTGATCCACCCAGCTGAGCAATGCTACTCAAATTCCACCCAGAGCTTTCATAGGAGCTGTGTGTCTCTCCAAGTCTGTCCTGAGGAAAACCACGACCAAACTTTCTTGTCTCTATCTCAGCACCAATAAGGACTTCCAATTGCTCAGCTGCATGCTCCACTATTCGCCAATATTCCCCTTCTACACAATCAATAGAAGCTTTCTCCCGAAAAGATCCATGAACCAGCTTCTCCCTCTCGTTCAAACCAAAATATTCATCCTTAAACTGGTTATCATATTTTTCAAAGGACTCTAATGTGAATGGTGGCCCGTGCTCAAAACCAAATGTTCCATCCTTATCTGAAGATTCTGTGCAAACATCTATAGGAATTAATCGAGGACGGCCTCTTTTCCGTTTCTTCTGTTCCTTGATCCATCCTAAAGGTATATTTGAGAATGGGAGTCCTTGAAGGTCACAATTAGCTTCCTCGGATGCCGGCACAACTTTGTCACTTTCTGGTCCTGCAAGCATAAGATCATCCGATTCCTCATGTTTACCTGCCTTATCCTTACATACCATCGTAATGGCGCTGAGTGTTGAATTTTGATTATCTGGCTCAATTAGAGATTTATGTCCTTCAGGAGGTGCCTGCAAAAGATAAGCTTGACTTCCTTGCTTACTCTTTTCTATTTTGTTCAAGTGAAGAACATCAGTTTTTCCCTCTTCCCGTCCTCCTTGTGTTGCTTCTGCAAAATCCTCATTTACCTCACATATCTCCACTGTGCAGCATTCTGCACTTCCCATCATCCAACTTAATAGGGCATCATCTTCTGAAGGCATTACCTGAGTTTCCATTGCATACCCAGTAGCCTTGTTGATGTCTGATCCTTCTTCCAAATGTAACTGTAAATGATTGTTAGTACATGTGGAAATCCATAACTTGTTCTTTCCCCAATCCTGTAGAGCCTTTGCTTGCTTTAACCAAGGCCTTCCCAAGAGTAGGGGGTATGAGGTCTCCTATGGCAGGGCAATAACAACAAAGTCTAAAAAAAATGGCAACCCTGCACTATCATAAGTACCTTTTCGACAATGCCCAGCGGTGCAACCCGACGTTGATCTGCTAAGGTGACTGTGAATGGTGCCATTTTGGTGGGGTTCAAATTTAGCTTCTTCATTGTAAAATCTGGCATCAAATTGATACCAGAGCCTCCATCTATGATCACACCTGTAAGAGCTTCATCCTTTATACAAACTAATAATCTTGAACTTTGGTAGTCTGCTAAGGGTGCAGGGGGAAAATCAACCATGAACCCATCTATACTAGGTGATTGGACCAAGTGAGCAGAGTGTATAATCTTCAGTAAGTCACTTCTTATTTTTGAATCCATCCTTATAAGTTCATATAGACTAACCTTGTGATGAATACCTTTCAAGATCTGATCAATGTTTACCTCCTGAGTATTTTCTTGTAGACGTGTTGGTTGGCCCCTTAGAGAAGTAGTCATTTCTTCATAAGCTTCTTCAATTTCCACTTGGTCCTTCCATCCAGACTTCTTTTCTTCCTCTTTATCCTGAATTCCTTGTTGTTCCCCCCTAAGATTTGATGCTGCTTGCCTAGCTCTTGTCATTATGGGCATTGCAGAGGATGAAACAGCATAAGTCTGAGTGGTTTTTCCTTCTTCATGTGGAGAGACTGCAATCATATGAATTGGAGCAGGACGACCTCTCGGGCAATCTTTGGTATAATGATCCTTGGCCTCTGGACAATGTTGACAAGGAGGTGCATCTTCTGGGAGGGAACACCTATTTTGCATGTGACCATATTGACCACAACGATAGCACATCAAGGGTCTATTATATCTAGGCTTTGCAGGCCTATTCTCCTCTCTATTAGATGTATTTGAAGTACTAGCATAGTGTGAATCCAAAGTTTGAGGGTTACCTCTCTGCTGTGTACCCTTGAGGTAATAGCAATCTCTGGCTTCATGACCATCTTTTCCACAAAATTGACAGCTTACCTTAATAGGGCAATTAGCATTGGAATGTCCATTGTTGTTACAGATTGTACACCAAATTTGTTTCCTTATATCCTGAGTGGTCTTCAAATCTTCTAACTCTCGGCGAAGTTGAGCTACTTCATCATCAGTGCGACGCAGTGGTGGCAAGACCTTCTCTTCTTGTTGATTTTGTTGCATCTTCAATGCTTCCAGTTCTCTCCTTAGTTGCTCAATAGGATCCAGGTCTGCAGCATACTTTTGTTGTATATCCCCTTCAAAATTTTGCCTTGCTTCTTCAATGCGTGATGCCGCTGCAACAAAATCATTGAGAGTGGCATCCAATCTAAGAGATTCACGAAGCTTCTGCTGAGATGACCTTGGCAGAGCCTTCTCTATCCACTTTTTAACCAAAAAGTCACCTGGAGCATGTGGCAGACGTGCAACAAGTGCTTTTGTTCTAGTGTGAAGTTCATGAAAGGATTCACCTAATCTTAGCTTCAAATTCTCTAGCTGATCTAGAGCTCTTTCTGAGGAATCACTTGGTTGGAATGTCTGTGAGAAAGCCGCCTTTAGAGCCTCCCATGTAGTGAAATAGCCATCTGCATATTGACTATACCATTTATCTGCAAGAACCTCCAATGTGGACGGAAAAAGTGCCAACATTGCATCTTCTCTATTCTGCAGACCACGTCCACGGCATAAAGAGATAAATCTCCTCACATGATCATCAGCATCTTCATAAGCATGTCCCTTGAAGGTAGGGAATTTGATATTTAATCTGGAGAGTAAATGAGAGAGATCCTCCATTTGTACTGGTGTTTCTTCGGACGTATCTGAGGAGAAGTCTAGTGTTCTCCTATGCCCTTCTTTTGACAATGGTGTCGCACCCAAATCAATAGATAAATTTAGGGAGGACAGAGGGGAGGTAGACTCACCAGCCGTGGTTATTGCTAATTTGTTAAGGCTCCTTTGAACACGAAGAGATTCCTTATCTGCTCGTGTATGGGTCATGTACCTATTCGCACTTGCAATAGGGCAAAACACCTCTCACAGAAATGCAAAGGTCCCACCAGGCGTGCCAAACTGTAGAGGAGGTACTGGGGTATCCGCTTTTAACAAAAGTAGAGAATGAAAATTGAACACGTCCAGTACATCACCTACTCAAGGGGGGTTCTCTTTAGGGAAGTATACCCTTTAACATTTCTATGAGCAGGCCGACAACAAGAATTGTACAGAATGGTAAATACTTCAGGAAAAAATATGGACAACCAAGGACCAAGGAAGACCGTACACTGCTCGATTCAATTTCGATGATTACAAAGTTGGGCAAATGATGAATGATACTCAAAAAATGTAAACTCAGGGCTAACAAACCATCCTAAAAATAATTCACTCCAGCACTACAGATTCTTCTCATCAACATAAGGGGCCACTGATATGCAGACTAACTCAGAACAATACAAATGGTAAGATCTTCTCAAGAGAATAGAACACAATCAACTACACTGACTCACAGAAAAGAAGAAAACTCCAAGGCACTTTCTTACACTATAGTGCTCATAGCCCTTCACTGAGAGGCCTCCCCTCTGTATACACGACAGAGTTGCTCCCACAGTAGACTTGAAACCACCAAGTGCAAGAAAGAACTTCTGCCCGTACACGAAACCACTGTATCTATCAAATTGTTGTACCTTGTACATGTACTCCAGTGTACCCAAATGAGCACAAATCCCTTGATTTTATAGGCCCCAATAGGCCAAGAGGGCCTTGCCGAATCTTCACGTCCACTGATCACGCGCCGGTTAATCACCCAAAATTAGGGGGTAGGTCAAATATTCCACTGATTTGAATTGGATCCCTAAAGATAGGTAATTTCCGTGAATGGTTGGTGACAATTCCACTTTCACTTTTGACAATTTCCTTTTACCTTTTCACCCGCCCTGTTTAATCCTGGCAATTCAAATGAAGGGCCCCGTACACTTTGGAAATGCAAAAGCAAATCATCATGGAATGTAGATGTCCTTTCCAAGGCTCCCATTTGAGGTCAAATTCAATCTTGCGTGCTTGCCACGACAATAAGGAACAACTAGAGTCTAATTATACCATAAATTCACCATCTATCTCTAAATGTAGATTGTTCAGCCACAATCCTTCTCAGGTGCTCTGACTCCATTGCTTCCACTGCTCTGTTCTGAGAATGGCCTCCTGTTGAAGGTTTGATATATCCCATGAGGATCCATTGCTTTATTACTTGGAGGATTTCCTGTGTGCTTGGAGTGTGTGTGTGTGAAAGTGTGTGTGTGGGGGTGGGTGTATGTGTGTGTGCCGGAGGGAGTGAGAATGTGTGCGGGTGATTGTGTGTGGGCATACATGTGTATGTGGGTGTGTGTTCATATATGTGTGTGCGGATGTGGGAGTGTGTATGTGTGTGTGTGTGCGAGTATGAGTGTATGTGAAAGTGTCTGTGTGCCCCGATGTGAGTGGGTATGCATGAGTGTGTGTGTGTGATTGTGTACGTGTGTGTATTAGTGTATGTGTGGGGATGTAGGTATAAGTGTGTGTGTGTGTATATGTACTCAGGTATGTGCATGCGAGGGGAGGGGGTATGTGCGCATGTGTAGGAACGTGAGCATGTGAGGAGTGCGGCGGGGGCGGAGGCTGAGGAGCTAGGCGGGGCGGAGGCTGATGAGCTACAGGGCGGAGGGCTGAGGAGCTAGGCGGGGCGGAGGCTGAGGAGCTAGGCGGGGGCGGATGGCGGGCTAAGGCGGAGGGGGGCGGGGAAATTAGGCGGGGGAGGGGAGGGGAACTAGGCGGGGGAGGGGAGGGGAACTAGGCGGGGAAGGGGAGGGGAACTAGGCGGGGGAGGGGAGGGAAACTAGGCAGAGGGCGGGGCGGAGTATTAAGCGGAGGGCGGGGCGGAGAGTTAGGAGGAGGGGCGGGGATGGAGAGATGAGGGGGTGGGGCGGGGACGGAGAGATGAGGGGGTGGAGCTGAGGGCGGGTCTCTGCGGGGGGTGAGGGCGGGTCTCTGCGGGGGGTGAGGGCGGGTGTAGGCGGGAGGGTGCGGGTGCGGGAGGAGGTAGCGGGGCCTGCGGGGTGGGGGTGGCGGGGACCTGTGGGGTGGGGCGCGGAGGGTAGCGGGGAGCGCGGGGCAGCAGGGCGGGGGAGGGTCTCTGCGGGGGGGTGAGGGCGGGTGTAGGCGGGAGGGTGCGGGTGCGGGAGGAGGTAGCGGGGCCTGCGGGGTGGGGGTGGCGGGCTACTGCGGGGGCTCCGGGGGGGATGCACGCGGGGTGGCGGGGAGGAGAGAGTGAGAGAGAGAGAGAGAGAGAGAGAGAGAGAGAGAGAGAGAGAGAGAGAGAGAGAGAGAGAGAGAGAGAGAGAGAGAGAGAGAGAGAGAGAGAGAGAAAGAGAGAGAGAGAGAGAGAGAGAGAGAGAGAGAGAGAGAGAGAGAGAGAGAGAGAGAGAGAGAGAGAGAGAGAGAGAGAGAGAGAGAGAGAGAGAGAGAGAAAAGGGAAGGAACGCGGGAGAGAGGAGAGAGAGAGAGAGAGAGAGAGAGGGAGGGAGAAGGAGAGAGGGAGAGAGAGGGACTGCGCGGAGGGGGAGGGCTACGGGTCACGCGGAAGGGGGGGGCTGCGGGTCACGCGGAGAGGGAGAGAGAGAGAGAGAGAGAGAGAGAGAGAGAGAGAGAGAGAGAGAGAGAGAGAGAGAGAGAGAGAGAGAGAGAGAGAGAGAGAGAGAGAGAGAGAGAGAGAGAGAGAGAGAGAGAGAGAGAGAGAGAGAGAGAGAGAGAGAGAGAGAGAGAGAGAGAGAGAGAGAGAGAGAGAGAGAGAGAGAGAGAGAGAGAGAGAGAGAGAGAGAGAGAGAGAGAAGGGACGAGAAGGCGGGGAGAGAGAAGGAAGAGAGAGGGAGAGAGAGGGGAGAGAGAGAAGGAAGAAAGAGAGAGGGACCGAGAGAGAGGAGGGGGATCTACACACACATTAACATATATGCAAATACATGTATATGCACATCCACATGGATGCAAATGGAAATGCATCCACATACACATGCATGTTTCATACATATACACATGCATATACATACATTATACACATACATACACATATATATGCACATACGTACACACACATATACACATGCACACACACATGCACATACCTACATATACACATATACATGCACATACACACATATACACATAGAGTTACACATATACATGCACATACATATACACAAACATATACATGCACATGCACATACTCATACACACATATACACTTACACATGCACATACATACATATACACACACATACACATGCACATACATACATATACTGTATCATGGCATTTCTCTCTCTCTCTCTCTCTCTCTCTCTCTCTCTGTCTCTCTCCCCCCCTCCAACCCCACCCTCCCCTCATCTTTTCCCCCACCACCCCCGTGGCCCCACCATCACCACAACTCCCTCCAATCCCACCCTCCCCTCATATTTTCCACCACCACCCCCGCGGCCCCCACCATCACCACAACCCCCACCAACCCCACCCTCCCCACATGTTTTCCCCCAACACCCCCACGGCCCCCACCATCAACACAACCCCCTCTAACCCCACCCTCCCCTCATCTTTTCCCTCACCACTCCCACGGCCCCCACCATCACCACAACCCCCTCCGACCACACCCTCCCCTCACCTTTTCCCCCACCGCCCTCGCGGCCCCCACCATCACCACAACCCCACCCTACCCTCATCTCTTCCTCCACCACCCCTACGGCCCCCACCATCACCACAACCCCCTCCAACCCCACCCTCCCCTAATCTTTTCCCTGCCCCGATCCCCGTGGCCCTTACCATCACCACAACCGCCTCCAACCCCACCCTCTCCTCATCTTTTCCCCCACCACTTCCGCGGTCCTCACCATCACCACAACCCCCTCCAACCCCACTCTCCCCTCATCGTTTCCCCCAGCACCTCCACAGCCCCCACCATCACCAAAACCCCCTCCAACCCCACTCTCCCCTCATCTTTTCCGCCACCACCCCCGCGGCCCCCACCATCACCACAACCCCCTCCAAGCCCACTCTCCCCTCTTCTTTTCTCCCACCACCCCCGCGGCGCCCATCATCACCACAACCCCCTCCAACTCCACCGTCCCCTCATCTTTTCCCCCACCACCCCCGCAGCCCCCACCATCACCACAACGCCTCCCAAGTCCACCCTCCCCTCATCTTTTCCCCCACCACCCCTGTAGCCCCCACCATCACCACAACCCCCTTCAACCCTACTCTCCCCTCATCTTTTCTCCCACCACCCCCGTGGCACCCACCATCACCACACCCCCCTCCCACCCCACCCTCCCCTCATCTTTTCCCCCACCACCCCCGTGGCCCACACCATCACCACAACCCCCTCCAACTCCACCCTCCCCTCATCTTTTCCCCCACCACCCCCGCAGCCCCCACCGCCACCACAACCCCCTCCAACCTCACCCTCCCCTCATCTTTTCCCCCACCACCACCACAACCCCCTCCAACCCCACCCTCCCATCATCTTTTCCCCCACCATCCCCGCGGCCACCACCATCACCACAACCCCCTCCAACCCCACCCTCCCCTTATCTTTTCCCCCACCAGCCCTGCGGCCCCCACCATCACCACAACCCCCTCCAACCCCACCCTCTCCTCATCTTTTCCCCCACCACCTCCGCAGCCCCCACCAACACCACAACCCCCTCCAACCCCACTCTCCCCTCATCTTTTCCCCCACCACCTCCGTGGCCCCCAACATCACCACAACCCCACTCTCCCCTCATCTTTTCCCCCACCACCCCCACGGCCCCAATCTTCACCAAAACCCCCTCCAACCCGACTCTCCCCTCTTCTTTTCCTCCACCACCCGTGCGGCCCCTGCCATCACCACACCCCTCCAACTCCACCCTCCTCTCATCTTTTCCCCCACCACCCCCGCGGCCCCCACCATCACCACAACCCCCTCCAACTCCACCCTCCCCTCATCTTTTCCCCCACCACCCCCGCAGCCCCCACCATCGCGACAACCTTCTCCAACCCCACCCTTCCCTCATCTTTTCCCCCACCACCCCGGCGGCCCCCACCATCTCCACAACCCCCTCCAACCCCACCCTCCCCTCATCTTTTCCCCCACCACCCTCGCGGCCCCCACCATCACCACAACCCCGCTCCAACTCCACCCTGCCCTCATCTTTTCTCCCACCATCCCTGTGGCCCCCACCATCACCACAATCCCCTCCAACCCCACCCTCCCCTCATCCTTTCCCCCACCACCCCCACGACTCCCACCATCACCACAACCCCCTCCATCCCCACCGTCCCCTCATTTTTTCCCCCACCACCCCCTGTGGCCCCCACCATCACCACAACCCCCTTCAACCCCACCCTCTCCTCATCTTTTCCCCCACCACCTCCATGGCACCCACCATCACCACAACCCCCTCCAACCCCACTCTCCCCTCATCTTTTCCCCCACCAGGTCCGCGGCCCCCACCATCACCACAACACCCTCCAACCCCACTCTCCCCTCATCTTTTCCCTCACCACCCCCATGGCCCCCACCATGACCACAACCCCCTTGAACTCCACTCTCCCCTCTTCTTTTCCCCCACCATCCTCACGACCGCCACCATCACCACAACCCCCTCCAACTCCACCCTCCCCTCATCTTTTCCCCCAGCACCCCCGCAGCCCCTACCATCACCACAACCCCCTACAACCCCGCCCTCCCCTCATCTTTTCCCCCACCACCCCGGCGGCCCCCACCATCACCACAACCCCCTCCAATCCCACCCTCCCCTCATCTTCTCCCCCACCACCCCCGGAGCCCCCACCATCACCACAACCCCCTCCAACCTCACCCTCTCCTCATCTTTTCCCCCACCACCCCTGCGGCCCCCACCATCACCACAACCCCCTCCAACCCCACCTTCCCTAATCTTTTCCCCCACCACCCCCACGGCCCCCACCATCACCACAACCCCCTCCAACCCCACTCTCCCCTCACCTTTACCCCCACCACCCCTGCGGCCCCCACCATCACCACTACCCCCTCCAACCCCACCCTCCTCTCATCTTTTCCCCCACCACGCCGGTGGCCCCCACCATCACCACAACCTCCTCCAAGTACACCCTTCCCTCATCTTTTCCCCAACCACCCCTGCGGCCCCCACCATCACCACAACCCCCTCCAACCCCACTCTCCCCTCATCTTTTCCCCCACCAACCCCGCGGCCCCCACCATCACCACAACCCCCTCCAACCCCACCCTCCCCTCATCTCTTTCCCCCCCACAATCTCCCACAATTTCCCACGACCTCCCACAAAGTTCTCAGCAGTTTGGATGGATATTTTGAGGATCCTTTTTCAACCAAACACTAGAGTGTTATATATCATTGGAAAGCTCTCGAGGATTACTTTCCAATGATGCAATAATAATTGTTGAAAGCTTGGATCAATTTTTGACCAACAATGATTTCTCCCACCACTCCACCGACACCTCCCATACCCCCCGCAACCTGCACAACCAACCCCCACAATCTCCACCCACACCTCCCTCACCACCCACCATCTCTCCTACTCTATATGTAAAGGTCACAAGCTACTACAAAAATTATGTGAAGGATGTTTTCTGAGGGTCATTCGAATATCACGGGTGGCACAAAATGAGGATCTCAGCTTGGATGCAAAAGTGATAGTAAAAGTGTAAGTGGTAAAAGTGAAACTGGAGAAATAATTGTTGCCGCCAACCATTCATGATGACTGCCTATTTTTTAGGATCCAATTCAAGATTGGTGGAATATTTGATCTACCCCTCCAATTTTGGGCAATAGATCGGCGCATGATCAGTGGACGTGAGGAATCGGCAAGGCTCTCTGGGCCTATTGGAGCCTATAAAAGCAATGGACTTCTGTTCACTTGGGAGACAAATATACATACATACGTAGAGGGGTCCTCTCTTTGCACTATGTGGCTTCAAGCCTACTATAGGAAGTCACTCTGTGGTGAGGATATAGAGCGTGGGCTTCCCAGTGGAGGGCTAATAGCACTATACTGTGAAGGAAGTGGCTTGGATTTGTCATTCATTGTGAGTCAGTGGTATTTTTGGTGTTAGTGGTATTTTTGTGCTCTTCTCCTTGCAGCAAGTCTTCAAACTTTGTACTGATTGGTACCAGTCTACATCTAGTTGTGTTCATTGTATGGATTGGATGAATCTCTTGTATTGATGCTGCTTAGTTCTGAGTGGTATGTTAGCATAGTGCATCAACTTTTGAGCATTTCTTTTGCCTATATTGTAATCATTTGTGTGGTCTAAGGAGTGGTTTCGTCTTTTACTATTGCCATTGTCATTGATCTTCTCTCTGAGCGTCTACATTTACTATACAATGATTGTGATTTTCCTGCTCACAGAAATGTTAAAGGGTATACTTCCCTAAAGAGGACCTCCCTTGATTAGACGAAGTACGGGAAGTGCATATTTTCTGCTCTTGTTAAAAGTAGATACCCCAATACCTTCTCTACATATACACACACATACATATACACTTAGGTACACACATATGAATGAATTATATAATTAAAGTATTAAAACATATATACACATGCACACACATGCACATACCTACATATACATATATACATGCACATACACACATATACACATAGAGTTACACATATACATGCACATACATATACACACACATACACATGCACATGCACATACTCATACACACATATACACTTATGCATGCACATGCACATACATACATATACACACACATACACATGCACATACACACATATACGCACACATACGTATACACTTAGGTATGCACATATGATTGATTTATTTAAGTAAAGTATTAAAACACATTCTTAATATAATAAATAATAACAATCAAAAGAACAAAACTCTTCATTACTTAATACCATACACACAATTCAAAACATAACTGAAATGAAAAATGTATAGATAAATATATATATATATATATATATATATATATATATATATATATATATATATATATATATATATATATATATATATATATATATATATATATATATATATATATATGTGTGTGTGTGTGTGTGTGTAAATACATATAATCCAATGTCATAATCAAATAAAATCCTAATCATCATCATCATCATCAGCAGTATCATGATCATCCTGATCATCCTCATCCTCATCGTCATGATCACCTTGTGACGAACGAGATCGTCCCTCCTGTGTTTGTCTCTCCACCTCATCTATATCTGTCTCTCCATAATACTCATGTATTACATATAACAAACATAAATAAATAAAACAATTAAATCATTCATAAGAATAAAATAATTATATAAAATTTAATAATACTCACAAAGGCATCAGGATGATCTCGCATATACTTGCTCAAACGTCGATATCCAAAATGTGTAGCATACTCGATCTCATGTTTCGTAGGATATTGGCCATTATCCTTCTCCTGCATTGAAACAAATAAAAAAGATTAGTTGCTGGCATTTTAACTAAAATAAAATATTAACTCACAATAATACATATACTTACAAATGTAGCTACAAAACCATTATGGCCCATTTGGCCTAGGTGCAATGTGTGGCCCGACTCCACTCTCTTCTTTGCAGCAGCTTGTTTATTTAAGAAAAAAATACATAAATTAAATGTAAAAAACTACTAAAATATATACAAATTATAAATATAAACTATTAATTTGTGTACCTTCTACTGAGGAAATGACTCCTGAAGACATAGCTGTCTACGGAAGAACTACCATGTCTCAGGTGGTATGTTAGGTCGCCTCTTATTTTTTTCCACCATACAATATCTCCTGTTAAAAACAAAAAAAAAAATTCAGAATGCATACACATATATACACACACATACACATACACATACCCATATACACATATACATGCAAACATATACGCATACGTATATGTATACACATATACATACATATAACATAAACACACATATACATATCCACATATATACATACACACACATGCAAGCATATACACTCATTCATACAAAATACATGCATTTATCCCACAATAATGTGTAGTTGTGTATATGTGAATATGTGTGTATGTGTAAATGTGTATATGTGAATATGTGTGTATGTGTAAATACGTATATGTAGATAATTAGATTATTAATATCAAATACCATTATTTGTAGATTCTGATCAATCAGATGGAATCCACCACCGTCTCCTCATCGTGCAACGACTATATACTATACTTATATCAAACATTTAATTTTAAATATATTTGATGGATACATAACTTTTTTTTTTGTTTCTTATTATGTGCAAATTTTGATCAATCAGAGGGTACTCCACCACCTCCTACCCATGCAACGACTTCACATGTGTCATCCGATAGGGTTTATGATGAATTTTACTATCAAGAGCATATTATATGTTGGTGTAACTCTTTTTATGGCACGTATCGATGATGGGGGAAGTATCTCAACCCCTAAGCAACGATGAAGCGCGAATGACCTCCACAGGTATCCTTCTTTGACCTCTGCACACCAAAAATGCTCTTACTCAGAGCTTATGCAGAGAACTCCAGTGAGCTTTTGTAGACCTGTAGTAGACACCAAGGGCTTTCCAACAAATCAAATTTCACTTGAAATGGATGCTTACACAAAGAGAAACAATGTCTACAACATGAGCTAGTTGAATGCTCACAACTGCTAGTCAAGCAGAGACCTCACTTCACTCCAGCAAACTTTTCTCACAGATTATAGAGAGAATGAATCTCAAACTTGGGTCAACTTTAGAGCACTCTAATAGCTACCCAATGACACCAAAATCATAGCAAATGAATACATAGAGAAGGAGAACCAGCCCTTACAACAGAGAGCAAAATATTTCCAACAGAGCCTACACAAAGAGAGAGATATCAATCACACAACTTCACTAAAATGAATGTTGCTCCCAGCTTACTCAGAGAATGCTCCAGAGAATTGGTAAGCATAAAATAGACTCTTATAGCTATCCAATGAGACAAGAATTACATCAAATGGATACCATATGAGGGAGAAGCAATGCTAACAACTCAGGGGTAGAGAGTTGCAACACTGCCTGCGCACACACATAGATATGCCTACTAAAAGAAAACAAACAAGCAAGCAAGGGGGTTGCTTAAGCAAGGGGCTTGCTTATCACAACTCCAGCACTTAGTGCTCACTTTACATGAGCTAAAACTCCAAGAAGATGGCCCAAAAGAAGTCGGGATACATGCTCCTTTTATAGTGAGAAGAGTGCCCCTAAAATCTAGGAACTATCTTTCCAAATCAGCCTCCTAACTTGGAGGAATTAGTTGAGATGACTTGGGGAGTGGTTGAGTGACTTTTCTTGATGGAATCTCGTGGCTTTTGGCTTCCTTTGATTGCTCCACATTTCCATAAAAGATTCCCCACGAATTTTTAGCTTGAAGCTTGACTTTTAACACTCCCCCTCAAGCTTCAATTCTTCATCCTCATCCAAGCTCCTTCATGTTGATGCATTGCTTGAATTTTGAAATCTTCATCCCATCCAAAGCCTTTGTAAACATGTCCGCAACTTGGTCCTTGGTACCAATATGATGTACTGAAACTTCCTTGGATATCACCTTTTCCCTTATGAAGTGATAGTGCACTTCAATATGCTTGGTTCTAGCATGATAGACAGGATTTGATGCTAGATGAATGCTACTCATGTTGTCACAAAAAATTGGATATGTGTCAACCTGCAAATTAAGCTCCATAAATAACTTCTTAATCCACATTAGCTCACATGTGACTTGAGCCAAAGCTCTATACTCAGCCTCGGTGGAAGATAATGCCACCGTGGGTTGCTTCTTTGAAATCCATGAGATGATCTTGCTACCTAGCATGACTAGGTAACCACTTGTACTCCTTCTATCTTCCTTCGAACCGGCCCAATCGGCATCGGAATAAGCTTTGACCTGCATATCATCATCAAATGAGTAGAACAATCCTTCATTTATAGTGGCTTTGAGATATCGCAACATTCTTCTTGCAGCTTGCAAGTGTGTAGTCCTTGGACTATGCATAAATTGTGATAACACTCCAACTCCATATGCTATGTCGGGCCTGGTTATTGTGGCATAATTGAAAGAGCCTACAATAGATCGATACAAAGTTACATCCTCTAATGGCTCTCCATCAATGGAGCTTAGCTTTACATTAACTTCCATGGGATTTGAAATAGGCTTGCAATGTAGCATCCCAAACCTCTCAAGTAGGTCTAGAATATACTTCCTTTGTATGAGCATAATACCTTCTTCTTTGTATACAACTTCAATGCCAAGAAAATACCTAAGATCTCCAAGATCAGAGATCCTAAACTCCTTTCCAAGCTTTGCCTTGATCTCCTCAATGCCCTTTGTATCATTACCTGTAATGATAAGATCATCTACATACACACACATGTAGACCACAAGTTCTCCTCTTTGTTTGATGAAGAGAGATGGATCCGCCTTGCATTGATTGTAACCACATTTGATCAAATAGTCCACCAATCTTTGGTTCCAAGCCCTTGGAGCTTGCTTTAGGCCATAAAGTGCCTTCTTCAACCTACAAACATGATGTGGAAACTCTTTATGAACAAAACCTAGTGGTTGCTCCATGTATACCTCTTCTTCCAAGTCTCCATTGAGAAAGGCATTCTTGATATCCAATTGGAAGAGCTTCCATCCTTTGCTAGCAGCCATTGCAATGAGTGTCCTAATGGTGCTCATCTTTGCCACGGGGCTGAATGTCTCTTCAAAGTCCACTCCATAGGTTTGTGCAAAACCCTTGGCCACCAATCTTGCTTTGAACCTAGAAATAGATCAATCTGAATTCCTCTTTACTTTATACACCCACTTATTACCTATTACCTTCATGTTCTCCTTCTTGGGCACTAGAGTCCATGTTTGATTTTCCTCAAGTGCGTCGATCTCTTCTTGCATTGCCTCTTTCCATTCGGTGTACCTGCTTGCATCTTCATAGCAATCGGGCTCATGATCTTCTACTACTTTGTTCATATATGCATAATGTGTTGCCATGTATGAATCATAAGTAAACCTTTGAGTTGGATACTTAACTCTAGAAGACTTCCTTTCTTCACCTTTTGGAGGAATAAACCTCCTTTGCCTTGGGAACTTGATCTCTTTCTTTGACGTGGCTTCTTTCTCCATCATGTGTCCTTCATCATCTTCAACTTCATTACCTTCTTCATCCAACTCCACCAATGTTGCTTTGCCTTTGTTGATTGATTGTGCTTCATAGCTTGATGAAGATCTCCCCCTCCATGGTGAGTTCATGCTTGAACTATCTTCATTGATGGAACACCTTGGGCCGCTTAGCTCTAGGTCGATTTGTTCTTCATCATGTCCATGCTTTTCTTCTTCATAGTCGTGCATACAATCATACTTCTTATACCAAGGGAGTAGCTCATCAAATGCTACATCCCTTGATATCCTCAAGTCCTTTGTGTTTGGGTTGAAGCACCTGTAACCTTTATGATCATTTGAATATCCTAGAAACACACACTTTTCTGCCTTTGGTTGTAGCTTGTGCCTCAATTCACTTGGCACATGTACATAACAAGTACATCCAAATATCTTCAAGTGGGAAAGATCAGGTTTCTTACCATAATAGGCTTGATATGGTGTCAAGCCATGGATCCCTGAGGTAGGAGCCCTATTCATTACATACACGGCTGTATTTGCTGCATCACTCCAAAACATGTTAGGTACATTCATCTCATTAAGCATTGCTCTAGCGATCTCGGCAATGTATCTATTCTTTCTCTCTGCTACTCCATTTTGTTGGGGTGTGTACCTGCATGTTACTTGCCTCTTGATGCCTTGATCCATTAAAAAATCAGAAAACTCATTGGAGAAATATTCTCCCCCTCCATCGGACCTTAGCTTCTTGATATATGTACCTGTTTCCTTCTCTACCATTGCCTTGAATGCTTTGAAACATGTAAACACATCTGATTTGTTTTTGATGAAATAAACCCAAACCATCCTTGTGCAATCATCTATAAAAGTGACAAAGTACTTGTTACCTCCAATGGATTGCTCTTTCGTTGGCCCCCACACATCTGTATGTATCAACTCCAATGGATGTTGGCTTATGTAGCCACTCTTCTTGAATGGAAGTCTCGCTTGCTTCCCTAGTTGACAAGATTCACATAAATGCTTCATACCTTGTCCTTGGAAGTTGGGAAGACCTTCAACTAGCCTCTTGAATTGCATTTCCTTCATTCTTTGTATGTTGATGTGACCTATCCTCTTGTGCCACAAGTCCAACTCCGAAATCCTCTTGTTTCCATATGTGAAGTAGACATGTTGAATAGAATGAGAATTTACCTCCAAAGTGAAGAGTCTCCCTTGCTTCTTTCCTCTTGCTATGACCTTGTAACCTTGCTTAGGGTTCTCCACAAAGCATC
This sequence comes from Ceratopteris richardii, assembly GCA_020310875.1. Classification (NCBI taxonomy): domain Eukaryota; kingdom Viridiplantae; phylum Streptophyta; class Polypodiopsida; order Polypodiales; family Pteridaceae; genus Ceratopteris; species Ceratopteris richardii. The sequence continues at coordinate 14,598,808 of CM035427.1, forward strand.
CACCTTTGTTGAACCTTACTTGATAGCCTCTTTCAACCATTTGCCCAACGGACACCAAGTTCTTTGTGATGGTAGGTACATGCAAGACATCCTTGAGACATCTTCCTTCCTCCTTGTCATCCAAAGCTACATCTCCAACATGGGAGATCTCATGGGCTGTATCATCACCTGTTTCTACATGTCCTTTACCTTTGGGAACATGTAGATTAGTAAACCAAGAAGCATTGCAACTCATATGGTTGCTACATCCACTATCAATATACCAAGTGTTATCTACTTTGCTTGAATTCCCATTCATGTGCATCATCAAGAGATTGTCATTTTCTGAACTTGTAGAAGCATAATTACCTTGGCCTTTGTATGAAGAACCTTGATTATAGTTCCTTTGGTTTCCTCCTTGGTAGCAATCTCTAGCATAGTGGCCAAACTTGCCACATATGTAACATCCTTCGCCATCTTGATTCCTGTTTTGTTGATGTCGTCCTCCTCTTCCTCTTGATCTTCCTCTCCCTCTTTGTGATGAGGTGCCTTGGTCATGTCCTTGATTTCTTGAGTGGCCTTGCCTTCCTCCAAACCTTCCTTTGCCCCTTCCTTGTCCTTGTCTTCCTTTGCCCCTTTGATTACCTGCATAGAAAACTTGTGCATCTTTGCTTTTAGTTGAACTTCCACCTATGTTCATTTCTTCAGTGACCATGAGAGCAACCAATTGCTCAAAATCGGGAAGATTATCCCTTACATAAACTGAAGTGGTAAAGGGTTTCCACTTCTCATCATCTCTCAAACCATTGAGAGTATAAGCCACAAGATCGTCATCGTCTACGTGGCTTCCAATGGATCCCAATGCATCTGATAACTCCTTGACCTTAAGTATGTAGTCATTTATGCTACTCCCTGAGCTCTTCCTAAGGTTGTTGAGCTCATTCTTGAGTTGGATCTTCCTTGCTTTGGTGCTTGTTGAATAAAGCCTTTCAAGTGTCTCCCATACCTTCATGCTTGAATCCAGGTCTTGGATATGGCCGATCATGCTATTGCTAATGTGTTGAGAAAGAATAAAGATAACCCTCTTGTCTCTTTCATTCCATTCTCTAAAGGCCCTTCTCTGGTCATTGGTTGGATTCTCATCAAACCTAGGTCTTGGTTCACTTCCACTAATCAACCCCCAAAGGCCCTTGCCCATAAGATAGTTGGAGACCCTAAATCTCCATGGTTGATAGTTACCTTTGTCTAGCTTTTCAATTTGAGTGTTGAAGTCTCCCATATCTAGTCTTTGATACTTGACCTAGCCCTTGGCTAATGCTCCAATGTGTGTAAAATGAAAATGAGGCTCTGAGGTTACCTCAATCCAAAGCTTTCCTTAGATGGACACCTTGTGCTCTTGCAAATTTGAGTAGAATAGCTCCCCCTTGATGTGAGCTACCTCCAAGAAGCTTTTGTTAATGCAACTCTTCAACCACCAACTCCAAGAGGTCTTCTTGCTTGTATGTGATACCTCCAAGATTCCCAAATGCTCTGATACCACTGATGGGGGAAGTATCTCAACCCCTAAGCAACGATGAAGCGCGAATGACCTCCACAGGTATCCTTCTTTGACCTCTGCACACCAAAAATGCTCTTACTCAGAGCTTATGCAGAGAACTCCAGTGAGCTTTTGTAGACCTGTAGTAGACACCAAGGGCTTTCCAACAAATCAAATTTCACTTGAAATGGATGCTTACACAAAGAGAAACAATGTCTACAACATGAGCTAGTTGAATGCTCACAACTGCTAGTCAAGCAGAGACCTCACTTCACTCCAGCAAACTTTTCTCACAGATTATAGAGAGAATGAATCTCAAACTTGGGTCAACTTTAGAGCACTCTAATAGCTACCCAATGACACCAAAATCATAGCAAATGAATACATAGAGAAGGAGAACCAGCCCTTACAACAGAGAGCAAAATATTTCCAACAGAGCCTACACAAAGAGAGAGATATCAATCACACAACTTCACTAAAATGAATGTTGCTCCCAGCTTACTCAGAGAATGCTCCAGAGAATTGGTAAGCATAAAATAGACTCTTATAGCTATCCAATGAGACAAGAATTACATCGAATGGATACCATATGAGGGAGAAGCAATGCTAACAACTCAGGGGTAGAGAGTTGCAACACTGCCTGCGCACACACATAGATATGCCTACTAAAAGAAAACAAACAAGCAAGCAAGGGGGTTGCTTAAGCAAGGGGCTTGCTTATCACAACTCCAGCACTTAGTGCTCACTTTACATGAGCTAAAACTCCAAGAAGATGGCCCAAAAGAAGTCGGGATACATGCTTATTTTATAGTGAGAAGAGTGCCCCTAAAATCTAGGAACTATCTTTCCAAATCAGCCTCCTAACTTGGAGGAATTAGTTGAGATGACTTGGGGAGTGGTTGAGTGACTTTTCTTGATGGAATCTCGTGGCTTTTGGCTTCCTTTGATTGCTCCACATTTCCATAAAAGATTCCCCACGAATTTTTAGCTTGAAGCTTGACTTTTAACAATCGAGGACCACGATTGGAATGTATTGAACATGAGGCAGAGTATGGTACTTTTGAGCATGCACTATCACCTGGTCAACATGATAATGCTTGGGTATGTATTTTTTATATATATTAATGTCATTCTTTTATTTAAAAACCATATACAAAATCAAATTACTGTTGATATACAGGAATACTTGCTCGATGATGATGATGATGATAATTTTTCCCATAATGTTAATATACCTCGTACACGTCATGTACTTGTTGTTCATCAATTACAAGCAGAGGTTTCTAGAGATACTCTACCAAGAGAGACTAAAACGGTTGGAGATTGTCCATTGCCAGCTCGTGATTATTCTTTAGTACAAACATATGATAGAAGAAGATATAGAGGATGGAAGAGAGGACCACTTCCTTTAGATGGAGAGGTTTTTAACTTTTGGGTTAATCACTATATGATTTCTCCATCCACGATTACTAATGGTGGTCGTGGTCTCTTTATTGTAGAGGATTTGTATGTGCCTCCGAACTCTAAAGTCACTCTTATGTCATTTTTTGTGGTCCTATATATGGATGGGGAGATTGGCATCGACTTTCACGTTATGTTCAAAGCATGGGTACTTATGGAATATGCTTGAACGCAGCATCCCTTACTGGTAGAACGATTTTACATGCAGAAAATGAAAGATTATATATTGATGGAAGACCTTACACACATGGAAATATATCAGGTTTAATAAATAGTAGTCGAGCGTTACATAATAGTTCAAGGACTAATTGCACATTTGAGGAGCGTGAAAATAGTCATGAATCACCATACATGAGTAGAGATGTATCAAGATACATAGTTGTCAATGCTACTACTACATTACATGCCCGTGATGAACTATTAGTGAATTATGGATGGCGTAGACCTCCAAGAGCACCTTTTAGCTAGAGAGAATAAAAATTTTCTATCCATATTTGATAACTTATATGCTTAATTTTATATTTAAAGTTTCTTTTATTCATTTATGGAATACTAATGAATTTTAGTTATATGTGTAGATTCCAACATATGATGTTGATGATATTCCTCCATAACATTCACAATTGCCAGTAAGACCTCATTTATGAGAAGCTTCCATGAGGAGGCTATGCAAAAGTAATCTTGTGGAATATGCAAGGTTGAAAGATCTTTATTCAAAAGATGATAAAGTACAAGATTTGTGTGACAATGATGAAGATAATGGCATGTCAGATTTTATTGAGGATTGGTATCAAAGTGAAAGTGAGAGCATTGATATTTCTAAAAATGAGAAATATCTTCGAGAGGAATGTCTAATGCATGTATATGAAGGAAGTCGTTTGACAGGACTAAGTGCAAGCTTACTTATTCTCAATCTTCAAAATTATTTTGGATGGAGTAATGTATCTTTTTTGACACTATTAAGGTATAATTTTCAATTTTCTATCTATTTATATATATATATATATATATATGCAAATATATATATATATATATATATATATATATATATATATATATATATATATATATATATATATATATATATATACATGCATATATAAACATACACATAATATACATGAATGCATACACACATATAAACATACACACACATATACACACATTTTGAAGGATGGAAAAATAATTTTAAAGGATGGGCGAACAAAAAGTGTCCATCCAATGCAGGTTTTTATTTTTACTTTAGATAAGGTAAGAAAAAGAACTTGAATTGAATGGACACTTTTTGTCCGTGCATCTTTTAAAATTATTAATGCATCTTTCAAAATATTTGCGAAAAATTTGATTGTTTGAATGGCAGGATACGATTGTTTGTTTTGGAGGATATGAAGTATGTACCTTCATTGAATGATTTGTCAATTCTATCATATGTTTAGTTTTAAAGTGTAAGAAGCGGATTTATAATTGCTATTCAAAGAATTTGGCATTGTTTATAGGCCATACAATTTCCTGGGGTATGAAGTAAACGTCTTGCATGTCAGTGATGAGCATCTGAACTTTTGGATAGAAAGTGGAAATCATGGTGGCTTGAGAGGATCACTTTTATACAGCTTGTTCAAAGAACTTCAGTGTCATAAACTTGAAGTTCTTTGAACAAGCTGTATAAAAGTGATCCTCTCAAGCCACCATGATTTCCACTTTGTATCCTAAAGTTCAGATGCTGATCATTGACATGCAAGAGGTTTACTGCATACCCGAGGAATCATGTGGGCACTAGCGCATTATAATCAGGTTGCTCTATCTTGAGTAACCTCTGTGCATGCGATTCATCCAAGTCACCATCATATGGCCTATAAACAGTGCCAAATTCTTTGAATAGCAATTATCAACCCACTTCTCGCACTTTCAAACTAAACATATGATAGAACCTACAAATCATTCAATGAAGGTACATAGTTCATATCCTCCAAAACAAACAATCGTATCCTGCCATCCAAAACAATCAAATTTTTCGCGAATATTTTGAAAGATGCACATAAACATACACATATATAAAATTATATGCATATATATATGTATATTTATTTATTTACTTTTTTTAATATATAGTTTTTTGATGAACTTACAGATTATTATCTGAAAAGTTTCTACCAAGTCAGAATATTCTTCCTACCTCACATGATGAAATGAAGAAGATAATCAAGAATCCTGGTATAGATTATCAATGTATATATGCATGTCCTAACGATTATATTTTATGTAGAGGTGAATATGTAGACTCTTTGACATGTCCCAAATGTCAATCTCCTCGATATCAGGGAGAAGAAGGTAAAATCCCAAAAAAGGTATTGAGACATTTTCAATTGGCTCCATGGATTAGACATATGTTTCAAAGCCCCGAATTATCAAAGCTTTTGACTTGGGGACATGATCACAAAAGTACTGATGGAATAATCAAAATTCCTCATGATAGTGTTGCTTTTCAGCATATTGATTCTACATGCCCTGAATTTGCACAAAATCCACAGAACCTAAAGTTAGGAGTTGCATTAGATGGGGTTAATCCATTCTCCATGAAATCCAGTAAATGGTCAACATGGCCAGTGGTAGTCATAAACTACAATCTTCTGCCATATCGTAGCATTAAAAAGGAACATTTAATGCTTTCACTTTTAATCCTAGGCAAAAGACAAGTTTAAGATATGAATATATATCTTCCTCCTCTCATTGAAGATCTCCAAGAGTTATGGAGAGATATTAATGTCATTGATGTATCGAAAAGCATCAATGAAAGACATATTACGGTTCATGGTATTGTGGCTTGGACTATTCACGATTTTCCAGGATATGGTGTTTGTTCAGGTATTGATGTAATTTTTTTATTCAATATGCATGTAAATAAATATGATTTAATCTAATTATATTTTTATCATTTTCATGATGCAAGAATATCTACTAAGGGTTATAGAGCTTTTCCATATTATGGTAATTGGTTGAGATCAATCTATAGTAAGAATCTCAACAAAATTGTTTATCTTCGACATCGACGATTCTTGCTTGACAATCATCCATTAAGATCTAAAAGAGAAGCCATAGATTTTAATGAAAAGCTTGAAACACGTGAGTGTCCAAAACCTATGACGCCTATGGATTGGTATAAAAAATGGACAGATGGACCTCTGATAGATCCAGAATCAGAAATCTTCAGTGATGATTCAGACAAGGAGTATGTGAAGAGAGGTAAAGGAAAATGGGCAATCGCAGAGAACATATCAATATGGTACTCTTTGGAGTATTGGAAAGAGTTAAAGTTATTTCATCTTCTTGATCCTATGCATATATTCAAAAATATTGGTTATTAACTATGGCAGCATCTTCTTGGACTAAAAGATACCATAGCATCAAGAAATGATTTGAAAGATAAAAAATCCAAACCAAAGTTATGCCCAGTTTTTGATAGACATGGACAATAAAGGACTTATGCACCTGCTCCTTGGGTACTTACAACAAAAGAGATATAGACTATCAACAATAGAATTCAATTGATTAAGACTCCTACAGGATATGGAGCATCTTTTCAAAACATGTTTACTATGGATGATAAGAGCTTATCTGGGTAAAAGACCCATGACTGGCATAACTTTTTGAAACATATTTTACCTTTGCTTATCGATGGATGTACAACGAAAGGAGTACGAGATGTGATCTATTGTCTTGGATCACTTATAAGGTAATTATGATACTTTTATATTAAATATGTATGAATATTGGATATCTTTTATTTTTTAATTAACTTGTTTATAATTGTTTCTATGATATGTATAGGTGGATTACATCCAAAGAGATCGACAAAAACTCGATCCCACAAAAAAAAACGTGAATGCAAAGAGCTACTATGTTTGATGGAGTAAGAATTTCCTACTTCATTTTTTGATATTGAGGTTCATTTATTAGTCCATCTTGTAGATGAAATAGAGTGCATGTATTACTATAGTGAGTACCTTGAACGAGTTCATAAAGAAGCTCCACGTGCATGGACCAACGAGTCTTCTTCAAAAATAACAGATGAGGTATTATCAAGTAAGGGAGTTCCATTCTTATTTACATTTCAAGAAAAAAATGATGTTTCTACTTTTGTAGCATAAAATAGCGAATGCATGCAAGCATTCCTTAGCAAGTACGAGGAACTTCAAAATCTCCGAAGTAAAAGGTGAAAAAATAAAAGATATAGACGTAATCTCGATAATAATGAGATTACCGATATATCTTCTTTCACGGATTGGCTATATAGTGGTTTGCAACGTGCCAACGCAAATAATGAAGAAATTTCAGATGAGCAAAGAGAGTTAATGATAGGTTGTGAATGAAAGGTAATTTTATTAAAATTTTATTTTATTTTTTTCATATATGTATATTAGATTTTATTTACTAATTGAGTTTATTTTGTAGGTTGGAATGTTCAGTAATATGTGGGCTTTTGGATAGCATATTAGAATCAAAGCCATTGATTCTTTACGTAAAATAGAGGATTCTAGTATTGTTGCTTCTTTCAAGCAACTATCATGTGCTAGCTCAAAAGACACGAACCTTATAGATAGCAAACTTGGTTACGTAGGAACTATTGTTGGTATCTACGAAATTTCATTTCGTACATTCAAACAGGTAGAAAACAGTTTATATTTTTTATGATATGGTTAGTTATTTTTTTAAGCACCTAATAATGGATTTTTTTGTTATATATTTTGATATGTCATTTTGAAGGTTGAGTGGTTTCGATCCGAGTATAAAGGTAGTAATTCCACATTAAGAAAGGAATTATCTAGGTTTCGGGCAATTGATTCTTTCAAGGTAATGCGATCTACTAAAGAACCATATATTCTTCCTAGCCATGTTGAACAAACATTTTTTTATAAAAACCCAGATTCTCATCCTTGGTGGAAAGTCATTCATGTGCAACCTAGAGGTAGGTCATTGTTTGAACAGTTTATTGTTAGATAGATTGAAGAAAGTCCTCTTGATGATTCAGCATCAGATACTAATACATCAACATCTGAAAGAGAAATTAGAATCATTATACGTGATAATGATGCTAATCTTTTTGATGAAGAGGATAATTCTCTACATGCTGATTCTACTGATGAGGAAGAGGAATTACCAGAAATAGATATCAATCTATCAATAGATGACGTGATTCATGAGAACATAGATTTAACAATAGAAGAAATAAATGAAATCAATAAGGATAATGAAAATGACACTATATTGATGTGTTACCAAAATGATGGCAATAATGAAAACATATGAGCAGATTAGATAGTAAATTCTACTCTAGTTATCGATCAATAACTTGAAGCTTCTGAACGGATATCAGATAATAGATTTTTTTTATTAACTTGAATAACGATGAATCCTACTAGAGAGATGAAATCATGTTCTTTTAAGTTAGAATATGAAGCTCGGGGGTATGCCTAATTATTTTATATACAGCTTTATCTTTGAGGAGCAAATTTTTATCATGTATGTATGCATGTGTGTGTATTCATGTGTATTATATGTATACATATGTTAGTATGCATATATATGTATTTCATGTATATGTATGTGTTTGCATTTGTGTGATATATGTATACATGTGTTGGTATGCATATGTGTATATATGCATATGCATTTATGTAAAATATTCATGTATTCATGTAATATATGCAAGTGTTTATAATTGTGTACATGTATATATGTATATGTGTGTGTAAATATGTACATGTAAATATGTACATGTAAATATGTATGCATGTATATATATGTTTATGTGTGCATGTAGGCATGTATATGTGATCTGTACATGTATATATGTGTATGTGTAAATGTGTACATGTAAATATTTATGCATGTATATATATATTCATGTGTGCTTTTAGGCATGTATGTTGGATGCATAATATATCTAATCCATGATGTGTATATATCTTTATATATATTATGATCCTCGTTGATTCGAGTAGCTATATATAGAGGCATAAGGTTGGGAGGAGAGACATCTCTCTAGTAGGACGTCGGAGGAATAGATGCAATGTGTACATATACTTCGCACATATGGCTAAAAGGATGAATTAGAGTTTTTAAATTAGGTGTTTTAAAACCATAATATTGAAATTAGTGTTTTCAATTTAGGATTTTTGAAATAGGATTTATTTATTTATTTATTTATTTATGCGTATGCATGTGTTGTGTATGTATGTGTATCTATATGTGCATATGCATGTGTTGTGTGTGTGTATATATGGATGTGTATATGTATATATGCATGTAAATGTGATTATATGAGTCTATGTGTGTGTACATATGATTATGCATGTGTATGTGTATGTGAGTATGTGTATGTGTATGTGAGTATGTGTATGTGTCTATGTGTACTCATTATATGCGTGTAACTGCATGCATGTGTATGTGTGTGTAAAAATGTGCATGTATGTGTGTGTATGTATAAATATGCATGTATGTGTATATGTGTGTAAATGTGCATGTATGGTGTATACATGTGTGTATGCGTGTATTTGTACCTCTAGTCTCACTCTTTTCTCTCTCTCTCTCTCTCATATACATACATACATACATAAACACACATACTCATATCCACATATATATACATAAAAGCACTGCATACCGTGCAGTATTGCGACGATGAGCCATAAGTGTCCGCATCTCTTTTAGACATCACTTAAATGACCATCCTATCCCAAACTGTGTCTCACGTGAACTAAGTACGTATTTTTTATCCCTCTGATCATGCTCACTACAAAAGAAAAAAAAAATAATGCTCATCATGTTGAATAACGCCCACATTCTTCTCTTGAACTCCAATTCATTCCCTATGTACACAATGTTCCCCTCTAGCTCTATATCGCACTCTAGTCCTAAGGGGCCTATGCATGTCCTCATAGGCAACTTTGCTCTGCTATCATGATCTGGAGGTGGTATAGGTGTCCTGAAAATAGATAGATAAAAATAAATAAAATTATGTGTTATAATATCATTAAAAAAGTTTATGAAAAAAAAAACATACCTATGAGTAGATAGTTCTCTTCCTGCATGTGGAGCCGCAGAAGAGCCCTCCTCTGATCACTGGGTAAGCATCTTGATCATATAGTCCAACTCATCATCAAACATCTCTGAGTAATCACGCATGATGGCCCCTAGAGTATTAGACGGATCTCTTGCTCTCATAAGACTTTTTATGAGAGTGATTTTCACCTTGCTCTCTCTACTAGGATCCATAATACCTAACATATAGAACAAAATGGGTTAGAAATCAATATATACACGTGTATAAAGGTATGTGTGTATGCATTAAGTATGTGTATGTATGCATGTGTGTGTGTATGTATGTGTGTGTATGTGTGTGCATGTGTGTATGCATGTGTATGAGTGCGTATGCATCATTATGTGTGTATGTGTGTATGTGTGTATGTGTGTGTACATGTGTGTACGTATGTGTGTGTCTATGTGTAAGTGTGTGTGTCTATGAGTGTGTATGTGTTTATGTGTGTGTATGTGTCCATGTGTGTGTATGTGTCTATGTGTGTATGTGTATGCATGTATGTATGCATATGTGTGTGTATGTGTGTGTATACATTATGTATGCATATGGTGTGTTTGCATTATGTATGTGTATGTATGCATGTAAGTATGTATGTATGCATATGCATGTAAGTATGTATGTATGCATATGCATATGCATTATGTATGCATATGTATGCATGTATGTGTATGTGTGTGTATGTCTCTCTATGTGTCTGTGTATGCATATATGTGTGTGTATGTGTGTATGTGTGTGTGTATATGTGTCTGTATGTGTGTATGCATGTGTATGTGTGTGTATGCATCATTATGTGTGTATGTTTCTATGTGTGTATGTGTGTGTGTATATGTGTGTGTATGTGTGTGTGTGTGTGTCTATGTGTATGTGTGTGTGTGTGTCTATGAGTGTGTTTGTGTTTATGTGTGTGTATGTGTCTATGTGTGTGTATGTGTCTATGTGTGTATGTGTATGCATGTATGTATCCATGTGTGTGTATGCATGTGTATGTGTGTGTATGCATCTTATATGTGTATGTGTCTATGTATGTATGTTTGTGTGTGTATATGTGTGTGTGTATGTGTATGTGTTGCAATAAAAATGCATGATTTCTTCAAGTTTAACATAGTATTTTATGAACTAAAGAAAAAAGGGGCTAACAAACATTTTGATGATGGTACGTAACTCTATCATGGTCTTAAGTGGTAACATTCCAAGTTTGAAACACTGAAGATGTCTCTGAATCTGCAGTGCTACCCTTGCTAGATCAGGTTTCCTCTTTATTGTGTTCGAAGAAATGGCAAGAATGGATTTGTGATCTATGCCTTTTAAAGATGCGCTGGAGCATCTTAGAAGGGTCTCCTAGAAAATGAGAAGGGAAAACAAATCATGATGATCAAACTTCCCAGAGTTTTCTTTGTTTTGTCTTACCTCAAAAACCAATTATGTTTTAACAACATTACATTAAGATCAAAACTATATGAAGAGATCATAATTGTCAAAGATTACCTTTAGCAATTCAATGGGATTACTCTTTGTTGGTGGAGACTCATGAAATGCATAACTATAATCTGGTTCAATCAATGATGTCACGACCAGTACACCAACAGGCTCTGAACCAAGGCCAGGACTCTGCAGATCCTTTGATTTCCAGTCTGCCTCTTTGATGTTCTCGAAAAATTCATAATTGTATTGTATTACATGATTTCCTATTCGTGCCCAAACAGAATCATCATATGCTAAATACACATCCCTTAACCCATAAATACATTTTTGAAAAATTTCTCCATGCCCCTCAGCTCCATACCCATTTCCAAGTTTTCGGGGAGACACTAAATGATACAGGAATTCTTTGGAGATTAGACCATCCGAAAAGCAAGATTGAATTATTGCCAAACCATCATGAAAGTCAGAAAAGAACAACTCCTCTCCGTTTACAGACTATAAACCTAAGCATGCACATTGTTGTATCAAGTTTGACAATGATCCTTTGCTTCCAGCCCTTATCATTGCCATTATGGAATTGGATGGATAGCTATGCCTCTCAACAATGGTTGGTATTTACCCAAGAAGAAGTTGAAATTCACAAATTGTTGATCTTCTAGCAGTGATTTCTTCAACTAAGCTAAGAAAATTTTCTTGGTGACCATAGTCAAGGATATCACTATGACATGGATTGATAAAAGTTCTTGGAATGAGTTCCTCTTTTCCTAGCAGGACTAATCGGATCTGCCTTTCCAACGTGAGAACTCTCTGAGAACACAATCTGCCATCATCTATAGTAATATGAACTTCTTCAAGAAGTTTTTTATATGTTCTCATTTCATCTGTTAAGTACATGTCTTTCAAGCCAACATTGAACCCTATTTGGAAAAGCCATTCATTGAGAACATTTTGAAGGCATGTTAGGAACTGAAGAGCAATTTCAGTCCCTTTTTGATAGCAAAGACTTCGGACAACTCATGTATAGCAATCTATTAACCATTTATTGCCAACAGGACACTGCATTATCTCGCTGTCATGCACTACACTGCCTAAATATGTGTACTCTACACTAGGGGAAAAGCTCATATTTAAGACCTGTATCCCTGTCCACAAAGAAGCTTTTATACCCCGTGCCTTAATTATTGTAGGCCTAAGAGCAGGAGAGTCACAATACATATTTAATATTTGAATTTCATGTTTTAGCAGCCAAAAATGATTTTCTAAAATCAAATGGCTTGAAAGGATGCCATCTTGAGATAATTTCAGTAAAGCTTGGCCTCCTTGTGTAGATATTAAGTGATGACTTAAATCCAACAATTCAAAAATCTCAGCCTTGGCTAAAATTGATTGAGGAGCATATACCTGGATGCATTATGTGTGCATGTGTATGCATTATGTGTGCATGTGTGTATGCATTATGTGTATTTGTGTGTGTATGTGTGTGTGTCTATGTGTATGTGTGTGTCTCTGTCTATGTGTGTGTGTATGCATATGTATGTGTGTGTAAGTGTGTGTGCATGTGCGCATACCTGGCTTCAACGAGATGGGTGTCTCCCTCTCTCCCTCTCTGTGTGTGTGTGTGTGTGTCTCTCTCTCTCTCTTGTTCTCTTCTTGCTCTCGCGTGTTAATCCCGGCACAAATGTGGCGAGAGAAATCGAACCTTTTTTTTAACATTCCAGTGTGTCGAGTATGGGATGCCCTCAAACAAAGGACGTCACATATGCAACGCTATCCAGTTTTCCAACATCCCAAATAGTGTCGCTAATTAGCGATGCTTTTTGCGACGCACATATTTAGCATTGCATAAGCGACGCAGACATCACTTATGCGATGCTCCCTCGTAAAAAAAAATATCCAAAAATAGCACCATCGCTTATGCATGTATTTATGTGCGTGTATGTCTCTCTATGTGTGTGTATGCATATATGTGTGTGTATGTATGTATGTGTGTGTATATGTGTCTGTATGTGTGTGTATGTGTCATTATGTGTGTATGTGTCTGTGTGTATGTGTGTGTGTATATGTGTGTGTGTGTGTGTCTATGTGTATGTGTGTGTGTCTATGAGTGTGTATGTGTTTATGTGTGTGTATGTGTCTATGTGTGTGTAGGTGTCTATGTGTTTGCATGTATGTATGCATATGTGTGTGTATGCATGTGTATGTGTGTGTATGCATCATTATGTGTGTACGTGTCTATGTGTGTATGTTTGTTTGTGTGTATGTTTGTGTGTGTGTATATGTGTGTGTGTATGTGTGTGTTTCTATGTGTATGTGTCGCTACACGTCTATGAGTGTGTACGTGTTTATGTGTGTGTATGTGTCCATGTGTGTGAATGTGTCTATGTGTGTATGTGTATGCATGTATGTATGCATATGTGTGTATGTGTGTGTATGCATTATGTATGCATATGTGTGTGTATGCATTGTATATGTGTATGTATGCATGTGCATTATGTATGCATTATGTATGTGTATGTATGCATGTTCATTATTTATGCATGTAAGTATGTATGTATGCATATGCATATGCATTATGTATGCATATGCATTATGTATGCATATGCATTATGTATGCATATGCATTATGTATGCATATGCATTATGTATGCATATGCATTATGTATGCATATGCATTATGTATGCATATGCATTATGTATGCATATGCATTATGTATGCATATGCATTATGTATGCATATGTATGCATGTATGTGTATGTGTGTGTATGTCTCTCTATGTGTGTGTATGCATATATGTGTGTGTATGTGTGTGTGTATATGTGTCTGTATGTGTGTATGCATGTGTATGTGTGTGTATGCATCATTATGTGTGTATGTGTCTATGTGTGTGTATGTGTGTGTGTGTATATGTGTGTGTATGTGTGTGTGTGTGTCTATGTGTATGTGTGTGTATCTATGAGTGTGTATGTGTTTATGTGTATGTATGTGTCTATGTGTGTGTATGTGTCTATGTGTGTATGTGTCTATGTGTGTATGTGTATGCATGTATGTATGCATATGTATGTGTATGCATGTGTATGTGTCTGTATGCATCATTATGTGTGCATGTGTCTATGTGTGTATGTGTGTGTGTGTATGTGTGTGTGTATGTGTGTGTTTCTATGTGTATGTGTCGCTACATGTCTATGAGTGTGTATGTGTTTATGTGTGTGTATGTGTCTATGTGTGTGTATGTATCTATGTGTGTGTGTATATGTGTCTGTATGTGTGTATGCATGTGTATGTGTGTGAATGCATCATTATGTGTGTATGTGTCTATGTGTGTATGTGTGTGTGTATATGTGTGTATGTGTGTGTGTATATGTGTGTGTATGTGTGTGCGGGTCTATGTGTATGTGTGTGTGTCTATGAGTGTGTATCTATTTATGTGTGTGTATGTGTCTATGTGTGTATGTGTATGCATGTATGTATGCATATGTGTGTGTATATGTGTGTATGCATTATGTATGCATATGTGTGTGTATGCATTATGTATGTGTATGTATGCATGTGCATTATGTATGCATATGCATTATCTATGTGTATGTATGCATATGTGTGTGTATTCGTGTAAGTATGTATGTATGTATGCATATGCATATGCATATGCACTATGTATGCATATGCATATGCATTATGTGTGCATATGTATGCATGTATGTGTATGTGTGTGCATGTCTCTCTATGTGTGTGTGTATGCATATATGTGTGTGTATGTGTGTGAATGTGTGTATGTGTGTGTATGTGTATGTGTATATGCGTGTGCATGTGTATGCATTATGTATGTGTCTGTCTGCATGTGCATTAGGACTCGATAATTATGTTCACCCATGCACTTCATTCTTCTCACCCTCCTTGAATTTTTAAAAGTCATGTGGGTAAAGATACAAAGATTTATGGTGGTGTGTGCGAAGGCCACATAGGTTTGGAGGGGGGGATGTTGTGGCATTCTGAGCCATCAGATACCTGACATTGGGAGACAAGAGCATTGAGAGGATTTTTCATATCACTTGTGAATCACATGGGTTTGAAGCTCAACAAGAAGACTTCAAGAGTTCTTAAGACACCACAGGAAAATGGAATAGCATCATGTAAAGGGTTGGAGGGTAGCTCTTTCAAGTGCACGGGATTTATTTCCTTGATCTCAAAAGAGAAAGCGATCGAAGGCTCATGTTGTTCTTTTTTAGCATGTTTCTTTTTGTTGGATGAGGAGAAAACGAGACAAACGTGTTGGGAATGATGGATGGACACTCCAAGAGAATGAGTAGGTACTACCAGATCCTTCTTTGTACCAGCCCTTTGATGCTTCAGATTTGATAAGTAGACCTTCTTAGCTTTCCAATGACCCCATAAAATGGCCTATGTACTTTGGAAATGATGTATGAAACACATGAATCAAAACAGAAAACTTTGAACCTCAAGTCTTCAAGAAAACCTTCTATTTTTTTCTAGACACCTACTGTATGTTTTGCTCAGTACGACCAACACAGTACGAATTGGAAAACTTCCTTTTAGGGGCATCTAATAACTATTCCAAGTGATATCACTCAAAAAGATAAAATATGCTCAGAGAAATCAATTTAGCAAGTAAACCTTTCCCCCCGATATTTTAGGACTGTTATAGACTTTGACCAGTGATCACGTCGACACGGTTTTCTCTGAAATGGCTGAATAGAAATCCTTCAAATTTTGATAGCACGTAGACAACTGTGAGCTGATTTCAACAAGCTATAGAGCATTGAATGTGGTCGAGCAATGAGTGAGATATGCTCTCCACAAGTTGACAGACTTTCAAAGACTATGATAGAGAACTCAGAAATGAACAATGTGGATATATGTATTAATGAACAATGTTGTACAATTACATAGGCATGAAGATCATTGCCTAATGGTGTAGATAGGTGTGGGCTAGAGTATAGACCTCACACACACTCAGAATTGATAATGCGAAGCTTGGTTCTACCCACGACTTTTTGATGATCACTTTTATAGTAGTTGAGTTCAAAGTTTGAATTTGAATTCAAACTTTTGGCTCCCTATTATCATGCTCCTACATCCTAGGAAATATTCCATCAATCAAAGCTAACTTTTCCACGAGTTCCTTTTGGTAGGTGTTTACAAAGATTCCAAGTCAAACGTGCTTTAACAAACACACAAGCACCCCGCGTGTAGCCACATAGAGAGACCCACAATAAAGTCGAACCTGATCCACGTGGAGGTGGTCTCGAGAAACCCTCAATATTTGTTGAACACGACGTGAAAGGTGGCATTTTTGTGCTTAGGACTTTTACATGTGCTTCACTAGTGATTGCATTTTAATATTCGTGTTTTTCATATGCAGGTGTAAAGGAAGCCAACAAGAGGTTCCAGAAGTTTCTATTGCTGATCCTTTTCCCTATTTGTTGAGGGTTGTTCCTTGGGAATGGATAGCCTCCATGGAAAAAAGGAGCATATAGGAGAAGCCTCAACTCTTCTCCCCCCATCAAAGAGAAAAGCAAAGATATCACTTGCAAGAAGCACTTTTAGTTTATGTATCTAGGATTTGATTTGTAAATATATTTTCACATTGCACGTTATAGCCTCTACACCAATAAAGATAAGGTAAAACTTTTTTCAAGTTCTATCAAGTTATTGCACGCACACATAAAAAGAATGGTTTGTAGTTTGCAAGTGACACCATTTCACCTAAATTAGAAAAATTTGTTCATTGTGTGCACATTAGGCTATAGTTTCTTTACTTGTTTTACTTGTTGATACTATATTTTTTCTTTTGCTATCCAAAACTTTAAATATATGGGAAAAACATTTAAAAAGAAGAAAGAAATTAACAAAAATCAATTCATATAAAAACAAAAATTTTGAGACTCTTAAGCTCTAGTGTGAGAAAGAAGTTATCTGCCTGGGAGATTTGATCAAGTACGAAAAACAAAGAAAATTCTAAATCTTAGAAAAAAGAAAATTTAGATTAAAAAAAGGAAAGATAATAGAAAATATAGGCCTTATACTACAAAATTTTGATAAATTTTTATAAAGAATTAGTCTCCTTGCTAATCAATATAGGGACATTTTAAGCAACTTTAAGAAAGCTCTAGAACCCATCATTGTAGATTTAATAATCCATTCTAGAAGGTATGAGGAACAAAAAATGGAAGAGGTGATTAGAGATATGATCATAGAAAAGCAAAGTGCATGTATAGTGCAAGCAATCTTGCACGAGAAAGAAAAGTATATTGGTCTCAATATAGCTAAGTACTTGGATGGGTTTAAGGAACAACTAAAGACTCAAGGATTTACCTAACAAGAAATTCACGGCAAAAGATGTGTTTGGTGTGATGGACAAGATCATGCTACTTATGCATGTGATAAAATAAAACAAGCTAAAGAAATTCAACTCCTGGTAGAGATAGACAGAAGATTATGTGATTTTCATACACAAGTTTCTTTGGTTGTCATTTGGGGCAAAGGAGGTATGAAAATGTTATATGAAAATCTAACTACCTTGAATGAATCTCCTAGCACTAAAGCAACTAGATTAGAGCCATTAGAAGAACAAAGGTTTCATTCAGCTACCATTCAGGGCCCCTATTCTATTGAGACATTAGTAAGAGCTAGAGTTGAGATTATATATAAAATTGCATGGAAATTTTATGTTGATACGTTTTTTGTATATTCACACATAGCTAATGTTGAAGAAAAATGGAGACATGATGATATGCATGATGAGGTTGACAAGAGTGATCAAAGAGTAGTCGAAAGGTAGTCTATCAAAGAAGAAAAGAAGAATTTAAATAATGAAAATAAAGTATAGTTTAAGGATACTCCAATCCCAATTGAGGAAGAAAAGAGAAAAGAGATTAAAGAGGGGGGAAAACCACTTAATGAAGGTTACAAATCACAAAATAATCAAAATAATACAAAAAATGACCAAGAAAAGAATCAAAGTAATGATAAAACCTTAGGAGATGAAAAAAACAAGGAAAAGAAAGATACAAAGAAAAGTGAGGAGGACTCGGAGAGAAATTATGATATCAAAACTCGAAAACGAAAATGATGCTAAGGTAAATTTAAATGATATATTTTTAAAAATTAAGGTAACAATGTCCCTTGAACAACTGTTTTCCATAGCGAAGCTCGAGATCGAGGGCAGTTCCATAAGGCTAGTAAGGAGAAGACAATTTCCACTTCCTCAAGATGAAGACATGCATGATGTTGCTGAGGAAATTCTTGCATTAAATGATGCAGTCACAATAGGTGATAATGATAGTGATGAGGAGAAAGAGATTGAGATGGGAAAAGTAAATAGAAATTTCTTTGGTCCAATTCTTCAAAAAGATGAGATGAATAAAGGAGAGAGCCAATTTGATACAACTTTCTAGGCACGAGGAACCCTTGAAATTGAAATTCGGGTTGGATATGACAAAGAATTATGTCTAGCTCTGGCCTTGGTTGATTCAGGCCTAGGAATAAATGTGATATGTAGAAACTATTTTGATAAATTTAGATGGCCCATTGACAAATACCATGGTTGCATAATGAGAACGATAGACAATGGATCACGGATCTTGCTAAGTGCATTTTCTTATGTACCTATTATGATAGGAGGAGTCTATGAGGAGTTTCACTTCTTTGTGCCAAATAACAGCTCATATGAAGTGATACTAGGGCAACCTTTCATACCAAAAATGAGAGTGGAGACCAAGGCCATGAATGATGGTTCAGCAATGCTCGAATTCTCTCGTTTGGATTCCTTGCAAATAATGACAATGTCACCAAATCATTCAAGGCATAGGAGAAATTTACAAAGAAATCTCACTCAATCCTTTGATCATGTGTGTTAGAATTTGCCTCTTGTAAGAGAATTTGGGACTCATTATGATCAAAATTTATGTTAGATTGCATATTGAGCAACAGAATAGTGGAGCATGATTTGACGTCTCCCATGAAGATGTACATAATTTTGAGAATTTTTCCATTTATACCCTTGCATCTAATTTGTGTCTTATCAAAAAAGAAAAACTTCCAAACAAATTTAGAAAAAGAAATGAACAACATTTCAAAGACATACATACATACACAGATATACACACACACATAGACACATACACACTTACACACACACACACATCTAGACACATTTACACACACACATGCACATGCATACAAACAGATATATATAGATACACACATATATACATACATAGACACACACATACACACATAGACACACACACACACAAACATAGACACACACACATACACATACACATACACACACATATATAGACACACATAGACAAATACACACACATATATGCATACACACACACATAGAGAGACATGCACAATAATACATATACATGCATACATATGCATACACACACACATGTAGAGAGACATACACACACATACACATACACGCATACATATGCATACATAATGCATATGCATATGCATACATACATACTTACATGCATACACACACATACACACACATACACACACATGCATACATAATGCACATGCATATGCATACATACATGCTTACATGCATACACACACATACACACACATACACATAGACACACACACACATAGAGAGAGACACATAGACACACACACACACATACACACACACATACACACACATACACACATATATATGCATACACACACACACGTAGAGACACAAACACACACATACACATACATGCATACATGATGCATATGCATATGCATATGCATATGCATACATACATACTTACATGCATACACACACATACATGCACATACACACACATGCATACATATGCATACATACTGCACATGCATATGCATATATACATGCTTACACACATACACATACACACATAGACACATACACACAAATACACACATACACACATACACACATAGATTTACACACACACATACACATGCATACACACAAACATACACAGATATACACATAGACACACACACACATGCATACACACATGGACACTTACACACATACACAGACACACTTACACATGCATACACACAGACATACACACATAGACACACACACACACAAAGACACACACACATAGACACATACACACTTACACACACACAGATGCACACACACATACACACATAGACACACATACACTTACACACACACATTTACACACACACATTCACATGCATAGAGACACATATATATAGATACACACATATATACACACATACACAAACATATACAAACAAACATAGGCATGTACACACTTAAACACACACATACACACATCCACACCCATTTACACACATACATACACATGCATATAGACACATATATATAGATACACATGTATATACACACATAGACACACACATAGACAAACACACATAGACACACACACACATATATGCATAGACACACACATAGAGATATACACACGCATATATGCATACACACACATACAGAAACATACACACACATACACATACATGCATACATATGCATACATAATGCATATGCATATGCATATGCATAGATACATACTTACATGCATACACACACATACACACACATGCATACATTTGCATACATAATTCACATGCATATGCATACATACATGCTTACATGCATACACACACTCACATATATACCTACATACACATATACACACATAGATATGTACATGTACATATATTGATTCTACCCATTTTGTTTTATATGTATAGGTACTATGGATCCTAGTAGAGAGACAAAGGCAAAACTCACTCTCATAGAAAGTCTTATGAGAGCAACAATTCCACTTGATACTTTAGGGATCATCATGCATGAGTACTCAGAGATGCCTAATGATGAGCTGGATTTTACAATCTAGATGCTTACCTAGGGATCAGAGGAGGGCTATTTTGAAGCTCTACATGAAGCAAGATAGCTATCTGCTCATAGGTATGATTTTTTTTCACAAATTTTGTTTAATGATATTATAACACATATTTTTATTTATTTTTATCTATCTATTTCAGGACACCTATATCTCCTCGAGATCATGACAGCAGAGCGCAGGTGCCTATGAGGACATGCATAGGCACCTTAGGAATAGAGTGCGATATAGAGCCACAACAGAATATAGTGTATATAGGGAATGGATTAGAGCTCAAGAGAAGTATGCAAGCATTATGCGACTCTTACCTATGCGTTGTCTACTTGTAGTGGAACTAAGTATAAATTTTACATATAAATTGAAATAAATATCTTATGTTTTATTTACATGATCTTTTTTGTTTCTGTAGTGAGCATGATGAGAGGGATACAAAATACTTACTTAGTTCACTTGAGACATAGTTTGGGATAGGATGGTCGCATAAGTGGTGTCTAAAAGAGATGCGAACACTTATGGCTCATCCTCATGATAATGCACAGTAGACATTGCTTTTATGTATATATAGGTGGATATGAGTTTGTGTGTTTATGTATGTATGTATGTATATGAGAGAGATAGAGAGAAAAGAGTGCAACTAGATGTACAAATACATGCGTACACACATATCCATCATATATGCACATTTACATACATGCACATTTCTACATATACACACATACATGCACATTTTTACACACACATACACATGCGTGCAGTTACACACATATAATGAATACATACATAGACACATACACATACTCACATACACATACACATACATATTCATATGTCCACACACATAGACTCACATAATGATGTTTACATACATATATACACATACACATGCATACACACACATATATACACACACACACACACACACACATATATATATATATATATATATATATATATATATATATATATATATATATATATATATATATATATATATATGTATGTGTGTGTGTATGTGTGTTAAAATATTTAGGTAATGATGTGTGTGAACACACTAGGACCGCTGTGGCACTTTTTTCCCTCTTTAGGAGGTTTTTTTCACCTACCCTAATGGGATACTTATCTTTTTACATTCTCTAGTAATACATTCAGTATTGTGTGTTGTGCTCCAAGATTCTTCTTCCTTGTGATGTTTGCATGTTTCGGTAGACATTTAACTCCAACAATTGGTATCAGAGCTGGTCACCGCTTCATCTAGGGCGTCATCTGCACCTCTCCAATTGTAGTGTCAGAATGGCACTAATTTTGGTGATCATACTCAGCGTGTTTCTGAGATCAAAACCGCTTTGCTCTATGGTGCCAAAATCATGATCTAACCTCATTTAGGCCTCCGAGCGCACTATCATACTGCTTGTGTAGGTTATTTCATCTTTTTATGCCAACGGTATATACCAATTTTGGTTTACCAGTATAATTAGCGTCTCAAAGTATCTAGGCAGTTGTGTTCAACTTTTTGAGATAAAGTCAATTTTCTGCATCAAGGTATTTTAGTCATCGACCATGGCTGAAAGGAGTTAAGTATTTTGTATGTTGGCTATTGAGGATACTTTGGATGGTACCAACTACCCATTCTGGGCTTATATGATGCGACATGTATTGGTTGCAAAAGGATTATGGAACATTGTGTAGGGTGTTGAAAAACGTCCTATCAGACTTGCAATTGTTACAACTGCAGGTACTATAGCTGATGCAAAAGGTGTCAAAGATGATGATATTCTGCATGTTCTTGTTCGTGCTGCAGTTTCTACTGCACCTACTGTAGAGCAAATTTGTTGGGATGACAAAAATGCCCACGCACATGCATTGACAGCTTTGTCTGTCAAACGTGCCATTATTCCTCACATTCGCTTTTGCAGAACAGCTAAGGATGCTTGGGATACACTTACCACATTCTACCAAGCTAGGAATGAGGCTTGTGTTGCTTACCTCGGAAAACAGTTGGAGAGTGAGCACATGAATGAAGGTGACTCTATGGACAGTTTTCTAACAAAGATCAAAGACTTGGAGGAACATTTGATTTCTGCTGATAAGGTTATACCACATAGCTAACTTGTGCTGACTGTTCTGAATGGTCTTCCTGATTCATATTAGAGTTTTTCTTCTACTCTTCGGTTGATGATGAAAGTCAATCCAAAATGCCTTGTCATTTGAGGAGTTAGTCTCTGTTCTACTGTAGGAAGATCAGTCCAAGCAAAACAAGTCCATTATGTGTGTTGCAGATCAAGCTTTCTTGGCTAGTCAGAAGGGCAAAGGAAAATGGAGCTCTTAAATTAGTAAACAAAAATCTGCTAATTTTGCACAATCGAAGAGGAAGACAAAGATGAAAAGAAATCAGAAAAGCAGAAATTGTTTTGCAAGTACTGTAAAGAAAATGATCATATCATAAAGAATAGTCCAAAAGTGGCTGCTAAAGAGGCAAAGAAGAAAGAGGTTGGAATGGTTGTTGCAGAGGCCTTTACACCAAAAACAAAGTCTACTAATCTTGTGGAGGAAGAAGAATGGGCGTTTACTACTGTTTGTAGTTTTGACCCATCTTCTCATGAGCATTGTGTGTCTGCCATAGACTCACATGTTTGGTACTTTGACAGTGGGGTGACCAAACATATTACCTCACAGCGTAGTTTCTTCTCTTCACTCGAGCCTGCCCCTATAGGGAATATTGTTACATCTGCCAACAACTCCTCTTATCTTGTTATGGGAGTCTATAAGATCATTTGACTACTTTTGATGGTAGTTCTTTCACTTTGTCAGATGCTTTGTTTGTGCCATGGATCAATAAAAGCTTTTATCAGTTTCTGCATTAGCCAAGATTGGCTTGGTTGTGAACATTGTTGATGACAGATGTACAGTCCATGATCTATCAAATGGTGATGTGATTATTCCTTCTGGCATTTTATGTCGTGGGTTGTATAAGCTCATAGACTATGAAAGATCTATACATGATTTGGCATATGCAGTACATGATTATCAGGCTATGTCACATGCAAAGCTTTGGCATGCATGCTTTGGTCATCTGAATTTTGCTAGTTTGTTATGCTTGCAAAAATCTGAAATGGTGTCCTCTTTGCCCAAACTTGAGGCACCCAGAAAACATGTTTGTGAAAGTTGTATTTTGGGCAAAGTGTAGCATTCCTCCTTTCCAAAAGATGGTTAAGTTCCGGCTACTCAAAAATTGCAGCTTGTACATAGTGATGTGTGTGATCCTGTGCGGACACCTTCTTTTGGAAATTATCTTTACTTCATGACTTTCATTGATGATTTTTCCAGGCATGCATGGGTATATCCATTGAAGGCAAAGTCCGAGTGTTCATGTGCTTCAAACAGTTTTTGGTTTTGGCTAAAAATCTATCAACATGTAAAATGGGCACCCTCCATTCTGATCGAGGAGGGGAATATATGTCTTCTAATTTTAATGTATTTCTGGCTGAATGTAGGATAAAACAGCAGTGTACAGTGTTGTATACATGTTAACAGAATGGATTTGTTGAATAAAAGAACAGGACACTCATGAAGATGGTGAGGTGTATGGTCAAGAGTCAGATATTACCACATAGTTTCTCGCTTGAGGCTGTCGTGTGTGCAGCATATCTACTAAACACGTGTCCCACTAAAGTGCTGCAGTCTATCACTCCATATGAGGCTTGGCATGATCGCAAGCCATCTTTTGCTCATATGCGTGTTTTTGGTTGTTTGGCATATGCATTAGTTCCTAAACAACATCGTAGAAAATTGGATGATAACACAATAAAATGTATTTTTGTTGGGTACGGTTCTGAAAGTAAAGGTTATCGTCTCTATCATCCACAGATTAAATGCATTTTGATTAGCCATGATGTTGTTTTTATGGAAGATGCTATTCAGCCATTACTTTCATGTACTAAGGAGACATCTATTATCTCCAAAGACATGTATGGTACTTTGCTGCCTCTTTTTACAGGTGGACAGTCTAGTGCTCATCCTAATGAGGACACTTCTTAGCCTTTGTAGGTTTCATGTGATGATGCAGATCATCCCATTTCTGATGCAGATTTACATGATACACTTGTTGATGAGAGAGCTGCTATTGAGGAGGCAAAAACTATGCCAAAATGGCTAGTGCAGACTTTGGGTGATAGCAAATTAGATGCACCTCTATCATATCATACTTGTTCAGGCTCACATATTACCTCTTTAGCAGATTTCTATGCTATGGCTGCATCTAGTCTCTGTGATGACAATGAGCCTGTTTTGTTTGATGAAGCACAAAATGAAAAAACTTCGATGGCTGCTATGAAATCTGAATATGATGCTATATTGAAGAATGGTACTTGGTCTTTATGTGACTTGCCTCCTGGCAACAAGGCCATTGGGACTAAGTGGGTATACAAGCTGAAGCGTAAGCCTAATGGTAGAGTTGATATGGCATAAAGCTCAGCTCTTCAAGGTCTTCTCTGAGGTCTCTCTAACCAAGACTAAACCTGCCATCTATTTATAGTTGAGCTTGGGAGGCTAACTTCCCTCAATCACTCTCCAATCAATTAGTGATTGATTTGATTTTCTATCTACCACAAATCATGAATTAGTGGCTCCTTTTTCGCTTTTTGATCAAGTGGACTCAACCCCTTAAGATTATTTCACGTTTACATTAAGTAAAGTCTTCAAAAGTTACAAGAGGTAGTTCACAAGTGAACTTTACATTGTCTTCATTTTAAGCCTTCTTCTTTGAATTTGTATGACTCAAGCCAATACTTAGGCTTGTCATAGACTTGCTCCAATAGCTCCCCCTCAAGCTAAGTATGCGTGAGGTCTTCAATCTTCCAAGATTTCCTAGAAATCAACCACGGCTTTGAATTTGCAAAGCTTTGTACCATCCAATGCTTTGGTTAGAATATCTGCACGTTGTTGATGAGTGGATACATATGATATTTGAATTTCCTTGCTCACAATCTTCTCCCTTACATAGTGATAATGAACTTCAATATGTTTAGTCCTTGCATGAAAATTTGGATTAGTAGCTAAATGAATAGAACTCATATTGTCACCAAAAGTAGTTGGAGTTCCAAACTCCAATCCAAGATATTTGAATAATGTCTTCATCCACATAGCTTCTTGTATAGCTATGGCAAGACCTCCTGAATACCTACAAAGGTAAGATAACCTGAAGTGCTCCTTCTATCTTCCTTGGAGCCAGCCCAATCTGCATAAGAAAATGGCTTCAACCCTAAATCAGATACATAAGGATAATAAAGTCCTTCATTTATAGTTCCTTTGAGATATTTGAGTATCCTGTTAGCAGCATCCATGTGTGGTTTCCTTGTTGTGTGCATGATTTGACTTAGCACACTCACATTATAGCATATATCTACCCTTGTCAATGTGGCATAGTTGAGACTACCCACAAGGCTTTGATATGATGTGATGTCCTCTATGAGTTCACCTTCATGTGAGCTCAATTTATGGTTGACCTCCATTGGAGTACCTGCAACTTTACAATCCTCCATCTTGAATTTTGCTAACATATCCTTGATATACTTCCTTTGAGTGAGAAATAAACCATGATCTTTGTAGACAAATTCCAAACCTAGGAAGTAGCTAAGTGATCCTAAATCACTTATCTTGAATTCTTCTATCATCTGATCTTTGATCTTCTTCATACCATTTGCATCATTCCCTGTCAATATAATATCATCTACATATACACATAAGTAGGTGACCTCAACATTACTCTTTTTGATAAAGAGTGAAGGATCTGCCTTGCTTGGTTGAAATCCTTTGTCTTGCAAGCATGAAACAAGCCTCAAATTCCAAGCTCTTGGAGCTTCCTTGAGACCATACAATGCTTTGTTAAGTTTACACATAATCAGGATAAACTTGATTCTCAAAACCAGGTGGTTGTGCCATATATACCTCTTCTTTTATCCAACCATTCAAGAATGCATTCTTTACATCTAGTTGAAGTATCTTCCAATTCTTGGAAGAGGCAATACTAAGCAAAACCCTAATAGTAGGCATCTTTGCCGTAGGAGAGAAGGTCTCCTCATAATCCATTCCCTTAGTTTGTGCAAAGCCTTTTGCATAAGCCTTGCCTTATACCTGCTAATGGAACCATTAGAATTCTTCTTGAGTTTATAGACCCATCTTGAGCCTATTACCTTCATGGATCAAGTCTTGGGCACCCAATCCCAAGTGTTGTTTTCCTCAAGTGCTTCAATCTCTTCCTTCATTGCATGCTTCTATTCTGATTTTGCTTTGGCCTCTTCAAAGGATGATGGCTCCTCTTGATTTATGTCTTGTGCTATGTAAATAGAATGTTTAGTTACTAATGAGGTGTCAAACCCATACCTTTCTGGTTTTTTTCTTTCCCTTATAGATCTTCTTAAGCCATGTTGTGATGATTCTGCCTCATATCCAACTTCCTGCAATTTTGCTTTACCTTTAGACTTCCATGCTTTGCTTTTTTCCATCTGAGTTTCTTCATCATCTTCTGAAGTATCTTGTTCTTTAATCTTTGGTTGATGTTCTCTGCCAAGCTTTGAGAAATCCTCTTCAAGGTCATATGGTAATTTGACCTTCCTGCATGAATCTTCATACCATGAATTGTTCTCATCAAGAGCTACATCTCTGCTTACCAAGAATCCTTTTTTGGTAGGGTTGTATAACATGTAACCCTTTTGATTGTTGTCATATCCAATAAATACACACCTTTCTGCCTTTGGATCCATCTTGCCTCTAACCTGTAAAGGAACATGAGCAATAGCAATACATCCAAAACTTTTACAATGATCTAAGCTAGGTCTTCTTCCATTCCAAGCCTCATATGGAGTCATCCCATTTGCTTTTCATTTAACATGGACCTTGGAGCTTCAACAATTGTCCTATTCCTCCTTTTTGCCACTCCATTTTGCTCAGGAGTGTACCTTGTAGTTACCTCTCTTTTGATTCCTCTTTCTTGAAGAAAAGAATCAAAATCATGGGAGAAGTATTCTCCCCCTCCATTTGACCTTAGCCTTTTTAGTGATTTACCTATTTGATTCTCCACAAGAGCAAAATATCTTTTGAAACATGAAAAAACTTCATCTTTGTGTTTCATAAAGAATAGGATAGTCCATCTGCTGCAATCATCAAAAAAGGAGACATAATACCTTGATCCTGATATTGAAGCATCCTTGCTAGGTCCCCACACATCTGTATGAACCAACTCCAAGAGATCTCCATGCGTATAACCTTTCTTCATGAATGGTAACCTGTGAGACTTTCCAGATTGACATGCACTATACTTATAAATCATATGTTGTTTTGACAAGTTAGGGAGTCCAAGTACACTTTGGTCCCTACAAATTTGCTTTAATGACTTTTCACCAAATGTGCTAAACTTTTGTGCCATACTTCCAATTCTGTGAGTGTCTGACTATCATAGTTAAAGAGAGCAATATTTCTAGTGTCTTGTAATTCAAATGTGAACAATCTACCTATCTTTTCACATTTTGCAATTCTTGTGAATCCTTGACTTGGATCTTCAACAAATGCTCCTGCTTTTGTGAACCTCACTTGCAATCCTTTCTCTACTATCTGCCCAACACTTATCAAATTCTTTGTAATGTTAGGGACATAGAGTACCTTACTGAGTAGGTTGATATTTCCATCAGGTGCTTGGACATTTCCTATTTTCTCCACAAGGTGTCTTGTATCATCTCCTGTTTGTACCTCATGGTTATTCCTTGGATCTTCTAAATCTGATAGGCGTGCCACATTTCCTGCCACATGATTTGAACAACCTGAATCTTTGTAGAAAACATGCTCATCAGATTTACCTTGTGGCATAGCCATGTTCATGATCAATAATGAATCCTCTTTGTTTGAGTCTTCTGTGTACTTATTGAACTCTCTCCTTCCTTTGTAGCCTCCTTCATAGCTTGAATGATTGTAGTTGTTGTAGTTGCCATGATAATTGTTGAACCTTCCTCTTGAGTAGCCATAACTTCCTCTATTGTATCCTCTACCTCTTTGATTCCTAGAATTCCTAAAGCAATTTTTAGTTGTATGATTAGTTAATCCACAAATAGAACATGAGTTGGAGTCTTGGGATCTCCCCCTACCTTGTCTACCTCCTCTTCCTCTACCTCTACCATGTCTTCTTCTACCTGCATAGTTAGCTTGATATGTTCCTGCTTCATCATCCACTTTCTTTGAGCTTCCTTCGTTTTCTTTGGACTTGCTTTTATCAGTATATAAGGCTGAAGATTGATTACCTTTAGAGATTTCTCCATTTTTTATAAGCTTTTCCTCTTGAGTAAGTAGTTGTCCAATGAGTGTATTGAAATCAGGTACATGAATGTCCATGTACAAATTCATAGATGTGGTGAATGCTTCCCACTTGTCATCTGCCTTCAAGCCATTGATGACCTGCCTTACAATTTGCTCTTCATCTATTACCTCTCCAATGCTTCCCAACTGATCTGCTATGTCCTAGAGATTTGTGACAAAATTAGTCACATTTTGTTTGGGAGCCTTCTTGAGAGTTGTGAAATCCAGCCATAGTTGATGCTTCCTAGCTTTAGTACTTAAAGAGAAGAAAGCTTCAAGTGCATCCCACACTTCCTCAGATGTCTTACAACTTCTAATGTGAGGCAAAAAAAAAATCTGAGATAGAGTTGAGGAGATAAGACCTTGCAAGTGCATCCTTGGAGCACCATGTGCTCAATCTTTCTTGCTCTTCTTGTGTTGGTTGACTTTTGTTCCTGAAACTTGACATAACTTCATCTCCAGCCACATAACCAAATAAACTTCTCCCTTGGAGATAAGCTTCCATTCTTAATGACCAAGCTGAGTAGTTACCTTTGCCCAATTTGTCAATTGATGAAGGAAATCCATCTGCCATCGTTGCTCTGATACCACTGTGAAGAGATGGATAGGTATGTGCTTGAAGATGAATAGGTGTTGCAAAATCCTTGATCTACACCAGCCAAATGAACTCCACGAGTATGGGGTGGGCCCTTTTAGCTTGCCAATGGATGTATTAGACACCCTATGTACCTTGGAAGATCACTCTCAGAAAGATAGATCAAAACAGATAAGTTGGAGTTAGGTCAGAGGTGAAGAACTTGCTATTTTGGTTCATACACCTGTCCAATGTTTTGCATAATTCTCTGAGCACAGCAGTTATTAGCTTAATACCTTTTGGGGAAGTCTAGTTAACTTAAGGAGCTAAAGTTCTAGAGTAATCTCATCAGAAATAATGAACCACACACGAAGAATGATGTTTAACAAGTGATGACATCATCCTGATTTTTAGGGGCTGCTATACTAATGAGACTAGTGACCAGAAAAATGAACATAACTTAAGATTTAAGAATGCAATGATTATGATATGATTATTTTAGACAGACGTGAAATCCAACAAGCTTTAAATCATTGAATTTAGGTCAGTACACACGACGAAACAGCTCTGACAAGATGAGTAAAAAGTCGGGTGCCTGACATAGAAGTGAGAATGAACAGACAGGGTTGTCTTCAACTGAACATAACTCAAGTTTGAAACACCCAAATGAAATGAAAAATGGTGACCATATAGTAGACTTATAGAGCTAACTTTACCAAGTTAAATCACTGAAAATGATGCACCAAGCTGAGAGAAACCATCCTTGCAATCTGACTAATAAAACTGAGTGATATGGCAGTGAGTAGTCCACTTCACAAGAACATGGAAATATGAACCCAAATGATCATGAAAATGAAAGTATATTGATCTTACAACACAATGGACTTATTGATACATATGTGTGCCTTGAAACCACACCTTAACATGGCATAAAGCTGAGCTCTTTAAGGTCTTCTCTCAGTGACCAAAGCTACCATCTATTTATAGTTGAGCTTGGGAGGCTAACTTCCCTCAATCAGTCTCCAAGCAATTAGTCATTGATTTGATTCTCTATTTACCACAAATCACGAATTTGTGGCTCCACTTTCCCTTTTTAATGAAGTGGATACAACCATTAAAGATTCTTTCACTTTTACATTAAGTAAAGTCTTCAAAAGTTACAAGAGGTAGTTCACAAGTGAACTTTACATTGTCTTCATTTTAAGGCTTCTTCTTTGAATTTGTGGGACTCAAGCCAATACTTAGGCTTTTCATAGACTTGCTCCAACAGAAAGAGGCATTGATTTTGATAAGACCTTTGCACCTACTTGCCGAATGACTATTGTTCGTAGCATCTGTGCACTTGCAGATCATCATGGTTGGCATATCAAAAAAGCATTTCTGAATGGCGACTTGCATGAAGAAGTGTATGTTTTTCAGCCATGTGGCTTTGTGTAGAAAGCGCATAAGAACCAGGTGTGCAGGTTAAAGAATGCATTATATGGCTTAAATCAAGCGGCTTGGTATGAAAAGATGACTGCACATGGCTTTGAGAACAGTCCAACTAAAAGCACCTTATATGTTAAGCGTCCTAATGATGTACTTCAGATCATTGTGGTTTATGTTGATGACATGCTGCTCACTGGTCCTCATGAGAGGCATATTGCTGATTTTAAGGCTGATTTACATGCCTCATTTGAGATGTCTCATTTGGGGCATTTGCATCACTATTTGGGCATTCAGTTTTTGCAGGTTGATGGTGGAATGGCTTTGTGTCAAATGAAATATATTGATACATTATTGCACCATTTCAGCCTTGAAGACTATAAGTCTATTGCCACTCCTATGGAGACAGATGGTGAGTCATCAAGAGGACTTTCTTTGATCTCTCTAACAATAAACTGTTCAAACAATGACCTGCCTCTAGGTTGAACATGAATTACTTGCCACCAAGGATGAGCATCGGGGTTTTCATAAACAAGTGCTTGTTCAATATGCCTAGAAAGAATATATGGTTCTTTAGTAGATCGCATTACCTTGGAAGAATCATTTGCCCAAAACCAAAATAGTTCCTTTCTCAATGTGGAATTACTACCTTTATACTCGGCTCGAAACCAGTCAACCTTCAAAATGACCTATTAAAATATATAAAAACAAAACACCAAATTAGCTGCTTAACTAAATAATAAACTCTATCATAAAAAAAATAAAATTTTTTTCTACCAATTTGAAAACAGAAATGATATTTCATAGATACCAACAACATTTCCTATGTAACCTCGTTTGCCATCTATAAGGTTCGTGTAAAGTAGAAACATCATTTTTTTCTTGAAATGTAAATACAAAATGGAACTCCCTTACCTGATAATACCTCATCTGTTATTTTTGAAGAAAACTCGTTGGTCCATGCACATGGAGCTTATTCATGAACTCTTTCAAGGCACTCACTAACATAGTACATGCACTCTTCAAGCATCCAACCCTTTGTCATGGATCCTTCTAGTTTCCGTCTTTGTTGCACATAACCTTTTAATATTCCCATAAATCACTCGACCCAAAACATCCATGGAGTGTTGACAACGCCTGCAATCTCTATTTCATCTACAAGATGGACTAGTGAATGAACATGAATATCAAAAAATGGAGTAGGAAGCTCTTTCTCCATCAAACATAGTAGATCTTTTCATTCAGGTTTGTTTTGTGGGATGGCGTTTTTATAATCTCTTTTGATGTAATCCACCTCCACATATCATGAAAAGAAATTATAAAGAAGTTAATTAAAAATAAAAGATATCAAATATTCATATATATTAAATATAAAAGTATCATAATTACCTTAAAAGTGATCCAAAACGATAGATCACATCTCATACTCCTTTCATTGTACATCCATTGATAACCAAAGGTAAAATATATTTCAAAAAGTTATACCACTCATGGGTCTTTAACCCAAATAACCTCTTATCATCCATAGTAATCATGTTCTGGAAAGAAGCTCCATATCCTATAGGAGTCCGAATCAATTGAATGCTATTGTTGATAGTATGTATCTCTTTTGTCATAAGTACCCAAGGAGCAAGTGCATAAGTCGTTTACTATCGATGTCTATCAAAAACTAGCCATAACTTTGGTTTTGAGTTTTGATCCTTCAAATCATTCCTTGATGCTATGGTATCTTTACTCCAAGAAGATGCTGCCATAATGAATAACCAATATTCTTGAATATATGCATAGGATCAAGAAGGTTACATACTTTTAACTCTTTCCAATATTCCAAAGAATACCATATTGATATGTTTTTTCTGAGTGCCAATTTTCCTTTACCTCTCTTCAGATACTCATTATGTTCATCATCACTAAAGATTTTTTATTTTTGATCTATCAGAGATCCATCTGTCCATTTTTTATACCAATCTATAGGCGTCATAGGTTTTGGGCACTAACATGTTTCAAGCTTTCCATTAAAATGTATCACTTCTCTTTTGGATCTTAATGGATGATCATCAGGCAAGAACCGTTGATGTCAAAGATAAATACTTCTTGTTGAGATTCTTACTATAGATTGATCTCAACCAATCACTACAATATGGAAAAGCTTTATAACCCTTAGTAGATATTTCGACATCATGAAAAAGATCAAAATATAATTAGATTAACTCACATTTATTTGTATGCATATTGAATAAAAAATTACATCACAACTTGAACAAACACCATATCCTGAAAAATTGTGAATAGTCCAAGCCACAATACCATGAACCGTAATATATTTTTCATTGATGCTTTTTGATACATCAATGATATTAATACCTCTCCATAACTCTTGGAGATCGTCAATGAGAGGAGCAAGATATAATTTCATATCTTGAACTTGTCTTTTTCTAGCAATTAAAAGTGAAAGCCTTACATGTTCCTTTTTAATGCGAAGATATGGCGAAAGATTGTAGTTTATGACTACCAGTGGCCATGTTGACCATTTACTCGATTTCATGGAGAATGGATTAACCCCATCTAATGCAACTCCTAACTTTAGATTCTGTGGATTTTGTGCAAAATCAAGCCATGTAGAATCAATATGCTAAAATGCAACACCATCATGAGTAATTCAAATTATTCCATCAGTACTTTTATGATCATGTCCCCATGTCAAAAGCATTGATAATTTGGCACTTTGAAACGTATGTCTAATCCATGGAGCCAATAGAAAATTTCTCAATACCTTTTTTGGGATTTTATCTTCCTCATCCTTATATTGAGAAGATTGACATTTTGGACTTTTCAAAGAGTCTGCATATTCACCTCTATATAAAATACAATGGTTAGGACATGCATGTATACATTGATAATCTATATCAAGATTTTTGATTATCTTCTTCATTTCATCACGTGAGGTAGGAAGAATATTCTCACTTGGTAAAAACTTTTCAGATAATAACCTGTAAGTTCATGAAAAAAGACATATTATTATATATAAATAAATAAATAATATATATATATATATATATATATATATATATATATATATATATATATATATATATATATATATATATATATATATATATATATATATATATATATATATATATATATGTGTGTGTGTGTGTGTATGTATGTATATATATGCATATAATTTTATATATGTGTATGTGGATGTGTATATACATGTGCATGCATATATGTATGTGTATGTGTATATGTATGTATATGTGTTCTATATGTGCATATGTATGTATATATACGTATGTGTATGTGTATGGATGTATGTATGTGTATATGTGTATATATGTGTATGTATGTATATATGTGTATGTATGTTTGAATGTGTATGTATGTATGTATATATATGTATGCATGTGTAGCTGTGTATATTTGATTTCATTTTTTTTGTTTATTGTGGTTTGTGGACTTTCATATCTAGACCACTAAATTGTCTGGTTGTCTCCCATTTTATAGTCAATCTATTACCTGCGTTGCCAAGTAATACTTACATATTTGTTTACAACGATTAAGCATCTGTTAACTATGGAGGTATTAGGTCGTTTGGAAAATAAGACAAGCAAATTTATCTCGATGATTTTGGAAACATTTTTTTTTTGTTTATTGTGGTTTGTAGACTTTCATATCTAGACCACTAAATTGTTTGGTTGTCTCCCATTTTATAGTCAATCTATTACCTGCATTGCCAACTAATACTTACATATTTGTTTACAACGATTAAGTATCCGTTAACTATGGAGGTATTAGGTCGTTTGGAAAATAAGACAAGCAAATTTATCTCGACGATTTTGGAAGATGGATGAGTAGTTTTAAAGGATGGGCTGACATAAAGTGTTCATTCAATGCAATTTCTTGTTCTTACGATAGCTAAGGTAAAAACAAAAACTTGCACTGAATGCACACTTTGTGTCTGCCCATCCTTTAAAAATATTCTTCCATACTTCAAAATATTCAAGGTAAATTTACTTCTCCTATTTTGCAAACCGCTTAATACCTTAATAGCAAACGCATACATAATATTTGTATGCAAAGTTCATAAAAGAGTTAGCGGTGCAGGTATTAGGTCGACTAGAATAGGAGAAGTAGATGTGTCAGGAAGATTCAAAAGGTTGGGCCAACAAATATCTTCATTTGATACAAGTATGTATAATTTGACTTTACTCTCATAACATGTGTATGTGCATATATGTGTGTGTATGTTTATATATGTTTATACATTCATGTATATATATGTGTATGTCTATGTATGCATGTATTTATATGTATATACTTATGCATTTATATATATAAATAGGTAGGAAATTAAAATTTATAACTCAATAGCGTCGAAATAGATACATTACTCCATCCAAAACGATTTTGAAGATTGATAATAAGTAAGCTCACACTTAGTCGAGTCAAACGACTTCCTTCGTATACATGCCTTAGACATTCATCTTGAAGAGATTTCTCAGTTTTTGAAATATCAATGCTCTCATTGTCATTTTGATACCAGTCATCAATATGATCTGCCATGCCATCATCTTCATCATTGTCACATAAATCTTGTACTTTATCTTCCTTTGAATATAGATAGTTCAATCTTTCATATTCAATAGGATCACTTTTGCATAGCCTCCACATAGAAGCTTCTCATAAATGAGGTCTTACTAGCAATTGTGAATGGTGTGGAGGAATATCATCAACATCATACGTTGGAATCTACACACATAAATCAAAATCATTAATATTCCATAAATGAATAAAAAGTAAAATTTAAACATAAAATTAAATATATAAGTGATTAAATATGGATAGAAAATTTCCATTCTCTCTCTAGCTAAAAGGTGCTCTTCGAGGTCTACGCCATCCATCATTCACTAATAATTCATCACCAACATGTAATGTAGTAATAGCATTGATAACTATGTATCTTGATACATCTCTACTCATGTATGGTGTTTCATGCTCCCCAAATGTGCAATTAGTCCTTGAACTATTATGTAAGGTCTTCCATCAATATCTTATCTTTCATTTTCTACATGTGAAATCTTTCTACTAGTAAGGGTTAAGCATATTCCATATGTACTCATGCTTTGAACATAACCTACAAGTCGATGTCAATCTCCCCATCCATATATAGGACCACAAAATTACATAAGAATGACTTTAGAGTACGAAGGCACATACAAATCCTCTATAATAAAGAGACCACGACTAGCATTAGTAATAGTGCATGGAGCAATCATATAGCGATTACGCCAAAGTTAAAAACCTCTCTATCTAAAGGAAGTGGTCCTCTATTCCATCCTCCATATCTTCTTCTATCATATGTTTGTACTAGAGAACGATCACAAGCTGGCAATGGATAATCTTCAACCGTTTGAGTCTCTAAACCAGCAGGTAGAGGATTTCTAGAAACTTTTGCTTGTAATTGAGGATTAGCAAGTCCATGATGTGTACGAGGTATATTAACATTATGAGTATGAGGAATATTATCATCCTCATCATCATCGATCAAGTATTCTTGTATATAAATAGTAATTTTATTTTTATAGGGTTTTTAAATAAAATAATGACATTAACTTAAAGAAAAAATACATACCCAAGCATCACATTGATCGAGGTGGTGCTGCATGCTCAAAGGTACCATAATCTATCTCATGCTCAATACATGCCAATCGTGGTCTTCAATATGTGCCATAGCAAGAGTTACACCAACATATAATATGGTCTTGATAGTAAAATTCATCATAATTCCTATCGGAGGACACATGTGAAGTCGTTGCATGGGTAGGAGGTGGTGGAGTGCCCTCTCATTGATCAGAATCTAATTATAACAATAATCAAAAAATTATATTAGTTATGTATCTATCAAATATATTTAAATTTAAAAGTTTGATATACTTATAGTATATAGTCCTTGCACGATGAGGAGATGTTGGTGGAGCTCCATCTCATTGATTGGAATATACAAATAATGGTATTTGATATTAAGAGTCTAATTATTTACATACATAAACATTCACATATACATATTTACACATGCACACTTATTCACATATACACGTTCACACATACACACATGTTCACATATACACAAATACACATTATTGTGGGAAAAATGCATGTCTTTTGTATGAATGAGTGTATATGCATGCATGTGTATGTGTATGTATATATGTGGATATATACATGTGTGTTTATGCTATATGCATGTATATGTGAATATGTATGCATATATATATATATATATATATATATATATATATATATATATATATATATATATATATATATATATATATATATATATATATATATATATATATATATGTGTGTGTGTGTGTGTGTGTGTGTATGCATATATATATATATATATATATATATATATATATATATATATATATATATATATATATATATATATATATATATATATATATATATATATATATATATATATATATATATATATATATATATATATATATATATATATATATATATATATATATATATGTGTGTGTGTGTGTGTGTGTGTGTGTGTGTGTATGTCTGCATGTATATGTGTTTGTGGGTATGTGTATGTGTATGTGTGTGTGTATATGTGTATGTATTCTAATTCCTTTTTTCTATTTGAGATTAGAATAACACGAGATATTGTATGGTGGAAAAAAATAAGAGGTGACCTAACATACCACCTGAGACGTGGTGGTTTTCTCGTAGAAAACTACACCTTCAGGAGTCATTTCCTCAGTAGAAGGTATACAAATTAATAGTTTATATTTATAATTCTCATACATTTTATTAATTTTTTACATTCAATTTATGTATTTCTTTTTTCTTTAAATAAGCAGGCTCTTGCAAAGAAGAGAGTTGAGTTGGGCCACACATCGCACCTTGACCAAATGGGCCATCATGGTTTGGTAGCTACATTTGTAAGTCTATGTGTTATTGTGAGTTTAATTTTTATTTTAGTTAAAATGCAAAAAAAAGCTAATCTTTCTTATGAGTATGCTACACATTCTGGACATCGGTGTTTGAGCAAGTATATGCGAGATCATCCGGATGCATTTGTGAGTATTATTAAATTTTATATGATTATTTTATTTCTGTGGATTTCTTAATTGTTTTACTTGTTTATGTTTGTTATATGTAATACAGGATTATTATGGAGAGGCACATATGGATGAGGTGGAGAGACAGACACAGGAGGGACAATCTCGATCGTCACAAGGTGCTCACACAGATACATCAAATCATGCGGATGATCGTGATGATGAGGATGAGGATGATCACGATGCTGATGATGATGATGATGATGATGATGATTAGGATTCTTGATTATGACATTGTATATGTATTTACATTGGTATATATATATATATATATATATATATATAATCTATATATTGTTCACTTTGGTTATGTTTTCAACTGTGTGTATGCTATTAAGTAATGAAAAGTTTTTTTCTATTGATTGTTATTATGGTTGTTTATATTAAGCATGTGTTTTACTTCTTTAATTATTTAATTCATTCATATTTATGTGTGCTTGTGTGTATATAAAATGTATATATGCACATGTAGGTATATATCTATATGTGTAAGTGTGTCTATATGCATGTATGTGTATGTATCTATGTATATATGTGCATGTATGTATGTGCTTATGTATATGTGTATATGCATGTATCTACATGTGCATGTGTAAGTGTATACACGTATGTATGTGCATGTGCATGTGTATGTGTGTATATGTATGTATGTATGTGCATGTATATATGTGTAATATATGTGTGTATGTATGTGCATGTATATGTGTAATAGTTGTGTGTCTATGAATGTATGTACATATGTATATGTGTATATGCATGAATGTGCATGTGCATGTGTAAGTATATATGTGTAAGTATGTGTATGTTCATGTGCATGTGTATGTGTGTGTA
This sequence comes from Ceratopteris richardii, assembly GCA_020310875.1. NCBI lineage: Eukaryota > Viridiplantae > Streptophyta > Polypodiopsida > Polypodiales > Pteridaceae > Ceratopteris > Ceratopteris richardii. The sequence goes on from CM035427.1 coordinate 14,638,542, forward strand.
TATGTATGTATGTGCATTTGCATGTGTAAGTCTATATGTGTATATGTGTATGTGCATGTGCATGTGTATCTGTGTGTATATGTATGTGCATGTATATGTGTAAGTTTATATGTATATGTGTGTATGTGCATGTATATGTGTATGTGTATGTATGTGCATGTGTGTGTATGTGTATATGTGTGTGTACATATGTGCATATATAAGTGTAAATATGTGTATGTGTGTGTATATATACATATGTGCATATGTATGTGTATCTGTATAAACATATACAAGTGTATGTATATGCATGTGTATATGTATGAAGCATGGATGTGCGTGTGGATGCATTTCTATTTGCATCCATGTGCATGCATGGGAATGTGCATGTATGTGGATGTGCATATACATGTATTTAAGTATATCTTAATGTGTGTATGTGTATGTATATATGCAATAATGCACGCATGCAAGTCTTTTTATGTGGTTGTAGAAATGTTTGTGCATATGCATGTGTGTGTGTATGTGTAAGTGTATGTGCACATGTATGTGTGTATATATGTGTTTGTATGTGCATTTGTATATGTGTGAATGTGCGTTTTCATCATGTATAAGTGTGTATGTGCATATCAATAAGTGTGAGTATGGTAACTAATAAAAATAACACAATTCACATGATATACAAAGAATGGAAATTGTACATACAATAGTTAGCCGTATTTTTTGCTTGGTTAGCTTCTTGAATAACCTACAATAAAGAGAGAAAGAGAGAGACAGAGAGACAGAGAGAGATAATTCAAAGAGAGAAAGAGGTAGAAAGAGAGAAACAGAGATAGAGAGAGACAATAAGATAGAGATTGGACAAAACAACAATTATGCAAGTGCTTGTTTGAACTCGTAAGTGCACCACAATTGCGAACGTTGGAGAGCTCTTCGATCAGATACGTGAAGATGTTGATCGAAGAGCCTCCAATGTTTTAATTTTCTTCATCAAGAACCCATTGTGTAAGCGATGCTAAGGCATCATAAATGCCCGTCCAATTAGCATCACATAAACGACGTTAATTATCGTTGCTTATGTGATGAAAATTAGCATCACTTATGTGACACTTTTTTAAATCCTCGCTTTAGCAATTCTCAATGTGAGCGTCGCATATCGTCTCACGCCACATGTCGATAAAAACATCATATTTCTCATTGTTTAACCAACGTTCGGTGCTCGATGCTTCTTGCAATGCTTTATGCAATTTTATAGCGACAAAATTTGTGTCGCATTAACCATCCCATTCATAGACTCACTATGCATAGACTTTTTCCTAGACTCAATACTTGTAGACTCATTCAAAGAATCATTAGACATCAGGAATAAATATGAATTGCCAATTGATCAATAAATAATGCTAAAAATATTTCTTGTTATGTTTCTTGCTAAAGCTAATGAATGAGTACTATTTCAATTATAAGTATGAATGTAGGATGCCTTTTTCAAATTCCTAATACAAATGTAAGCTAACATGTAAGTTATAGTGGAAGAAATGAAGCATCTCCAATCTTCCGATCTCAGTTGCTTGTAAAGGTTCGTCACTTTTCTTCAACGCTCTTCAATATTCATCAATATTCGACTGCAAATCATCATTAGAAAAAAACATAAGTATATTGTTTTTCATGAGCTTTAAGATACATATCTCTACACAAACATACACTTTAAGATACACTCTTCCCGTACACATACATATGATTATATATGTAGTTGCTCACATTCTCATGTCCATTCATAGACTTGCATTGGCACACACCTTCACATCCAATCATACATACATATATATAAGCATACAACCACATATACATCACAATACATTCTTACCCATGCATCCAACATCAATGCACATGCATACATATGGCACATACCCATGCACACACACACACATAAGCACACATATCCTCATCATTGAAGAGATCATGAAGTGCACATTGATCATCAACAAATTTAATAAGCAAGCTTGTAGTATGGAAAACCGTGATCTTCATATTTCATCTTTTGACCTCATAGGGCTATTGCAATGGAGTCATATGGTTAAAGCCTCTGCTCTGGGTCACCCATCATTCTCCATTTCATCCTCCACTTTTTCAAGACTTGCATCCCCCCCCCCCACCCTCCACTCCCCTCCTCCCTCCACGGTCACCCTCCAACCCCCTCCACCCTCCTCCATCCTCCACCCCCCTCCACCCTCCTAAGCGCTCCATCCCCTCCACCATCACCCTCCAACCCTCTCCACACCCACCCCCTCCACCCTCCACCGTCACCCTCCAACCCCCTCCTTGCTCCTCAACCCTCTACCCGCCTCCACTATCACCCTTCAACCCCCTCCACCCTCCTCCACCCTCCACCATCACCCTCCAACGCCCTCCACCCTCCTCAACCCTCCAAACCCCTCCACCCTCCACCATCAACCTGCTACCCCCTCCACCCTCCTCCACCCTCCACACTCACCCTCCAACTTCCTCCAACCTCCATCCCCCTCCACCCTCCATCGGCACCCTCTAACCACCTCCACCCTCCTCCACCCTCCACCCCCTCCACCCTCCACCGTCTACCTCCAACCCCCTCCACCGTCCTCCACCCCCCACCCCCTCCACCCTCCACTATCACCCTTCCATTAACCATCACGTTCATAGACTCACTATGCATAGACGTGTTCCTAGACTCAGTACTTATAGACTCATTCAAAGACTCATTAGACATCAGGAATAAATATCAATTGGCAATTGATCAATGAATAATGCTAAAACTATTTGTTGTTATGTCTCTTGCTAAAGCTAATGAATGAAAAATATTTCTCAAATACAATTATAAGTATGAATGTAGGATAACTTTTCAAACTCCTAATACAAATGTAAGCTAACATGTAAGTTATAGTGGAAGAAATGAAGCATCTCCAATCTTCCAATCTTAGTTACTTGTAAAGGTTCATCACTATTCTTCAACGCTCTTGAATATTCGTCAATATTCCATTGCAAATCATCATTAGAAAAAAACATAAGTATATCGTTTCTCATGAGAAATAATGAACACATATATTTGCACATACATCCTTTTATGTCTACATGTATACACCCATGCACTTACATGAATTCATGCTCATACACACATTTATGAATATGCACACTTACTTATGCATTCTCTCATTACTCTTATGCATACATGCATCACACCATTCATGCTCATGCATATTTACACTCTCACATATGCTAACACACATTCATATGCACATATATGCATGCTAACATACACTAGCTCACTTTCATAAGCTATCACATCTTCATATGCTTCTAATATGCATATGCATACCTATACTTCATGCATACACTTATGCATGCATACTTATGCATGCATATATATACACTACATGCATATGCATTTGTTTATTACACAAACATGCACATATATTCACATATTCATTCTCATGCATATACTATCATACACTCTCATAAATTCATATTTATGCATACACATGCACATCACATTATGCATTCATGCATTCTCATACATATGCATTAATTCATACCACACATGCACTCACAACTTATTATGCATACATACATTTATCATGCACATGCATCTAAATGCATTGTTATGTACACATATATTAGCTCTCATATGCATGCACACACACTATCACATGCATGCCCACACTCTGTCACATGCATGCATACATTACATTACTTATACATATGCATCTCATTCATGTATATACGTTATAAAATGAATATGATCAAAATACACAAAACAAAATAATAAAACATTATAGATACTACTCTCACTCTTACGTTCTCTCTCTCTCTCTTACTCTCTCTCTGTCTCCCTCTCTCCCCTCTTTGTCACTCTATCTATCTTTCTCCCTCTCTCTCTCTCTCTCTCGTTCTCTCTCTGACCATTTTTTTGTGCCATGAGTATGTACCGCTGATTAATCTCTCTCTCTCTCTCATTCTCTCTCTCTCTCTCTCTCTCTCTCTCTCTCTCTCTCTCTACCATGAGTGTGCATAGTCTAGGAGGAGGGGAAAAGAGGTCTCTCTCTCTCTCTCTCTCTCTCTCTCTGTCTCTCTCTCTCTCTCTCTCTCTCTCTCTCTCTCTCTCTTTCTCTCTCTCTCTCTCTCTCCCTCCCTCCCTCCCTCCCCCCCTCCCTCTCTCTCTCTCTCTCTCTCTCTCTCTCTCTCTCTCTCTCTCTCTCTCTCTCTCTCTCTCTCTCTCTCTCTCTCTCTCTCTCCCCGAATTGCGTTGCACACCTGTAAAGCTGCGACGAGGAGGGGGAGCTAATGACATAAGTACATACATATCTCTACACAAACATACACTTTAAGATACACTCTTCCCATACAAATACATATGATTATATATATAGTTGCTCACATTCTCATGTCCATTCGTAGACTTGCATTGGCACACACCTTCACATACAATCATACATACATATAGATAAGCATACAACCACATATACATCACAATGCATTCTTACCCATGCATCCAACATCAATGCACATGCATACATATGGCACATACCCATGCACACACACATAAGCACACATATCCTCATCTTTCAAGAGATCATGAAGTGCACATCGATCATCAACAAATTTAATAAGCAAGCTTGTAATGCGGAGAACTGTGATCTTCATATTTCATCTTTCGAACTCATAGGGCTATTGCAATGGAGTCATATGGTTGAAGCCTCTACTCTGTGTCAACCATCATTCTCCATTTCATCCTCCACTTTTTCATGACTTGCATTCCCACCTCCACCCTCCTCCACCCTCCATTCCCCTCGGCCCTCCACCATCATCCTCCAACCCCCTCCACCCTCTACATCCTCCATCCTCCACCCCCCTCCACCCTCCTAAACCCTGCATCCCCTCCACCATCACCCTCGAATGCCCTCCAGCCCCCTCTTCCCTCCACCGTCACCCTCCAACCCCCTTCCCCCTCCTCCACCCTCTACCCCCCTCCACCCCCCTCTACCCTCCACCGTCAACCTCCAATGCCCTCCACCCTCCACCATCACCCTCCAACTCCTTCCACCGTCCTCCACCCCCCTCCACCCTCCACCGTCACCCTCCAACCCCTTCCACCCTCCTCCAACCTCACCCTCCAACACCCTCCATCCTCCTCCACCCTCCAACCCCCTCGACCCTCCACCGTCACCCTCTAACCCCCTCAACCCTCCTCCACCCTTGTAGCTCAGTGATGAGTAGCACCTCCTTTAATGTCAATCCGGGAAGACGTGAGGATGGTATGATGACCTCGAGCAAGTGAAGGCACAAGTGCGTGAGTGAGAAGCACACCAACATGCACACACATACACACATGCACACACAAGGTAAGACAAAGAGAGAGAAGCAATGGGGTTCTTTAGATTACTTCCAAAGTTCTCATACAACTTCAAATCAATTACAAGCTAACCTAAAAAATGAGCTCTCTAGCTCTATTTATAGTTTTTGACTAGGTTTTGGCCGTGTCCAAACCTAGTGTCCGGCCTAGTAAAAAATTAGGTTCTAGGCCCCATTTGAAGGCTCAAATGGAGTCCAAAAATTATGAAAACTGGTAGATAGCTACTTCTAATGCTCCTCAAGCTCAAGGACTCCTTTGCTTGCACAAAATGGAGCTACAAAAATATGAAATGGTATTTGAAATGGTATTCACAATGGCTTTTAGTGATGAAAATCACTATTTTTGTAGGGATTTCCTCTAACGATTTGACATACACATCTTCGAGCTTCCTACTTGCTCCTTCTCCTTATGTGTCCACCTCTTTGATATGCTTTAGCTTCCTGAAAAAATAATGGCATACTTGCCCGATCTTCTTTGACTACTCTGTCTGCTTGTACCTTCTCTTCGCTCCGACTCCCTTCGTTGGCTTCCTTGTCTTGTTAGTCCTTTAGTTCCTTGACTACTGCTAACACCCCCCCTCTCTCGCGTCTGTCGTCCCTGACAGACCCTTGTTGGGTGGGTCGTTGGATGTAGTACTCCACAACGTCTTTTGCTAAATGATGTTCCGCAATTCTCAACCCTTTGGCCAAGTCAGTGAGTAGAGCATCCCAATCTACAGGCCCGGGAACCTCTGGATGTGGTATACGTAGCTTTTCTGAATGGAGAGCTTGTTCCACCGCAAATAACTGTAATAGATGAGATGGTCTGGGAATGAATATCTCTGAATGATATTCACAGAACCCCGTGATAAACATTTCTTCGAACCTCTGTTTGAAGCAAGCAGGTAGATACTTTATACGGGCATGCCAGGCATAGACGACGTTAATGGAGGGCATGGTGCTCATGTCATAGACAAGGTCCTGATTCCCTTCATTAAATCCAATAGTCAAAAGATGAGGTTCTTTGATGTTCTTAAATGTCCTGAATGTAATCAGCATGAGCTCAAAAGTTTTTAGGCACATCTGTGCCATGACATCTGGGACATTCTTGAACCGGACTGCCTAGTGTCAGATGGTTGAAATCATGTAGTTGACTGTGGGTTGGCCATTAGGAGATGCTAGGTACATGTAATTTAACCACTTTTCACATCCTTTAACCGTCAAAACTGTTTTTGTGTACTTCGGCCAAGACCTTCTTTGAAAGACAGGGCAGTAGCAGGGATTATACTTGATATATAGAGGCATGTTATTCCACGTGCGTACCATCTCAGGGTAGGTTTCAAGCAGGCGGATTCTCCAAGTAGGTTGATGTATATTCCCTTGCTTGGCACTTGCAGGTATATCATCCGGTGCAAACAGTGTCGTCAAGGTTGGTTCTTTTGTTGTACGTTGCTTGATTTCAGCATTGTAATCTACCATTAATACACAGAATCGAACATAGAGATCATCAGACGTGCCAATCCACCTATGATGGGAGAGGTTTCTAAAGTAATCTGAGTTTATGACGACTTCTTCCAATCGTGACATGGAAGCTATCTGAACTGCAACTCTCTCATCATGGGTTGTAGCAACCTTTTCCAACCTTTGCATCCATTCAGGGGCTTCCATCTCAATCGTGTCCATTCCTTCTTCTGTTTGCTTACCTCCGGGTGTTGGCATGGGAAGGTATGGGTCTTCAAAGATCTCCTCCACTTGAATTGGCACTAAGTCTTCAGGTTCTGGTTCCACCAGGGGAGAGGGTTGACGCTCGTATTGTAGAACTCTATTTCGTAGTTCTTCTAATTCTACTCTGAGTTTTGTGACTTGTTCAGATGTGTCGGCTTCAGTTCTGACTTTCCTTGGTGACTCCTGCTGGGTTGCCAGTTACTTTAATAAGTCATCTCTTTCTCTTTCTAATGCTGCGTGGGCTTCCAGGAGGTCGACATGGGTTTCCAAGACGATTTTCATATTTTCAGATGGGATAGCCTTGAATTTCTCTGGGTCGATTTCCTGTGGTGAACCCTCCATTGCTGCTTCCAAGTTTTCTTCGTTGTGTCTCTGTAGTCGCTTATTTTCCTCGAGTGTTGTAGACATGTGTTTCCGTAATAGGGCCAGGTTGCGTCGAAGCTTGAGGTTATCTGTTATCTGGGAGTGTAGCAGCTCATCAAGTTGTTGTTTTTCTTCTGCATCTGACGGGGGTGGATTGGCCACTAACTACTCATGTTGTTCTTGTAAAGTGACATACTGTTGTTGTAGTAGTTGCTTTTCCTTCTCTAAGTCAATGATTCGTCCTTGTAATGTTTCATGGCTTCTGAACAGACTTGTATGCTGAGCATCTAGGTGCTGATAATGTTGTTGCAGCTGAGACATACACTAGTACATGTTATTAAATACATTATTAATGGGAGTGGATGCGGGAAAGGTGTTGAATGCTGAAGGGAAGGGAAAGGGGAATGGGAGCATGTATCCTATGCTCGAAAAGGGTCAAGTTGGTGGTGGGGGAATGGGAGATTGTGGACGTAGGGGGGGAGGGAGAGGTGCGGAGATGGGTGATATGTCCATGAGGTCAAAAGTGGATGCAGTCGTGGGAGTGATTGTGAAGATGGGAATTGTGGATGCAGTGATGGTGGTGAAAGTGTAAAGTGGTGTGTGTAGTTGTGAATATGAACCGCCAGGAAGTGTAATCGGGGGAACGGGGTTTTCCGTGGTTGCAGTTAGAATTACAGTGTCAGTGGTAGTGTATACAAGTGACGTGGTGATAGGGTGTGTGGGTTGTGTGGATTGACTGACAGTCTGTGCTTCGGTATGGGCGGTGGACTCTGAGGTGGTGACAGTAGTGGTTACACTGGTAGTGGGGGGTGAAGTTGGTGGAGTTGGAGGTAGGGGTGGTAAAGGGGGTGATGGGGGTGCACTGGATGTATGGGCTTCCTCAGTTTCCTGAATGATATGAGTTGTGCTCGTGGTTGTGGATGTGGTGCCTTGTGGTTCTGATACTAATATACTCATTTGTTTTCCTTATCGAGGGGGACGTCTGTCGTATCGTCGCTCCAATCTTCTCGAGTGTGCAAGAGCTGTATGCACCATCTCAGGTTACCCCATCATATCAAGGGTTGCTCGGTATTGCTCGTCCACACCTTCCTCTTCAAGGATTTGGTTCATGAGGGCTTTTCCTGCTCCCAGGGACAGTTTGTGCTGTTCTTGAACTCTGCTGATGGTATCATACAACTTTTTCAATTCCTTCGTATAAGCCGGGGCACCCTCAAGTTCCTATAGAACTTCTTGTTCATATTCCTGCTCTTCTTCTTCTGTTTGTCCACCTCGTTCCTCCTCTTTTTCTTCTTCTTCTTCATCCACTTCAACTACGTCTGGTTGTCTAGGATGGGGTTGGTCTGTAGCAGTTTGTTGCCCACTAGCTTGTTAAAAGTCAAGCTTCAAGCTACAAATTCGTGGGGAATCTTTTATGGACATGTGGAGCAATCAAAGGAAGCCAAAAGCCACGAGATTCCATCAATAAAAGTCACTCAACCACTCCCCAAGTCATCTCAACTAATTCCTCCAAGTTAGGAGGCTGATTTGGAAAGCTAGTTCCTTGATTTTAGGGGCACACTTCTCACTATAAAAGGAGCATGTATCTCGACTTCTTTTGGCCCATCTTCTTGGAGTTTTAGCTCATGTAAAGTGAGCACTAAGTGCTGGAGTTGTGATAAGCAAGCCCCTTGCTTAAGCTATCGCCTTGCTTGCTTGTTTGTTTTCTTTTAGTAGGCATATCTATGTGTGTGCGCAGGCAGTGTTGCAACTCTCTACCCCTGAGTTGTTAGCATTGGTTCTCCCTCATATTGTATCCATTTGATGTAATTCTTGTCTCATCGGATAGCTATTAGAGTCTCTTTTATGCTCACAAAGTCTGTGGATTATTCTTTGAGTAATCTGGGAGTAACATTCATTTTTAGTGAAGTTGTGTGATTGATATCTCTCTTGGTGTGTAGGCTCTAATGGAAATATTTTGCTCTCTGTTGTAAGGGCTGGTTCTCCTTCTCTATGTATCCATTTGCTATGCTTTTGGTGTCATTGGGTAGCTATTAGAGTCCTCTAAAGTTGACCCAAGTTTGAGATTTATTCTTTGTATAATCTCTGAGAAACGCTTGCTGGAGTGAAGTGAGGTATCTGCTTGACTGGCAGTTGTGAGCATTCAACTAGCTCATGTTGTAGACATTGTTTCTTCTTGTGTAAGCATCCATTTGAAGTGAAATTTATTTTGTTGGAAAGCTCTTGGTGTGTACTACATGTCTACAAAAGCTCACTGGAGTTCTCTGCATAAGCTCTGAGTAAGAGCATTTTTGGTGTGCAGAGGTCAAAGAAGGATACCTGTGGAGGTCATTCACGCTTCGTCGTTGCTTAGGGGTTGAGATACTTCCCCCATCAGTGGTATCAGAGCATGTGGGCATCTTGGAGGCATCACATACAAGCAAGAAGACCTCTTGGAGTTGGTGGTTGAAGATTTGCATCAAAAAAAGCTTCTTGGAGGTAGCTCACATCAAGGGGGAGCTATTCTACTCAAAGTTTCAAGAGCACAAGGTGTCCATCTAAGGAAAGCTTTGGATTGAGGTAACCTCAGAGCCTCATTTCCATTTTACACACATTGAAGCATTAGCCAAGGGCTAGGTCAAGTATCAAAGAGTAGATATGGGAGACTTCAACACTCAAATTGAAAAGCTAGATAAAGGGAACTATCAACCATGGAGATTTAGGGTCTCCAACTATCTTATGGGCAAGGGCCTTTGGGGGTTGATTAGTGGAACCATCGTCTCTTTTTCGGTGGGGATATGCATGCCTTTCATGTCAAGCGCTTCCCTCACGAAATTGTTCATCAGTTTGAAACGCTTTAATTCATTACCTCTGGTAAGTGATGGTAGAACGAAGGTAATATATCCCTTTTTCTCTTTACTAGGGGTCAGAGTGTTAATTAAGTAGGAACACCATAGAAAGTCTGCTTTGGGTAACTGAGCCTTGAAGTAGTCGTATAGTCTAGCCTTCTTCCAGATGGGTTTCAGACCTTCATCATTTTGAAGCCTCTCAAATTCCCTGGTGAAAAAATGATATCTGCCCCATCGCCCGTTGAACTCTATCTCGGACTCCCACATGTAAGTGCCTTCACCCAGAGATCCGGCCACATCACTGAACCAATGTGAGTTTTTGCTGACCGGCATTGTGTGCCCCTGTGGAGGATACTGAATCGGTATGGCGTTGTAGAGGAGGTACTGGGGTATCCGCTTTTAACAAAAGTAGAGAATGAAGATTAAACACGTCCAGTACATCACCTACTCAAGGGGGGTTCTCTTTAGGGAAGTATACCCTTTAACATTTCTGTGAGCAGGTAGATAACACGGATTGCACAGAGTGGTAAATACTTCAGAAAATATGGACAACCAATGACCAAGGAAGACCATACACTTCTTGATTCGAATCAGACGATTACAAGGTTGGGCAGAGTGATGCTCAAAAGTGCAAGCTTAGGGCTGACAAGCCACCCTAAAAGTATTAACTCCAATACAACAGATCAGCATAAGGGGCCACTGATATGCAGGCTAACTCAGAACAATACAAATGGTAGAATTTCTCAAGAGAATAGAGATTAATCAACACACTGACTCACAGAAAAGAAAATAAATCCAAGCTACTCTCTTACACTGTAGTGCTCATAGCCCTCCACTCAGAAGCCTACCCTCTGTATACACACTACAGAGTAGCTCCTACAATAGACTTGAAACCACCAAGTGTAAGAGAGGATCTCTGCACGTACGCACAAACCACTATCTCTCTAAAATTGTTGTACCCAAATGAGCAAAAATCAATTGCTTTTATAGGCCTCAATAGACCAAGAGAGCCTTGCCGAATCTTCACGTCCACTGATCACGCACCGGTTGATCTCCCAAAATTAGGGGTAGGTCAAATATTCCCTTGATTTGAATTGAATCCTCAAAAATAGGCAGTCGTCATGAATCTCTGGCGGCAACACTCATTGCACCACTTTTACTTTTACCACTTACACCTTTACTGTCACTTTTGAATGCAAACTGAGATCCTCATTTTGTGTCGCCCGTGATATTTGAATGACCTTGAGAAGCCCATCCTTTACCTAATTTTTCGTAGTAGCTTTTGATCCTTCATATTAAGTGAGCGGTGTGGGAGGTGAGTTGTGGGGATTTGAGAGAGATTATGGGGTTTGTGGAGGGTTGTGGAGGGGTGTGGAGTTGTGTGGGGGTTGTGGGGTTTGTGAGGTGTGGTAAAAAATTGATCCAAGATTTCAAAGTTATTATTGCACCAATGAAAAGTACTCGTTGAGAGCTTTCCAACGATATATAACACTGTAGGGTTTGGTTAAGAAATGGTCCTCCAATTATCCATCCAAAATGACATGAACTTTGTCCAGCTTATCTTGCCTCATATATCCAACAAAAATTGACGGGTGCCTTGGATAGGATTCGCCTCTCAACGTCTAGATCTGAGTTCAATTCCCATGAAGCGCAGCGGAAACCTTTTTTGAAAGCATAATGGTGAGCATTCCCCTTTTTTTTTTGGAGGCTGGCCAAAATTGAGTGACGCCGATGACTCGTGGGGGTTTGTGGAGCGTTGAGGGGGGTTTGGGGTTGGGGTTGGGGTTGGGGTTGCGAATCTTCACGTCCACTCATCACGCACCGGTTGATCTCCCAAAATTAGGGGGTAGGTCAAATATTCCCTTGATTTGAATTGAATCCTCAAAAATAGGCAGTCGTCATGAATCGTTGGCGGCAACACTCATTGCACCACTTTTACTTTTACCACTTACACCTTTACTGTCACTTTTGAATGCAAACTGAGATCCTCATTTTGTGTCGCCCATGATATTTGAATGACCTTGAGAAGCCCATCCTTTACCTAATTTTTCGTAGTAGCTTTTGATCCTTCATATTAAGTGAGCGGTGTGGGAGGTGAGTTGTGGGGATTTGAGAGAGATTATGGGGTTTGTGGAGGGTTGTGGAGGGGTGTGGAGTTGTGTGGGGGTTGTGGGGTTTGTGGGGTGTGGTAGAAAATTGATCCAAGATTTCAAAGTTATTATTGCACCAATGAAAAGTACTCGTTGAGAGCTTTCCAACGATATATAACACTGTAGGGTTTGGTTAAGAAATGGTCCTTCAATTATCCATCCAAAATCACATGCACTTTCTCTAGCTTATCTTGCCTCATATATTCAACAAAAATTGACGGGCGCCTTGGATAGGCCATCCGTTCAACGTCTAGATCTGAGTTCAATTCCCATGAAGCGCAACGGCAACCTTTTTTGAAAGGATAATGGTGAGCATTCCCCTTTTTTTTTTCGTAGGCTGGCCAAAATTGAGTGACGCCGATGACTCGTGGGGGTTTGTGGAGCGTTGAGGGGGGTTTGGGGTTGGGGTTGGGGTTGAGCGGGGTTGGGGTTGGGGTTGGGGTTGAGTGGGATTGAGTGGAGGAGCGGGGGTGTGGGTTGGGGTTGAGGTTGACGGTTGGGGGTTGGGGGTTGGGGTTGGGGTTGAGTGGGGTTGGGGTTGGGGGTTGGGGGTTGGGAGTTGGGGTTGAGGTTGGGGTTGGGGGTTGGGGTTGGGGGTTGTGATTGGGGGTTGGGGTTGGGGTTGGGGTTGGGGCTGGGGGTTGGGGTTGGGGTTGGGGTTGGGGTTGGGGTTGGGGTTGGGGTTGGGGGTTGGGTTTGGGGTTGGGGTTTGGGGTTGGGGTTGGGGTTTGGGGTTGGGGTTTGCGGTTGGGGTTGGGGTTGGGGTTGGGGTTGGGGTTTGGGGTTGGGGTTTGGGGTTGGGGTTGGGATTGGGGTTGGGGTTGGGGTTGGGGATTGGGGGTTGGGGGTTGGGGTTGGGGTTGGGGTTGGGGTTGGGGTTGGGGGTTGGGGTTGGGGCTGGGGGTTGGGGCTGGGGTTGGGGTTGGGGTTGGGGGTTGGGGTTGGGGTTGGGGTTGGGGTTGGGGGTTGGGGTTGGGGTTGGGGTTGGGGTTGGGGTTGGGGGTTGGGGTTGGGGTTGGGGGTTGGGGGTTGGGGTTGGGGTTGGGGTTGGGGTTGGGGTTTGGGGTTGGGGTTGGGGGTTGGCGGGGATGAGGGTGAGTGGAGGGCGCGAGGGTGGGGTTGGGTGGAGGGCGCGAGGGTGGGATTGAGCGGAGGAGGCAGGGATGAGGGTGAGTGGAGGGCGCGAGGGTGGGGTTGAGTGGGGTTGGGTTGAGTGGGGTTGGGGTTGGGGGTTGGGGTTGGGGTTGGGGTTGGGGGTTGGGGTTGGGGTTGGGGTTGGGGTTTGGGGTTGGGGGTTGGGGTTGGGGTTGGGGTTGGGGGTTGGGGTTGGGGTTTGGGGTTGGGGTTGGGGGTTGGGGTTGGGGGTTGGGGTCGGGGGTTGGGGTTGGGTTTGGGGTTTGGGGTTGGGGTTGGGGTTGGGGTTGGGGGTTGGGGTTGGGGGTTGGGGTTGGGGGTTGGGGGTTGGGGTTGGGGTTGGGGTTGGGGTTTGGGGTTGGGGTTGGGGTTGGGGGTTGGGGTTGGGGGTTGGGGTTGGGTGGAGGAGGCGGGGATGAGGTTGAGTGGAGGGCGCGAGGTTGGGGGTTGGGGTTGGGGTTGAGGTTGGGTGGAGGAGGCGGGGAGGAGGGTGAGTGGAGGGCGCGAGGGTGGGGTTGGGTGGAGGGTGCGAGGGTGGGGTTGAGTGGAGGAGGCGGGGATGAGGGTGAGTGGAGGGCGCGAGGGTGGGGTTGAGTGGAGGGGCGGGGGTGGGGGTTGGGTTGAGTGGGGTTGGGGTTGGGGGTTGGGGTTGGGGTTGGGGTTGGGGGTTGGGGTTGGGGTTGGGGTTGGGGGTTGGGGTTGGGGTTGGGGTCGGGGGTTGAGGGGTTGGGGTTGGGTGGAGGAGGCGGGGATGAGGGTGAGTGCAGGGCGCGAGGGTGGGGTTGGGTGGAGGGCGCAAGGGTGGTGTTGAGCGGAGGAGGCGGGGATGAGGGTGAGTGGAGGGCGCGAGGGTGGGGCTGAGTGGAGGGGCGGGGGTGGGGGTTGGGTTGAGTGGGGTTGGGGTTGGGGGTTGGGGTTGGGTTTGGGGTTGGGGTTGGGGGTTGGGATTGGGGTTGGGGTTGGGGGTTGGGGTTGGGGTTGGGGTTGGGGTTGGGGGTTGGGAGAGAGAAAGAGAGAGAGAGAGAGTTAGGGGAAATGGTGCCATGGTGTGCGGAAGGGGAGCCATGGCTTTGGCACCCACTGCGTAAAGCACTCGACTGCACGTGACTATAGGGGTGCCAAGAACAAATGAAGCTCCAACTGGAACAGGTGCAAGGAAAGTCCAACGGCTCTTCGAACTCCTCATGAGGTGTGCAAGTGGAAGAGCACACACAGAGCTTACTCCCATGAATACGTGAAAGAAAGAGCTTGCCCGACCCAAGTGGAAGGCAAAGTGAGAGGGGGAAAGAGAAGGAGTACTACAGGCGTGTAATGCCCTCAAAGCCACTGGGCGTTCCTTCAATTCCTCTTCAATGGGAAGACTTTCAATGTCCACAATTTGGGGGTTGGTGCCTGCCTGGGAGCTAGTTCCTGCCTCGGCCATGGTGAAGAGACTCGTCACCGGTTCTGTGAGAATAGAAAAATGAATGTTAACATTGCAAATGGACACCAAGCGTTCATGCGTCCCCTTTACAACATTAACATGATTTTAGTGAGAGGTTAGTAGGTCAATAAGTGCTTGGGGATCGTGTGTGTAGTTAGTGAATGGATATTTCTAAGAGCTAAATGGAAAGATGCGGTGTATGAGTGATGTAGTGAGTAAGTGGATATGAATTTACAAATGAGGGTCGGGGGTTTTAGTACACGTTTTGGGCTTCCAAACAAACTGATTTGCCATTGGTCTTGATTTTGTGGAGACTCTGGAGGGCTTTTCAGGAGTGTCTACTTGGAAATGCGGCTTTTTAAGGACCCATTTACAAATGATTCTGCTTGTGCTCATGGACCAATGTGTGTCCGTGCGTGTTGTATAAGAAAGGGTATCAGATGTTCGAGTGAGTGAACCATGTTGTATAGGGTGTGGCCTCGGTGTAACTATTTGAGCCCGCAAGCAAGCCTTAGGCACCCAAATTTGTCGTGATTGTGGGATGGCCTTCATCGACTTCTTGGGTACCCAAATAGACTTTACTTTCGCAGAAGAATTTCTGAAAGACTTCTTATTAGTGTCATGTTGTTGATTATTAATAAGAACTTTTGCCCGTATGGTTGGCTTGATCGCAACAGGGTGTTTTCCTTTCCGCACCCACACTTGTTTCAATGGCTGAGACATTCTGCTTCGCACGTTCTTTTGTCCTCCAGCATAGGTATTACTCTGCTCCATCTGTATTTGATCTGCCTTTGGTTGCTGCATCCCTCTGGTCTCTGGAAAAGAAAGGAGTTCCATTGCACCCCTGACTTCTTGATTGAAATCATCATTCCTCTGCATCACATAGTTTTGGACAAGAATAACATGGTCATCTTCATGTGTACCCCTGGAAGGACCAGGAGTGTGTGTGCCTTGTCTAATTCCTTGAGTGCTTCATTTTCTAACTCAAGTGTAACACAATTCTGATTTACCCAGACCTGAAGGAGTCCACTTCTTAGGTTTAGGTTGACTGCATGATCATAAATCCAGTCTTGTCCCAAGACAAGAGGCTCCGTGAGGTCCTCATCTTGACACACTAGCAGTTTAACTGTCATTACTTCATCTTGAATGTAGAGGGGAAGTTCTACCTCGCCCATGCAAGGGGTTTCCACACCTCCCAATCCTATGAGATATGCTTCTATAGGATTGACAATTAATTTCAACTTTTGACAGTAAGAAAATTTAACAGCACTAGTGGCTGCACCTGAGTCAATCAAGGCTCTTATAGTCCTTGCACCCTAACCTTGTCCTATTTCCAAGGTTACAAAAGGTCGTCTATCAATTATTCTATGAGAACTTATTCCCGAGACTTCACACATTGCCATATGATAACCTCGGTCTGCGCAGTCATCTACCCTGGCCTGATCGCTACCCATTCTTCGCAAACTCATCCTTCAAATGCATTCCAAGGCTTCCGCCTGTGCCTCTTCTCGAACTCGTTTTTCTTCTTTCTTACGTTTTTTGGTAGTGTTGAGTCGATTTAGCATCTCCTCTGTCAGGGGTTCTTTATATAACTTGACTCTGCATCCGCTTATATAGCTAGGGAGAACATCACCTTCTAGTGTAGCGAGTTGAACTGCTCCACTGGTTGAGATCCTATTTATGATCATAGGTCCATAACCTCTCTTTTCGAGCTTTCTTGCATGTTGTTTTAGGGTATAGACCAACACTAAGTCTCCGGCCTTCAAGCCTTTATCCTTAACATGGGCATCAAAGTATGCCTTCTGTTGTTTCTTAGCTGCATATATCCCCGCAGCCGCCCTTAGTCTTGTTTCTCCTAACCATTCAAGGTCAAAGAGTCTAGAGGGGAGTTCATGACCCGTCCACTCATGGTCTTGTGCTACTTTTAATGTAGGTATCAAGAAGTCCAATGGTAGCACTGCATTTTGGCCAAATACCATCTGAAAGGGGGTGGCTTGGAGTACCATTTTATAGGCAACTCGGTATGCCCAAACAGCATGGTGTAGCTCTTTGTCCCAATCAGAGCGTTTATTATTCACTAGTTTGGTCAACACATTGCACAGGATCTTGTTTGTGCTTTCGGCTTGTCCATTAGCTTGTGGGTGATAGGGGGCAGACTTCTTGTGTACAACCAAGAACTCTTGGAGCATATTTTCAATAACTTCATTCAAGAAGTGAGTGCCTCTATCACTTACCAACTCTATAGGTAGCATGTATCTTGTGAACACATTCTCAAATAGGAACTTAGCAGTTGTCTGAGCATCATTCTTTGTCATAGCTTTTACCTCTACCCACTTTGTTAGATAGTCTGTGGCAACAATGATGTATTCAGCATGTGAACCCTTAGCTGGGGGATTAATAGGACCTACGAAGTCTATTCCCCACTTAGATAATGCACGTCCACCCATCATAGGTTTCAGTGGTATCTCATCCTTGCGTATAGGGTACTGGGTTCTCTGACAGACATCACACCATTTCACATAGGTATGTGCATCCATGTGAAGGGTCGGCCACCATAAGCCTACAAATAGGATTGCCTTGATCACCCGATCTGGTCCAAAGTGTCCTCCTGCTACACCTTGGTGACCAGTTTCCAAGATCTTGATGTATTCACTCTCATGGACACATAGTCTCAGGTAACCATCTTTACCATGCTTGTATAGATTATCACCAATGAGAGAGTAATCTAGGGCTTCTTGTTCTAGACTTCTTTGTCTGGTTAGTGTCATATCTTAAGGGAATGTTCTCGTCCTCAGGAAGGCTACTAATGGTTCACTCCAATCTGGCACTATGGACACTTGATAAAGAGTGGCATGCTCCACCGGTGGTTTAGTGCAACAGATTGGGCATTCCTTGCACAACTTATGGACATCTACTTCCATAGTTGGCCAATGCACTCCGAGTCTCCTTAGTGTCTGTAGGGCTCATTTCTTTGAGTAGTGTTGCTCTAATGCACCTACATGTGCTAATTGCAACCATTTAGCGTACTCATCCTCTTCCACACAACAAGCTAGGATTCCTTGATCTGTGTGCTTGTACATAGTTCTTGCCATGATCTGGTATTTTTGGGCTTTTATTATCTCCCTATCTTGAGTGTTTATGACTGGGTGGTTGGGCCCGTATGTCAATACTGGCACTAATGGCTTAGCCCATTGAGGTACAACTTCCAAATTAAACAAGTAAGCATCAGGAAGGTCATCCGACACTCCTTGTGGGGCTTCACCAGAGGTGAGCCTAGAGAGATGGTCTGCTCTCAAGTGAGTCTTCCCTTTCCTCACCACTACTTCAAAGTCATATTCCATTAGTAAGAGAAACCATCTTACCAATCGGCCTGTATTGCATGGTTTGTTTACCAAGTACAATAATGCCTGATGATCGGTAAAAAATTTAAACTTATTTGCAAGAAGATAGTGTCTAAACTTTTTAACTGCATATACCATGCCTAATCGTTCTCGTTTGGTGGTGGTATAGTTCCATTCAGCTGCATTCAATTGTCTACTAACATAGGCAATTGGAAGATCCATAGTACCTTTGCCCGTAGGTTGTGCGAGTACACATCCAATAGCATAATTGGATGCATCCACGTGAACATGAAGTGGCTTATTCCAATCTAGGGTGCTCAAGATTGGTGCTGAACACAATCTCCTTTTGAGCTCATTGAAAGAGTCCTCATATTCATTAGTCCACTCAAAGCTGGTCAAAAGTCCGTACAGTGGCTTAGCAACGATAGCGTACATGTGTATAAAGCGTCGGTAATAACCACAATGCCCCATGAAAGCTTGTACTTCCTTGACATTCTTTGGCCTAGGTAGCTCGGCTATGGCTCTTACTTTCTCTTCATTGGTGGATATGCCATTCTTTGACACTATGTGTCCTAGAATCTTGCCTTACCTGACCATGAAAACACACTTTTGTGGGTTCAAGAAGACTTGATACTCTCGACATTTGTCAAAGATTTGTCTGAGTTCAGGGATATGGGTTTTTCTAATGTTGGAATGAGCACAGAGGTCATCAACATAGACTTCAAAATTCTTCCTCAAGAACTCTTTAAACACGTGGCACATCAGTCTGAAAGGTTGCAGGAGCATTGGTAAGCCCAAATGGCATTACTCGAAAGGCAAATATACCCCATTCCGTGGCTAAAGCTGTCTTATGCTGGTCTTCCGGAGCAATGGCTACCTGATTGTAGCCCGAAAATCCATCAAGGAAGTAGTAGACTTCCTTGCCTGCTACCCTTTCTAATAGATGCTCGGTAATTGGAAGTGGATAGTTATCTCGAATTGTGGCTGCATTAACCTTCTTCAAGTTAATGCACACATGTAGCTTTCCATTCTTCTTGGGCACAACTACAATGGGGGATACCCACTCGATGTGCTCAATTTCATAGATAAATCCAGCTTCTACTAGTCTATCTATCTCCTCTTTGATCTTGGCAGCATAATTATCATTGTATGTGTATGGCTTTTGCTTAGAAGATTTAGCATCGGAGGTCATGGGGATTGTGTGTGAGCATATGTCCGGGTCTACACCTTTCAAATCCTTGTAACTCCAAGCAAATACATATCTATATTCTCTTAGCAAGGCTATTAATGCATGCTCTTCTTCCTCTCTTAGGTCATGGCCTATGTACATGCATCTCTCCTCTCCTTCTTCTAGGGCTACCACTATTTTCTTGGTGGTTTCTTTGTTATCATAGGCCTCTCCTGATTGTGCCTCTCGTTTAGGCATTCTTATCATGACTCTCCTATCGTCTATCTCATATTTTTTAAAATTTTCCGGGACCTCAAACAAAGATTCTTCCTCTTTTGGTGTGACTTCTCTCTTCTTTCTTTTCTTTCCCTGATCCTTAGGGGTCACTTGTGTGGCTAATCTCACATCATTTGTAAGCTCTCCATGTCTCTGGGGATGAAATTCTACTTCATAGAAGTATTCTTCATCTGATGCAAAAGATGGGTCCATAATGATTGAGTCTAAATCGGAGTCACTTGCATCCTCAAATGCATCGGGGCTAGGTTCGCACTCTTCTAAAACTGCATCTCCCATGATTGGCTCTATGGAGAAAACTGATATGTCATAGCCATCCTCATCACAGTGTGGTGTCCATTGTCCTTCATTGATGGCTACATCCATGGTTGCTAGGATCTCTGCCCAGCCGTGGGGTTCAAATTCTTCATCCGAAAATACTACAGGTGCATAGGCTGGGTCTTGAACTGATCTATGGGTTTCTTTTGCACCTACCTCTCTGGCTTTTTCTCTCTTCTCCTCTTCTACTGCTACTTTACATATCCATAAATGGGTGTCTTCATGCATCCAGGAGGATCCTGATCCTATGGAATGCACCGACTCTGTATCATCTTTGGCCCTATGAATAGGATTCCATTGGATAGGAGGGACATCTCTATGAGAGTAATCTTTGAGATTAACCTTGGTCGTGACACCTAGGTGTTGCAAATACAAGGAATTGGTTCCCCAATCTTGTACCACTTGCAACTGTCGCATAAATGGTCTTCCCAAAATCATCTCATAGGCATGGTTCTTGCTAAAATCACAGATAGCAAACATGTGCTCAAACTCTACACCACATGTAGTGAGAGTTATTCCTTCTAGTAAACCTAGGGGTCTCTCTATGTGACCATCAGCCATCTGCAATTTCATTCTCGTTGGCCTGAGCGCTGGCTTGCCCCAACGCTTCCATAGGGAAGTGGTAGCAATTCCAAGTCCTGCACCAGAGTCCAGAATTGCCTTGGTTGTGTATCCTTGATGGGTGATGGGAAGATAGGTGTTTCCTTCTTCTCCTTCACTCATGTCTCCTATCTTGTCTAGAGGAATTTTTGGCACTGCCCTATGAGAACCTACTTGGGAACGCGGTTTGGCTATCTCTGGTACTTGTTTGGCTACATGTTTCCATAGTTCCGGTCTTACTTTGAGTAGCTCTTCTAAAGTGAGGTTACACTGCACTTTAGTGTTTTTCACTACCTCTGTGTTCCTAGGTATGACAGAGTCTTCATTTCTTACCATGACTGTGGGTGCTCTCATACACGTGGACTTTGTTTCCCATGGGCTTGTGAAATGGGTAGTTCTTGTATGGAATTAGATTCGAAGTCTAATCTCTCCTGAGATTGAGAGCTCTCCTGTTCTTCATAAATAGATGGGATGTCTTGTGGGAATTGGTCATGTGCATCATCCACAAGTTCAATGGGAGGAGGGACTTCACTTTCTTTAGCCCATTTGTCTTCTTGAATCTCTCGTAGGAATCCTGGTGTGAACCGATTCATAGAAGAAGATGTGTCTTGCTCTGTAGAGTTAGGCACATAGGCTTCCTGGGCAGGTAGGCTTTCTCTTTCACTTGCCTTGCCCTCATTTTGAGAGACAGGTTCCTTTTCTGATTGTGCAATCAATCTTTCCAATCTTTCTAGCAGTCCCTCAAAGTGCAACTGCGTCTTAGCTGAACTAGAGATGTTAAAGAGGGGACTGGCTTCAAACATGGTTTGAGCCAAGTCCACCATCTTAGCACAAATTTTGGTTCGTTCAAGCTCTAGTTCTACTCTAGGGTAACACTTTTCATGATCCGTTACACTTGGCCCTTCTTGGATTCTGGCCTGATATGCCTTAAGCATCATATTTAGGTCCTCAGGAGTGGGATCGGCTAGGACTGATCCTACTCTAGGGGGTGGTGGTTTTGTGTGAGGAGGATTGGAAGGTGTTGGATCGGATGATGATGGGAATGGTGGGGGTGGGTAGTGTGAGAGGGGGTTTGAGATGTGAGTTCAATTATCCTGGCTTTTGTTTCCCTTAGGCTTTCCTCGAGTTCACTCATCTTCTTAGCCCATTGCCTCTTCATTCTTTCTCTACTATCTCTCCATGCTCTAGTCCTCTTCTTGGTTATGCTCTCAGTTTCACTGGCCTCAGCACTTTTTTCCTGGCCTAAACTTTGGTTCTGCTGCAAGGCTTGAGCTCTAGTGACTACCTGCACTGGTGCAGTAGAATTCACACTCCCTGTGGAGTCTACAACTAACCCAATAACATTAATAGGAGTGATTTTGGCATATTACTGGGATTCTTTGGGCGATCTCGTAAGAGATGCTCTTTGCCACAATCTTGGCAGTAGCCTTGAATTGTCACTGACTCGGGTTGTGTAGGTGGAGGTAAGGGGCAATCACGAATGAGGTGATCTCCCTGACATCTGTAGCATGGTCCTCTAGGGAATGGGGGTCTTACCTGCCTAGGTTGGGGTCTAGAGTTGGGGTTTGTGTACATTACATTTGTGTACTCTGGCTCCCAACTAAGTTCACTTGGTTCTTCACTATAGTACGACTTACCATGTTCAGGAGACTACATGTAATAAGCCTGTGGACTATCTATGTGAGTGGAATCAAAACTATGATCACTCGGGTCACTTTCTGAAAGCAATGAGTCACTGGGACTATAGCTCTATTCAAATTTTCCTCAACAGCTGCATACTTTACAGGAATCACATTGGTTGGGGTAGGAGGTTGTTGAGCTAACACAGGTTGAGGCCTTTGTTGGTTTTGGTAGGGTTGTTGATAGGATTGCTATGGTCTACCATATTGCTGTGGAGGGTACTGGTTCTGGTATCTTCCCTGTTGTGGATAAGGCTGAGGGTAGGTTTGCCTAAGTGCTTGCTTATTGTATGGGCAGTCTTGTGTTGTGTAATTTATGTATCTCCGTTCTATGGTGCAATATTCGCTACTAGGGTTCACTTGGGGTTGAGCCATGATGGGACATACGTTCGCCATGTGGTCACCGTTGCAAGTATAGCACCTCTTTACTGGGGCAAATCTAGGAATTTGTGTACTTGAGACACCTAGTTTTTGAGCTACTTTCTCAGCGAGTTCCTCAATTGATGTAGATTGCACGGAAGAGAGGCTAGAAGCACTATCGGAATCTTTGTAGATTTTTGAAAGCTCTAGTTCCTCCCCTAGGTTATCCTCAATGTCAATGCACATGCGTACACACTCTTCTATGGTCCTAGGGTCCTTCAAGTACGCATAGGATCGCAACTTTGTACTTAGCAACCCATCCAAGAATAAGGCCACTTGTTTGGCTAGTGTGGGTAACTCAGGAACAGGGCATCTCTCAAGATATTGCCTAAACCTTCTTCCTGCGAGTCTCACGGTCTCCTAAGGGGTCTGCTTGAAGCTATATATCAATGAGGAAGTATTATGCCTTATGCCACTTTTAGAGAATTCAGTGATGAAAGCCTCTAGGAGTTGGTCTATGCTCCTGAACTGTCTCTCATTCAATGGTTGAAACCATGTAAGGGCTGTGTTCCTAAGGGTCAGACCAAAGGCATTATACTGCGTGAATAGGTCCTCAACTTGTTCAGCTCTCAAGACTTGCCTAAACTCAACCACATGATCATATGGGTCTCCTGTGCCATCGAAGTAGTTCTTCATAGACTTAACTAGCTGAGTCGGTCTCAAAGTCCTCGTGTGCTCTCTGGGTCTTGGTAGAGGGAATTCATCCGCATTCTTTTGGTTCCTTGGGGCTCTAGGTCCCTCATGTTCCACTCTATTTGTTTCCGTTCTCGTTTTTTCTCTTCCCACTGGGTTGGCAAAGCTTACCTCAGGTCTATCTCTATGTGTGTCTCTTTGAGCTCCGTGAGCTTGGGATGCTCCAGTTCTTGGGTGACCAAAGGACACATTCGATCTTGGTTGGGGGAAAATAAATTCACCTTTCCAGGTGTAAGCATGCCTATCATTTTCTGTAACCACAAAGATCCTCTCTGAAGCGTGATCTAAGTAGGTCACTCTGCCTGGGCTATCAGGATCTTTGAACTCTTATATCATGATTGTTCCTACCTCATTTGGCTGATCAGATCTATACCTCCAAAAGGCCTCATCCGTCTCTCGGTTCAGGAGTAGATCTATGCTCTTATTGTCTTGGGGAATCCACTCTGGTGTGATAATCCTAGTGAGAACAAATTTGCCTCAGGGGGTTCTAGGTCCTACACCCATGTTTCCTTGCTCTAGATCACCTACGTCCGTCTCAGGGATCACGTTTCCGAACTCGTCCGTCCTATCTGGGTGACTCGTGACTACGTATATGGTTCCTTCTTTGTCCAAGTATGCTCCATTTTCAAACTTGACAACTGGGTGTTCTAGTCCGATGGATTGGTCAGGGTTTTTAATATGGACCACTGATCTTCCTAGGCCGTCTTCATAGATGCTAGCACCTAGTCGGTTGGTCCTAAGGTATTCCAGCTGTGTCTTGTAGGGGCCTTCTACCCTATGTAATTATGGCATACCTGAACTACTTGTAGGTCTCTCCATACCGTGGGACATCTCTGACTCAATAGTTTTAGAGCTAGGGTAGTGCGAATAATGGCTCAACTGCGGGGCCCAAGACCTAGCAGCATGATTGACACTAGCCTCTGAAGATCTAAGACTCTATCTATCTCTTCCTAGGTGTCGTCCTCATCTAAGGTTCAAATGCTTAGCTGAGCAATCCCAATTTTTACCCAAGGTACAACCTCATTGCTGAGTTCTTTTGTATCAGTCACTTGATTCTTTTTAGTTGATTATCGTGTTTGTGATCTTGTCTGAAATCACGTCGTCAGGAACACTTGAGTTAATTTCCGCACTTTAATGTTGATCGTCTCACGTGAGGTTCTTTTTCTTTAAAGTTGTCGGTCACACACATGTTATCTCTTGACTTGAACTTGATTTCCTAGATGGTCTTGACTTGTCTCGTGCCTATCGTTGCCCTGACTTACTTCTAGCACTACTCGCACTTAGCCTAAGCTAGGGATTGACAGAGGGAGTTGAGAATCTTCCAACCTTGAGTTTCTCCCTTGGTTGCCCTTGTGTGCACAAGAAGTGTGTTCCCAAGCTTGCACTTACTCTTGCTCCGATCGCCCTTTGATGCTCTCACTAGACCTGTAAGAGTCCCAAAATTAGCTCAAGACTTAAATTAAAAGGACAAAACCGAGCACTTTCATTTATGTAACTTAGATATTAATTAGCCTTTTGTCTTTATAGAAAACACTTCTAGAGATCCCTTGGTTTTGTGCCTCTTGGATATGGTCAATTTCAAAATAGTATATCTAATAATCTTGATACTATATTTATCGTAACCAGTGGAAGTTTTGGTTGTACTCCCCATGAGATTTCCAACAAAACAAGAATCACATCAAACGGATCTCGTATGAGAAAGTTATGACTGTCCAGGGTTTTGAAGTTAAAACAGGGTTCAAACAGGCTGACAGTACACATAATTTTTCTCAAAATGCAAGTGTAGGGACCTCACAAATCACTAATAGCTTGATAAGTATGCCCAAAATTACCCCAAAAACATGCAAGAAAAATCCCTAGAAATTTGGCCGAAAAAGCCTGTCAATCGTGATCGACAGGTCTGTCAATCACGATTGACAGAGGTGTCCGTCGGGGCCTGTCGGTCGCGATTGACACGTCAGTCGCGATTGACAGTGTCAATCGCGATCGACAGAGTCGGTCGTCGGTCCTGTCAATCGCGATCGATGGTGTCAATCGCGATCGACACGTTTTCCGGGATTTTTGCCATAATTCCAGTCGATCGAGGATGTGTCCGTCGCAATGGACACGTGGCAACACAAGAAATTCAGTCAATCGTCAAAATTTAGTCGGTCGCGATCGACGGTGTCAATCGCGATCGACAGAGGTGTCGGTCATGGTTGTCGGTCGCGATCGACGGTGTCAATCGCGACTAACAGGATCAGTCGGTCGTGTCTATCGATCATGATCGACAGAATCTGTCGATCGTGGCTGTGGATCGCGATCGATGGTGTCAATCGCAATTGACAGAAAAACACGGAATTTTTTAGTTCTTTCTAGTGATTTGGAATGTGCTCCTTGTGCATATCATGGTGGTGCACTTTGTTTTACCAGAAGGCGAAATTTTCTGTCGATCGCGATCGACAGAGGTCTGCAACACAGAGACAGTTCCGAGTTCGTCTGTACCTGCGCAGCGTGCTGGAGGGGATGATATAGCTTTACCTGCATAATCACTCAGAAAACAGGCAAAAAGCAATGCACACAATTCGCTCTCTCGCTCTCTCTCACAAGTGAAATGAGGGACATGGAAGGAAGAAGGTGATATGATCAAAACTGAAATTTTTCGCGATGGTGGAGATGGAGGTGGGAGGTGGTGAGGATGATGATGGTGATGATGATGATGAAGTAAGAAAGAGAAAAATAAAGAAGAGTAAAGAAATTACCTACAATGCCAATGTCTCAAATCTATGTCTTACCATCACACGCTCATCCTCAAAGCTCGGTCCCCGGCAACGAGGCCAAAATTTGGTGTAGCTCAATGATAAGTAGCACCTCCTTTAATGTCAATCTGGGAAGACGTGAGGATGGTATGATGACCTCGAGCAAGTGAAGGCACAAGTGCGTGAGTGAGAAGCACACCAACATGCACACACATACACACACGCGCACACAAGGTAAGACAAAGAGAGGGAAGCAATGGAGTTCTTTAGATTACTTCCAAAGTGCTCATAAAACTTCAAATCAATTACAAGCTAACCTCAAAAATGAGCTCTCTAGCTGTATTTATAGTTTTTGACTAGGTTTTGGCCGTGTCCAGACCTAGTGTCCGGCCTAGTTAAAAATTAGGTTCTAGCAGGCCCCATTTGAAGGCTCAAATGGAGTCTAAACATTATGAAAACTGGTAGGAAGCTACTTCTAATGCTCCTCAAGCTCAAGGACTCCTTGGCTTGCACAAAATGGAGCTACAAAAATATGAAATGGTATTTACAATGGCTTTTAGTGATGCAAAATCACTATTTTTGTAGGGATTTCCTCTAACGATTTGACATACACATCTTCGAGCTTCCTACTTTCTCCTTCTCCTTATGTCTCCACCTCTTTGAAATGCTTTAGCTTCTTGAAAAAATAATGGCCTACTTGCCCGATCTTCTTTGACTACTCTGTCTGCTTGTACCTCTCTTCGCTCGAACTCCACCCCCTCCACGCTCCACCATCACCCTCCAACCCCCTCCACCCTCCTCCACCCTCCACCACCCTCCATCGTCACCCTCCAACCCCCTCCACCCCCCATCATCGCCCTCCACCCCCCTCCATCCTCCTCCACCCTCCACCCCCCTCTGCCCTCCACTATATCCCTCCACCCCCGTGCAACCTCCTCCACCCTCCACCCCCCACCATCGCCCTCCACCCCCCTCCACCTTCCGCCCCCCACTGTTGCCCTCTACCCCCCTCCATCCTCCTCCATCCGCCTCAACCCTCCTCCACCATCCACCCCCTCCACCCTCCACCATCTCGCTCCACCCCCTGCACCCTCCTCCACCCTCCACCCTCCTCCACCCTCCCGCCCCCACCATCACCCTCCACTCGCCTCCACCACCCTCCACCCTCCTCCAACCTCCAGCCCACTCCACGCTCCTCCACCCTCTCCCTCCACCCCCCTCCTCCCTCCTCCCGCCTCCACCCCCCACAGTCGCCCTCTACCCCCCTCCACCCCGTACCGTTGCCCTCCACTCCCCTCCACCCCCCTCCACCCTCCTCCACCCTCCACCCACCTCAACCCTCCACCATCTCCCTCCACCCCCTCAACCCTCCACCCCCCACCGTCGCCCTCCACTCGCCTCCACCACCCTCCACCCTCCTCCACCCTCCACCCCCCTCCACCCTCCTCCACCCTCCACCCCCCAGAGTCGCCCTCCAGCCCCTCCACCCTTCACCCTCTCCCTCCACTCTCCTCCTTACTCCTCCACCCTCCATCCCCCACAGTCACCCTCCACCCCTCTCCACCCTCCTCCACCCTCCACCC
This sequence comes from Ceratopteris richardii, assembly GCA_020310875.1. Taxonomy (NCBI): domain Eukaryota; kingdom Viridiplantae; phylum Streptophyta; class Polypodiopsida; order Polypodiales; family Pteridaceae; genus Ceratopteris; species Ceratopteris richardii. The sequence goes on from CM035427.1 coordinate 14,666,336, forward strand.
CCCTCAACCCTCCACCATCTCCCTCCACCCCCCTCCAACCTCCTCCACCCACTACCCCCCACCGTCGCCCTCCACCCCCCTCACCCCTCCTCCACCCTCCACCACCACCATCGCCCTCCACTCCGCTCCACCCCCCTCCACCCTCCTCCACCCTCCACCACCACCATCGCCCTCCACTCCCCTCCACCCCCCTCCACCCTCCTCCACCCTCCACCCCCCCTCCAACCTCCAACCTCCTCCAACCTCCACCATCCTCCTCACTTTGCCCTCCACCCCTCCATCATCCTCCACCCCATAACTTTCTCTCCTCTCTCTCTCTCTCTCTCTCTCTCTCTCTCTCTCTCTCTCTCTCTCTCTCTCTCTCTCTCTCTCTCTCTCTCTCTCTCTCTCTCTCTCTCTCTCCCTCCCTCTCTCTCTCTCTCTCTCTCTCTCTCTCTCTCTCTCTCTCTCTCTCTCCCCCCCCCCATGTTGACTTCGGTCTACACTTGCAGCGTACAAGCCCTCTTCACCTCTCTCTCTCTCGCTCTCTCTCTCTCTCTCTTTCTATCTCTCTCTCTCTCTCTCTCTCTCTCTCTCTCTCTCTCTCTCTCTCTCTCTCTCTCTCTCTCTCTCTCTCTCTCTCTCTCTCTCTCCCCCACAAACCCCTACAGCCCTAGCCCTTGCCACTCCTTCTCTTCCCTGTTGGTAGCCCCCGTAGCCTCCTGCGACTTGCAGCCACCCCCCATGCGGTCTCTCTCTCTGTCTACCCCCCTCTCCCCTTAGCCTCTGACGACCCACAGCCTCCCCCTACATGCTCTCTCTCTCTACCTCTCTCTCCCTTTAGCCTCCCGTGACTTGTAGCCACCCCGCGGTGCTCTCTCTCTCTCTCTCTACCCCTATCTCCCCATAGCCTCCCGTGACCCACAACCAACCCCCCACGTGCTCTCTCTCTCTACCCCTCTCTCCCCACAGCCTCCTGCGACCCGCATCCATCCCCCCATGTTGTTCGGGCGATTGATGAATTGAGATATCTAGCTTGATTCTATGGGTGGGGGTGCATGGTTGTTCTTAGTTGGTGGAGTGATTTGTCTGGTTAATTCCTTTAAGAATGAGACCTCAGCCTGCTAACTAGTTACACAAAAGAACTTTCTTCATAGAAAACTCCTTAAAGGAATTATGGCCATCTAGGCCATGGATGTAATATTGAAAATCACACATGTTATCTAGAGGATCAAGCTTCTGTTTCCCATGAGATAAGTGATCCAAGCAGGACTAGACAAACAGGGTTCTTAACCTTCGAGGTGGGCAACAATGTTTTTAAGAAATAGAAATGGTGATGGCCATAAGGGCCCGTAGATCGCATAGTCTTCAAGTAGTGGAGTCCATAACTGTTGGCATAAAATATGATGCTCAAAATGCATGGGACTTATCCATGGTAGAAGGCCTAAGTATGAGATCAAGGAATTGGGATGGATCACAGGGTGTCGATGATCCAAAGGGAATTTCTGCGACTCTAGCTCAAAGTATGCAAGAAGTCCAAAACAAATGCTTTAACTTCCTGGGAGGAAGAGACAAAAGAACTTGTTGAGCTTGAAAAGACTTGGATCTTGTTACCATTTGGCAGGGATACCAAACATTCACAGATAATGGAAGATCTGCACTAACATGTGGAATTTAGCAAAGCATTAAATGCACCCTTTGCAGAGTGGAGGAACATTCAAAAGTGTGAGTAAAAGTGTAAAAATGTAAATAGGTGTTGACGCCAAACCTTTGTGATGACAAAGCCATAAGAAGGCCTATTCAAGAAATTTGGGAATTATTCAAGTCCCATTTACATTACTTACTATGTTAACTTCTTAAGTTTGAGCCCAATCTTGATACCCCATTTACAATAAAATTATCCTTAATAATAAAGTGTCTATTTAATATACTCCAATCAAGAGATAATAACATGGTGTAGTGTATGAATGAGTCAAAAAGTAAAAGATTGGGACACAAAGAATCGTCTCAAAATCCTGTGTTATTCCCATTTTTCTTGAATAGGACTTTAAGTGCCTATTTTTGAGGATCTAATTTAAAGTTCGTGGCCAGAACTATATATCATCTAGCCCTCCAATTTTGGGGCAATCACTTGGCGAATATTCAGTGAACATAGGGAATCAGCAAGGTCCTCTTGGCCTTTTGAAGCCTATAAAAGCAATGGACTAGCACTCATTGGGAGTTATCTGTATCTTACATCTGGCATCCCTTCTGGTCCTCTCTTTGCACTCTGTTGCTACAAGCATGCTGTAGGAAGTCACTCTATAGTGAGGATACAGAGCATGGGCTTCCCAATGGAGGGCTAATAGCACTAGAGTGTGGGTTACTCGCTTGGTTTTGTCACTCGGTGTGAGTCAATGGTATTCCTTTGCAGCAAGTCTTCATATCTTTGTACTAATCAGTTCAAGTCTTCATCTAGTTGTGTTCATTGTGTTGGACGGAGCTCTTTTATTGATTCTGTTTAGTTCTAGAATGGCATGGTAGCCTAGAGCATCAACTTTTGGATCATTTCTTTTGCCTATCTTGTAATCATTTGTCCAAACTAAGGAGTGGCTTTGTCCTTTACTATTGGCATTTGTTATTAATATTCTTTCTGGGAATCTACAATACCGTGTCTCTATTGTAGTTATGCCTACACATAGGAATGTTAAAGGGTATACTTCCCTAAGGAGAACCCCCATTGAGTAGTCAAAGTATTGGAAGTGCATATTGCCTGATCTTATTGAAAAGTGGGTACCCCAGTATCTCCTCTACAGTTTGGCATGTAGGATGGGACCCTTGCATTTTTGTTTTAGGTGCTTAGCATAGTAAATAGTTCTTTTTCCATTATTTTTAGCCCTTTTGCATCTTGCAAGTGGGTACATGACCCACACTCAAGCAGATAAGGAGCCTCTTTGTCTATAGAGGAGTATTAAAAAATCATCTTTTCCTTCGAATAGTAAACCTAGATCCCCTCTACCCTCTGTGAGTTTATCCATTGATTTGGGTGTGACACGACTATCAAGGAAGAAACAAGGAGAACATTATATTTCTCCTCATATACATCAAGGAAATGCTAGTCCCAATGGAGGATCTCTCTCACTTAATCTCTAGATTGAATATCAAGTTCCCTAGCTTTAAGGGACAAGCTTATGAGGATGCTGATGACCATGTGATGAGATTCATATCCCATGGACGAGGTCTGTAGAATAGAGAGGATGCAATGGTGGTACTCTTCCCATCTAGGTTGGAAGGCCTTGCAGACAAATGGTATTGTCAATATGCAGATGGCCATTTCGCTACATGGGAGGCTCTAAAGATGGCATTCTCACCGACATTCGGACCAAGTGACTCCTCAAAAAGAGCTCTAGATCAGCTCGAGGACCTCAAGCTAAGATCAAGTGAAATGTTTCACGAACTTCACACTAGGACAAAAGCACTTGTTGCACGTTTGCCACATACTCATAGCCATTTCCTGGTAAAAAAGTGGATAGAAAAAGATTTTCCCAGGTCATCTCAGCAGAAGCTTCGTGAGTCTCTTAGATTGGATGCAACACTTAATGATTTTGTTGCAGCTGCATCATAGATTGAGGAAGCTAGGCAACATTTTGAAGGGGATACACAACCAAATTATACATCAAAACTAGACCCTATTGGGCAACTCATGAAGGAACTGGAGGCCTTGAGAATGTAGCAAAATCACCAAGAAGAGAAGGTCTTGCCACTGCCGGCACATCGCAATGATGATGAAGTAGCCCAACTTCATTGTGAATTAGAAGATTTGTGGACCACTCTGGACATAAGAAGTTTGATTTTGTGTATAATATGTAACAACAATAGACACTCCAACGTAAATTGTCCTAACAGCGTAAGTTGTCAATTTTGTGGAAAGAACGCTCATGAAGCTAGAGATTGTTACTACCTCAGAGGTGCACAACAATGAGGTAACCCTGAAGCTCTGGATTCATACTATGCTAGTACTTCAAATGCACCTAATAGGGAAGAGAATCATCCAACGAAGCCTAGGTATACTAGACCATCGATGTTTTATCACCGTGGTGAGTATGGCATATACAAAATAGGTGTTCCCTACCAGAAGATGCACCTCCTTGTTAGCATTGTCCACAGACTAAGGATCACTATACCAAAGATTTCCCACGAAGCCGCCCTGCTCTCATTCACATGATTGCACTTTCACCACAAGTAGAAGATATGACCACTCAGTCTTATGCTATTTCATCTTCTTAAATGCCCATAATGACTAGATCCAAGAAAGCGACATCAACCTATAGAGAGGAGCAACAAGGACTCCAAGATAGAGAGGAGGAAAAGAAGGCTAGGTGGAAGGGCCAAGCAGACATTGTAGGAGCTTATGAAAAGATGGCTACTTCACTAAGGGACCAACCAACAAGTCTGGAAGAAGACACAAAAGCGGTAAACATTGAGCACATCTTGAAACGTATTCATCACAAGGTTAGTCTATACGAACTCATAAAGATGGATTCAAAACTCAAGAGTGAATTATTGAAGATTATACACTCTGCTTACTTCATCCAACCACCTAGCATAGATGGTTTCATGGTTGACGTTCCCCTTGCACCCTTGGCAGACTACCAAAGGTCAAGGTTATCTATTTTTATAAAGGATGAAGCTCTCAAAGGTGTGATCATAGATGGAGGCTCTGGCATCAATCTGATGCCCGATTTCACAGTGAGAAAACTAAATCTTAGCCCCACCAAGATGGCACCATTCAGAGTTACACTAGCACATCAACATAGGGTTGTGCCACTTGGCATTATTGAAAAGGTATTGATGATAGTGCAAGGTTGTAACTTTGTTCTAGATTTTTTTTTATTGCACTTCCATAGGAGACTTCTTACCCTTTAGTCGTAGGAAGGCTTTGAATAAGGCAAGCATAAGCTTTGCAAGATTGGGGGAAAAACAAATTGTGGATTTCAACAAACACCAATAGCCAACTGCAACTACATTCGGAAGAAGGATTCGAATCAAGAAAAGGTACTAGGTATACTGTGGACACTCAGGTAATGCCCTCTTTACCCCAAGATGAAGATACATTATTGAATTGCATGATGAAAAGTGCAGTGTTGCATGGTGGAAATCAATGAAATAGAGGAAGAGGTTGTAGATGAAGGAGTTGCAGAAAAAAGCCTTGGAATTCACAAGGAGTTAGAGAATGAGAGTTTGCACTTGAATACAAACATGGAAGGGGCAGCAAATATAGAAGTATCAGGAAAGGAAAGTTATGAGCTTGGATGTAGAGAAGATCTCCCCTTTTCAGACATACCTCAAGGATGGACCAAAGAACATATTGCAGAGTATAAGCTAAATTCCACTCTTGCATACAGTGGGGATGGTTTCTCAAGTAAGACGAGTCCTGAAATACTTTTTCAAGAAGTAAATCTAGGAGAGGAAGAGAACCCTCAAGTACTCAGCTTGGCCTCTTGGTTTTTGTTCAAACATCAAGCTTACACTATGCTTGAGGTGGATTTGATCTACATCAAAGGCTATCGCGTCGAAAGAATATCCGTTGGAGAGTTCTTTTTCATATGCTCATTTATTGAATTTTTTGAGAGATTTTTCATTGTTCATTTACCGTTGTAAAAGCCTTGAGCTTTAAAAATGTAAAGGTAGAATTATAGAGCCAAAATCCCACGAATTTATGGTGGTCGAAGTTGCATTCAATCAAGCTATCAATCACCTAAAAGTGGATCAAAGTAGATCTTCACTTTTCCTAGATAGTAGGAAAGTGAATTGATTCCCTCCAAAAACCATTCCCACCTTCATTTGAATTCAAATTCAACTTGTAAAAGTCGTGGAACTATCCTAGAGTCTATATAAAGACTTGAAATCACTTGTACATTACATGGAAGCAATATACATACACTTGTGGCAATCATTGTCTTGCTCCTTCAATTTTCTGCATCATCTTCTTCGCCAACAGTAATCTTGCAGAGGCTATTGCTCTCTCTCCCGAGCTTTTAATTGAGTGCAACATGGCTCATTGGAAAGGTAAAAGTTTCTAGTTTATGCCTATAAATTTTCAAAGCATTTGGTTAAGTAGATTGGGAGAAATTGGAGTTTTCCTAGCTCGGATTCAATCTCTACGTAATCCTGAAAAATAGGAAGTACCACCGGTGAATTTCGCATTCATTCCTATAGAATATTTTGCTTTTTCTATAATTTTGTGCATTCCATACACTCAACCCTATGTGTATCACTCCCATAAAAGGATTTTTTCTAATTGTAATCACGCTGGTCGCTATGGGCATTTGAAGTTCATTGTCTCTTCCATAGATAGTAAGTTTTTTGAGCTAGTCAACCTGTGAACCTATCTGTTTAGTATCAACTCATTCTCCTTGATGCTCTGAAGTACATAGTGTATTTCTTTGCACTTATTACATGCTTATAAGGTCTATTTGAGTCTCCATACGCTCAAGGGCTGGTCTTGTGCCGGTTGGCTTGACCAAACTTCGTCGCTTCGAAACTCACTTTTCTACCTTCTACAAGCTTCTCCAAGTTCTTTCAGTGGTATCAGAGCTAGATCAAGATGGGTGACGGCTTTCCCTCAATGATCGAGAAGCTTGATCGACACAACTATGCGGCTTGGAAAATCAGAATGGAGGCCTATTTGCAAGGTAGAAATCTTTATGGAATCGTAGTAGGTGATGAAGCTATGCCTATTCCAAGATCCAAAGGAGGACCTACACAAGAGGAGACAGATAAGCTCACACTTTGGTGCGCAATGGATGCTCAAGCAAGGTTATACATACTGAACTCTATCTCTGACTTTCTATTACCAGATATTAGAGGATGTAAGAGATCTTAAGAGACTTGGGATGCCCTCGAGACTTTCTTTTCTGCTAGTACCAAAGCAAGAAAAAATCATCTTTGGAACGAGTTCAACCAAATGAAGAAGACACCTAAACAAACCATCACAGAGTTTGTTACCAAGGTCAAGGAGGTTGCGGACCAGTTAGCATCCATTGGAGAGCTGATTGAAGAAGAGGTCATCATGAGGCAAATTCTCAACAGCATTCGAAGTGATAAGCAATGGAAATCCTTCACGACGGCTTATGATCTCATCATGGATGTGCAAACTCCAGACTTCAACATCTTTCTTTGACAACTCCAACAATAACATAAAGGAAGGTAACTCTTATCATGGTTATTTAACTAGTGCTCTATATGCAGATAAGAAGGATAAGAAGCAGAAAGGCAAGAAGAAGGAAGAAGATGAAGAAGAGACCTCCCAAGCCAACTTCGCAAGCAAGAGCAAGTGGAAAGGGAAGAGGAAAGGATCAATGCAAGACAAAGCCAAAGTTCAGAATGTTCAACCTTGTGCCATATGCGATAAGACCAACCACATCACTCAGAATTGCTGGTTCAATGGGAAGACCCTGAAAGGAAGTGGAAGAGGTGGATATGGCAACAATAGAGGTAGAGGTGGACACAACTTCAACCATAATAATAGAAGCTATAATAGAAGGGACTACAACAATTAGTCAGAAGATCAACCACATGAAGACTCATTTCTTCTTATGAATCTAAGCCACAAAGAAGGTAAAGAAGATGATCACTTGTTCTACATAGATTCAAGATGTTTGAATCATGTTGCAGGCAATATTGCTCTTCTATCTGACTTGGAAAGTCCAAAGCATAGACATGAAGTGCAAACACGGGATGGCACGAAGCACAATGTGGAGAAGATTGGTAATTTCAAAGCTTCCAATGGCAGGACAAACATTCTAAGTAAGGTCTTCTATGTACCCACTATCACTAAAAACCTAATAAGTGTACGCCAAATAGTTGAAAAAGGCTTGCAAGTTAGGTTCCTCCAACATGGAGCTTTTGTGGAAGATCCATGTCAAGGCTTCAAGAAGATAGCCCGAGGTGAGAAGCATGGTAGGCTCTTTACTTTTGAAGTAGGAGAAACCAGGAACATAGCTCTATTCAACTTTGGGTAGCAAACCCTAAGTGAGCTTGAAGTGTGGCATAAGAGACTTTCTCATGTGAATAAAACAACCTTGAAGGATATATGCAGGGATCAAAGTGTTCTAGGACTATGGAACATATCAAATCAACACATAATCCATAGGTGTGATGCATGTCAGATTGTGAAGGCACAAAGACAACCATTCAACCACAAAGGCTAGATCCACAACAACTTATTGGACTTAGTACATACAGATATATGGGGACCAAGTCATTAACCTTCATTCGCAGGATCAAGGTATTATGTCTCATTTATTCACGACCATAGTAGATGGACTATTCTATACTTTATCAAGAGTAAGAATGAAGTGTTTGACTGCTTCAAGAAGTATCTTGCACATGTGGAGAATCATACAAGTAGATCACTAAAGAAGCTCAGATCTGATGGAGGGGGAGAATACTTCTCCAAAGAGTTTGATGAGTTCTTGCAGGACAAAGGTATCAAAAGGGAAGTGACTACTAGGTACTTTCCTCAACTAAATGGAATTGCAGAGAGGAGAAACAAGACATTGGTTGGATCAGCCCGAACAATGCTTGAAGAGAAGAACTTGCCACATTATCTATGGGCAGAAGCTATTTCAACTACTGTGTAACTTGTCAATCGACTACCATCGAAATTACTTCAAGGTATGACTCATTATGAAGCATGGCATGGAAGAAAACCTAGTCTTGGACATTGCATGGTTTTTGGTTCTTTAGCTTATGTTCATCTACCGTCACAAATAAGAGGTAAGCTAGATGAAAGGGCAAAAAAGGTAGTGTTTATTGGATATGATTCAACTCAGATGGGTTACAGGTTCTTCAATCCTTCAACCAAGCAATTCACTACAAGTAGAGATGTTGTGTTTGAAGAACAGAGGTCTTGGTATGATGAAGACAAACAAAAGGTAACACTACCATATGATCTTGATTCTAACTCTCATCAATTAGGAAGCAAGCATGATACACAGGTCCAGGATCCAAGAAGTGATACAGACGATGACCAAGATGAAAGAGAAAGGGATTACAAGCTATGGAAGTCAAGAGGCAAAGCAAAGATGCAAGAGGTTGGAGAATGCTCCAAACAAGCACCTAGAAGGTCAACAAGAGAGAAGAAACAACCAGAAAGGAATGGATATGATTCCACATTTGTTACGAAGCATTCACTATACTTGGCAAAAGACTCTATTTCAGAGGAACCCACAACCTTTGAAGAGGCAAAGGGAAACCCTAATTGGGAAAAGGCCATGAACGAAGAGATAGATGCATTGAAGGAGATGGACACTTGGGATTTAGTTCTAATGTCACCAAATCAAAAGGTAATTGGTTGCAGATGGGTATATAAAGTAAAAAGGATTTCAGATGGATCAGTTTGCAGGTACAAGGTAAGATTAGTTGCCAAAGGATGCTCACAAACTCATGGTATAGACTATGAGGAAACATTCTCACCAGTTGCAAAGATGACTACAATTAGGACATTGATAAGTATAGTTTCTGCAAGGAATTGGAGACTCCTCCAACTTGATGTGAAAAATGCATTCTTAAATGGTTGGATAAGTGAAGAGGTATACATGTCACAACCACCAGGTTTTGAAAACCCTAATCATCCATCTTATGTTTGCAGACTTAAGAAAGCATTGTATGGATTGAAACAAGCTCCAAGAGCTTGGAATTACAGGTTGGTTACATATCTTCAAGATCAAGGGTTCAAAGCTAACAGCTCAGATCCTTCTCTTTTCGTCAAAAGGGATCACAATGAGGTTATCTATCTATGTGTATATGTAGATGATATTATTGTGACAGGTGATGATCTAAATGGCATTCAAAGGGTCAAGAGACACATGCAAGAGGAGTTCAAAATCAGTGACCTAGGTGAGCTCACATAATTCCTAGGTATGCAAGTAATATATACAGATGAAGGAATGTATTTGACTGAAATAAGATACATTCAAGATCTTCTTCTCAAGTTCAAAATGAAGAACACTAAACCTGCAGGTAAACATTTGGAGATGAATCATAAATTAAGTGTTTATGAAGGTGAGAAAATTGAAGACATTAAAGAGTATCAAAGCTTGGTAGGTAGCTTGATATATGCTACTCATACAAGGGTAGACATCTTATATAGTGTGGGAGTGCTTAGTCAATTCATGCACTCACCGAGAAGACCGCACATGGATGCAGCTAAGAGAGTACTTAAGTATCTCAAAGGTATAATGAACGAAGGTATATTCTATCCTTACTCTTCAAATTTGGATATCAAAATCTACTCAGATGCAGATTGGACAGGAGCTAAGGATGATAGAAAAAGTACATCTGGTTACTTAGCATTTGCAGGTTCAAAGCTAGTATCATGGAGTTCCAAGAAGCAACCAACAGTTGCTTTATCTTCAACTGAAGCAGAGTACAGAGGCTTGACCATAGCAACTCACGAGGCAATATGGTTCAAAGCATTGTATACAGATTTGGGACTTGTGAGTTCCAAACCTCACATATTTGGAGATAATGTAAGTTCCCTGCATCTATCGGCGAATCCTATTTTCCATGCGAGAACCAAGCACATAGAAGTCCATTACCAATTCATCAGGGAGAACCTCATGGCAAAGGAGATTGACATTTCTTTTGTTCCGACTTAAAAGCAAGTAGCAGATATGATGACGAAGGCACTTGATGGAGTAAAGCTTTGTAGATTCAAAGCTATGGCAAGTATTCAACCTATCAGAGAATGAAGACTCAAACATACTTTAGCTTGAGGGGGAGTTGTTGGAACATCAAGCTTACACTATGCTTGAGGTGGATTTGATCTACATCAAAGGCTATCACGTCGAAAGAATATCCGTTGGAGATTTCTTTTTCATATGCTCATTTATTGTATTTTTTTTGTGAGATTTTTGATGGTTCATTTACCGTTGTAAAAGCCTTGAGCTTTACACATGTAAAGGTAGAAATATAGAGCCAAAAGCCCACGAATTTGTGGTGGTTGAAGTTGCATTAAATCAATCAATCAATCACCTAAAAGTGGATCAAAGTAGATCTTCACTTTTCCTAGATTGTAGGAAAGTAATTTGATTCCCTCCAACAACCATTCCCACCTTCATTCGAATTCAAATTCCTTGGAACACTCCTAGAGTCTATATAAATACTTGAAATCACTTGTACATTACATGGAAGCAATATACATACACTTGTGACCATCATTGTCTTGCTCCTTCAATTTTCTGCATCATCTTCTTTGCTAACAGTAATCTTCTAGAGGCTCCTGCTCTCTCTTCAGAGCTTCACATGGAGTGCAAGATGACTCATTGGAAAGGTATAAGTGTCTAGGTTATGCCTATAAATTTTCAAAGCATTTGGTTTAGTAGATTGGGAGACATCTGAGTATTTCTGTCTCAGGGTCAATCTCTACGTATTCCTGAAAAATAGGAAGTACCACCGGTGAAGATCGCATTCATTCCTATAGAATATTTTGCTTATTCCTTATACTTTTGTGCATTCCATACACTAAACGCTATGTGTATCACTCCCATAAAAGGATTGTTTCTAATTGTAATCACGCTGGTCGCTATGCGCATTTGAAGCTCATTGTCGCTTCTATACATAGTAAGTTTTTTGAGCTAGTCGACCCGTGAACCTATCTGTTTTGTATCCACTCATTCTCCTTAATGCTCCGAAGTACATAGTGTATTTCTTTGTACTGATGACATGATTATAAGGTCTATTTGAGTCTCCATAAGCTTAAGGGCTGGTCTTGTGCCGGTTGGCTTGACCAAACTTCGTCATTTCGAAACACACTTTTCTACCTTCTACAAGCTTCTCCAAGTTCTTTCAGTTGTGGCATTATCCCCCTTTACTGTAGAAGTTAACTTCTTTACTTTTTGCTTATAAAACTTTCTTTCCATTGTCCTATAAAGATCCAACAGGGATACCAGAGGAGCTTGGATTACACCGAATACCCTTAGTCGAGGGAGCCGCATGTGCAAGAAGTAGGCCGTCTCAATCCAAAGTATGCACAGGCGGTAAAATTGGAAATCACAAAACTAGAAGAAGCAGGTATAATTGTTCCAGTAGAACATTCTAGGTGGCTTTCTATCATTATTGTACCCAAGAAAAGTAGTGGAAAAATAAGAGTCTGCGTTGATTTTCATGCCTTAAATAAGGTAACTATTCAAGATGGATTTCCTCAGCCCTTCACAAAGCAAGTACTTGAGGAAGTAGCCGAACACACTTTGTATAGCTTCCTAGACGGTTTTAGTGGCTACAATCAGATAGTGATCCATCCGGATGATAGGTAAAAAACAACGTTTGTTACTCCATGGGGCACTTATGTCTATACCCGCATGGCTTTTGGCTTGAAAAATGCACCGCCTTCATTTAATAAAACATTTATGGGGAAAGTGGTTAAAAACCTTTCTGTACATTTTCATGGATGAATTTTTAGTGTTTTCAGGCACAAGTAGGAGAGTAGCAGTTCAAGATTTCCATGATCATTTGGAAAATCTTAAGGAAATCTTTGAGCAATGTCTTATCATAGGTTTGAAGTTAAATCCTGCTAAATGTCACTTTTTGGTCACTAAAGGCACTCTTCTTGGTCACATAGTATCTGTTGAAGGGATAACGGTTGACCCAGCAAAGGTTACTGCTATCTTTTCCATGCGTATTCCACAAATCCCAAAAGAAGTGCAATGTTTTTTGGGCCATGCAGGATACCATAGAAGATTTATATAAATATATTCAGAAATAGCTAAGCCCTTGTCAAGGCTTATCAGTTAAAAGGTTCCTTTCTCATGGAGTCCTGAAGTTGAGAAAGCATTTTGTGAACAAAAACTGAGGCTATGTACTACTCCACTTTTAAATGTTCCTAACTGGTCATTAGAGTTTCATGTGCATACAAATGCTAGTCTCCATGCTGTGGGTGCAGGTTTGGCTCAACCATCATCACACAAGATTGATAGACCTATCTCCTATGCCATGTTGGAAAGGAACTACAGTATGACCGAAAGGGAAGGTTTGGCTATTGTATTCACTCTTCAAAAGTTTTGGCATTACCTTCTAGGTGTGCACTTTATTTTCATGTCTGATCATCAGCCTTTGAAGTACTTGATTAACAAGCCTAGAGTGGCTAGAAGGGTTTGGCGGTGGTTACTCTTGATTCAAGAATTCAACTTTGATATTCATATTAAGCCAGGATGAGAGCACTATATGGCAGATCAAGTTTGCAAGACCGCCATGAGCGAGAAGGCAACAGGTATTAATGATGGATTGGTAGATAGTAATCTCTTTGTAGTAGGAACTCAAGCTGATTGGTATGATGCAATTCTCCATTTTCTTACTATTGGAAAATTCCCAAAACACTTAACACCTATAGAAAAGAGAAGATTACTCCTTAAAGCCAAAGCATACTCACTTATAAATGGAAATTTGTATAGACATTATCAAGATGGTATCTTGAGAAAGTGTGGTTATCTAGAGGAGGTAAACCTTTTGCTTGAGGCAGCACACAATGAAGGACATCTAAAGGGGGAGGATTTGGCTCACACAATCATCCCAAAGGACTATGCTGGCCTCATATCTACAAGGATGCAATCAACTTTGCTAAAGAATGCAACATCTGCTAAAGATGTGCTCCTAGGCAAACGAGATTGAATTTCAACCATTAGTCATATCCACAGGATGGCTTCCATTCGAACGATGGGGTCTTGATTTCATTGGACCAATTAGTCCAACTAGTCGACCTAGGGGTAAGAAGTACATTTTGATGGACACATGTTATGCAACTAAATGGATAGAGGCTAAAGTTGTTGTGGATTGCATGGCCTTAACAGTGGCTAAGTTTTTATATAAACGTATTTTTTCAAGATTTGGTTGCCCTCTTGGAATCACTAGTGATAGAGGCACAAATTTTGTAAATCCATTGCTCCAATTTATATTTGATAGATACAAGGTTTTTCACAGAAAGTCTAGTGCCTACTATCCAAGAGCAAATGGCCAAGCAAAAAGTTCCAACAAGATTTTGATTGGACTGCGACACAAACTATCTTTTGACCATTAAAGCTCTTGGCCACAAGCATTTATCGGTGCAATTTGGGCTTTCAGAACTACAAGAACGGGAACCACGAGCGAGAGTCCTTTTCGCTTGGTATATGGTAAAGAGGCATTCGCACCATTCGAGTTTATTGTCAAGGGAGGAATTGGAGCCAAAATCAATGGAATTGAACCTCCCATAAGAAGATTGGTGGCATTAGAAGAATACAGAGAAGGAGCTATGCAAAAACTTCATGTAACACAAGAAGAGCACAAAAGATTGCATGACAAGTATCTTAGGTCTAATGAAGTATAGAAGGATCCTTGGTTTTGGTTCATCAGATTCCATTAGTTTCAACCAAATTGGCACCCAAATGGACGGGACCATACAAGGTGATAAAGGCATTACCACAAGGAGCAGTGCATCTAGAAGATTTGGAGGGTGAGAGGATACCGCTCGTCAATATCTCCAGGGTGAAAAATTACCTGAATTAGGTTAAGATGGAAGAAATTCATTCACTCTATATACCGTATTTCATTTAGTCATCCCAAGAGCTTGCAGTTTGTTTTTGTTTTGATTTAATAAAAAATGAAGGAAGAGTTGCACTAGGATGGTGTAAAGACATGATGTGGGGGTGTGTAGTGTAGAGAACGGTGATCTTCATATTTCATCTTTTGACTTCATTGGGCTATTGCAATGGAGTCATATGGTTGAAGCCTCTTCTATGGGTCACCCATCATTATCCATTTCATCCTTCACTTTTTTAAGACTTGAATTCCCCCTCCACCCCTGTCCACCCTCCACTTCCCTTCTCCCTCCACCATCATCATCCAACCCCCTCCACCCTCCTCCACCCTCCACCACCCTCCACCCTCCTCCACCCTCCACTATCACCCTCCAACCCCCTCGACCCTCCTCCACCCTCCACCCCCTCCACCCTCTACCATAACCCTCCAACCACCTCCACCCATGTCCGCGCTCAACCCCCCTCCACCCTCTAGCATCACCCTGCAACCCCCTCCACCCTCCTCCACCGTCACCCTCCAACTCCCTCCACCCTCCTCCACCCTCCATCCCCCTCCACCCTCCACTGTCACCCTCCAACCCCCTCCACCCTTCTCCACCGTCCACCATCACCCTCCATCTCCCTCCACCCTCCTCCACACTCGATCCACCTCCACCATCACCCTCCAACCCCCTCCACCCTCCTCCACCCCCTCCACCGTCATCCTCCAACCCCATCCAACATCCTCCACCCCCACCCCCTCCATCGTCACCCTCCAACCCACTCCACCATCCACCCCCCTCCACCCTCCACCGTCACCCTCCAACCCCCTCCACCCTCCTCCACCCTCCACCCTCCACCCCCTCCACCCTAACCCTTCAACCCCCTCCACCCCCCACCGTCACCCTCCACTCCCCTCCACCCCCCTCCTCTACACCCCACCCCCCTCCACGCTCCATTGTATCTCTCCATCCCCCTCCACCCCCAACTGTCGCCCTCCACCCCCCTCCACCCTCATCCACCCTCCACCCCCCATCATCGCCCTCCACTCCCCTCCACCCCCCTCCACCCTCCTCAACCCTCCACCCTCCTTAACCCTCCACCCCCTCCACCCTCCTCCACCCTCCACCATCTCCCTCCACCCCCTCCACCCTCCTCCACCCCCCAACATCGCCCTCCACTCCCCTCCACCCCCTCCACCCTCCACCCTCCACCCCCTCCACCCTCCACCCCCCTCCACCCTCCTCCATCCTCCACCCCCCACCATCGCTCTCCACCCCCCTCCACCTTCCTCCACCCTCCAGCCCCCACTATTACCCTTCACTCCCCTCCACGCCCCTCCACCCTCCTCCACCCTCCTCCATCCTCCACGGTCTCCCTCCACCCTCCTCCACCCCCACCGTCGCCCTCCACCCCCCTCCGCCCTCCTCCACCCCCCACCCTCGCCCTCCACTCCCCTCCACCCCCCTCCACCCTCCTCCACCCTCCACCCCCCACCAACCTTCTCCAACCTCCACCATCCTCGTCACTCTGCCCTCCACCCCTCCATCATCCTCCACCTCGAAACTTTCTCCTCTCTCTCCCTCTCTCTCTCTCTCTCTCTCTCTCTCTCTCTCTCTCTCTCTCTCTCTCTCTCTCTCTCTCTCTCTCTCTCTCTCTCTCTCTCTCTCTCTCTCTCTCTCTCTCTCTCTCTCTCTCTCTCTCTCTCTCTCTCTCCTCCTCCCCCTCCCCCTCCCCTCCTCTCTCTCTCTCTCTCTCTCTCTCTCTCTCTCTCTCTCTCTCTCTCTCTCTCTCTCTCTCTCTCTCTCTCTCTCTCTCTCTCTCTCTCTCTCTCTCTCTCTCTCTCTCTCTCTCTCTCTCTCTCTCTCTCTCTCCCTCCCTCCCTCCCTCCCTCCCTCCCTCCCTCCCCCTCTCTCTCTCTCTCTCTCTCTCTCTCTCTCTCTCTCTCTCTCTCTCTCTCTCTCTCTCTCTCTCTCTCTCTCTCTCTCTCTCTCTCTCTCTCTCTCTCCCCTCCCCTTTGTGCATCGAGTTCCGTTTGTAGCTGCAGCGTGCAAGCCATGTTCTCTCTCTCTCTCTCTCTGTCTCTCTCTCTCTTTGTCTCTCTCTCTCTCCCTCTCTATCTCTCTCTCTCTCTATCTCTCTCTCTCTCTCTCTTCCTCCCTCCCCATAGCCACCCGCAACCCCACCCTCACCACTCCTTCTCTTCCCCACCTGCAACCCCCTTAGCCTCCCCTGACCCGCAACAACCTCCCTCCTCTCTCTCTCTCTCTCTCTCTCTCTCTCTCTCTCTCTCTCTCTCTCTCTCTCTTTGCCCCTCTCTCCCCACAGCCTCTCGTGACCCACAGCCACCCCCTTTGCTCTCTCTCTCTCTCTACCCCTCTCTCCCCATAGCCTCTTGAGATCCATAGCCACCCCTCGTGCATGCTCTCTCTCTCTACCCCTCTCTCCCCATAGCCTTCCGCGACCCACGGCCACCTCCCCCCCTGCCGTTCCCGCGATTGACAAATTGAGAGCTCTTTCTTGACTCTATGGGTGATGGTGCATGAAGTAATATTCAAAATCACTTATGTTATCTAGAGGATCGAGCATCAGTTTTCCATGAAATAAATGATCGAAGGAGGACAGGAGAAATGGGGTTCTTAACCTTCGAGGCGGGCAACAATGTGTTTTGAGGAAATAGAAATGATGATGACCACAAGGGCCCGTAG
Organism: Ceratopteris richardii; assembly: GCA_020310875.1. Classification (NCBI taxonomy): domain Eukaryota; kingdom Viridiplantae; phylum Streptophyta; class Polypodiopsida; order Polypodiales; family Pteridaceae; genus Ceratopteris; species Ceratopteris richardii. The sequence continues at coordinate 14,683,557 of CM035427.1, forward strand.
ATCGCATAGTCTTGAAGCAGTGGAGGCCATAACCGTTGGCATAAAATATGATGCTCAAATGCATGGGACTTATCCATGGCAGAAGGCCTAAGTATGAGATCAAGGAATTGGGATGGGTCGTAGAGTGTTGATGGGATTTAATTGCCTAAAAGGAAGAGTCAAAAGAACTTGTTGAGCTTGCAAAAACTTGGAGCTTGTTACCATTTGGTAGGGATACCAAATTTCATAGATAATGGAAGATATGCACTGACACTTGGAGTTTAGCAAAGCATTAAATGTACCCTCTAGAGGAACATTCCGAAGTGTCAGTAAAAGTGTAAAAAGGTAAATGGGTGTTGCCGTCAAACCTTCATGATGACAAAGCCATAAGTGCCTATTTTTGAGGATCTAATTTAAAGCTGGCGGCCAGAACTATATGTGACCTACCCCTCCAATTTTGTGGCAATCAATTGGCGCATATTCAGTGAATGTAAGGAATCAGCAAGGCCCTTTTGGCCTATTGAAGCCTATAAAAGGAATGGACTAGCACTCATTGGGAGTTATCTGTATCTTAGATCCAGCATCCCTTCTGGTCCTCTCTTTGCACTCTATTTCTACAAGCATACTATAGGAAGTCACTCTCTGATGAGGATACAGAGCCTGGGCTTCCTAATGGAGGGCTAATAGCACTATAGTGTGAGTGAGTGGCTTGGTTTTTTCATTCGGTGTGAGTGAGTGGTATTTCTTTGGAGCAAATCTTCATATCTTTGTACTGATCAGTGCAAGCCTTCATCTAGTTGTGTTCATTGTGTTGGATGGAGCTCTTGTATGGATTTTGTTTAGTTTTAGAATGGCATATTAGCCCAAAGCATCAACTTTTGAAATTCTTTTGCCTATCTTGTAATCATTTGTCTGAACTAAGGAGTGGCTTCGTCCTTTACTATTGTCATTTGTTATTAATATTCTTTCTGGGAATCTACAATACTGTGTCTCTATTGTAGTTATGCCTACACACAAGAATGTTAGAGGGTATACTTCCCTAAGGAGAACCCCCCTTGAGTAGACGAAGTACTGGAAGTGCATATTGCCTGTTCTTGTTGAAAAGTGGGTACCTTAGTACCTCCAATACAAAGCTAATCTTGGCTATTGCACAAACTCATAAGAGATTTTTCTTGATCTATGACAGATATAAAGCTTTCACCAATGTGACATTCTACCATTAGGTATAGTCAAAATGATCTTTCCAAATTCATGGAACTATGACAAGCGTTTTTACTACATGTGACACTATTCCCTATCAAATCATGCGCAACTGCAGTAAAGATACTATGCTATGATGTAATATTTTTGGTTGTACCATTATCAAAGTACTTGACATGGGAGTCTAATATAGGCATAGATTGCTCATGGGAAGATGGTTCATAGCTGCATTGGGTAGTAAATTCCTTCTTCTCTCCTGAGAATATTTATAGACTTTATTTTGGGTGCACAAACCTTTCGAATAAACATTCCAATTTCTGTCTTTATTCCTTCTTTTGCAACCAGTTTAGATAACTCTCAAGGACATAAATAATTTTGCTTCCAATTTTATAAAATGGTTCCTACATTTTTGTTTTCTTTTCATCGTTTTCTTCCTTCTTTGAATCTGCAAAATTAGTAGCTTTCTTCTTATTAGTCCTTCAACATATATAATTGAACTGTTTTGCGTAGAATGGTCTTCGTACAGCAAAAAGGAAACTAACTCCTCAAAGGTTAAGACATCAGGATTGACTTTGATCATAAATCGAAAAGTGCAAGCAAAACTTTGATAAGAATCTAGAAATACATTAATAAGAATGTCTACACGTAAACCATCTAACAAGATTTTATCAATAGAAATCAATAAATGTTCCAAATCTTCAATTTTTTATAGAAAACGTATCCATTTAGTCTCTATAATTCATATGATACCTCTCAAACTCTTCTCGTAGATTAAAATCACGTCTCATTTCTTTCCCAGTATAGTGTTGTAAGAGTATCCCAAGTCTGTTTTAGTTTTATGGATGAGTGAATATGAGGGATAATGACACCTGTGATAGAAAAATCTATCACTACATATGTTTGTGTGTCACTATGATCCCAATGAACTTGAGCTTAGTAGCTGCGTTAAGAACCAAAATAGGACCAAGAAATTAAATATCATCATCTTCGATACACCTGCATGAGTTTCTATCACTATATTTGCAATATTTGGAGGGCGTATCTCATCACCGTACGCAAAATTCCAGAAGCCTTTCACTACCAATACGTGCCACGTCATGTATGCATGGAATGGGTTAGGAACATCAAGCCAAGCAGCGTATTGAATACATCATTGTTTTCAGCCAAGACGAGTGACTCTATAGGGTGATGCAAAAAACTGCACGTATTTCAAACACATTGTTGTAGACACTAATGTTAAGCACTCACACGAAGTTCTCGATAAGGCTCCACATTGCAGCAATATCAGTTTCTAAACTAATAGAGATGTAGCCTGTCAATAGCAGGTGATATTTGTCATGAACAAATGACCTTGAGTATGCTATCGGATTGTGCGCTGACATCTTTCTTCGCCTTCCTTCTATGTCATAAGTTTCCAATAAGGCTAGACATGCCGTGATGCTAGCATTGAACTGAGAGGACAATGGCATGTCAGTAGCACATGATGCTTGCGATGAATGAATGATCGATGAACGCACAGCCATCACACTTTGTACAAATGTCGTGGACGTCTGTAGAGATATTGTTGCATAAATATGATTTCATTTTGTGGAAATATCGAGGAAATCTGATAGGGCGTGTAATGCATTTGGAGCTTCTGCTTGACGTGCCAGTTGCTCTAGATTCCGAAGGGCGTATATATGTTGATAGATCGATACTTTATGGCCACCTTCATCATCTTCACCCTCTGTGTGTGTGTCTGTGTTTGTGTGTGCGTGTGTAAAGTTTTCGTTGTAAAGAGCATGTGTATAGTTGAGGACAATCGAAACCAGTGACGCTGCGAGCGTAGGAAGAATGCGACTTCTGAAAGTGCATTGGGCGCAGTAATCAAAACAAAAAAAAAAAAAAAAAAAAAAAAAAGAAAAGAATACTTGGTCGAGATACTTATGTCACATAGTTTTTTTCTTTACGAATTTCAACAGAAGCTTAATCTCCTTTGGTTTCGAATAGATTGAAAAAACAATTGTACAAGTGAAAGCATAGTACCCATGGTAACTTTCATACCTCACAAAAGAGAGGTTCTCTTGTTAAGATAATAGTCTTGGACATCAAATTTGCGCGACTAGAAGGCAATACAACTTGATGGATAAAGTGATCAAATTGGCTCGCCCAAAGGGAGGTTGAGCTCACAACCTTCACCTCAAGAAGTAAGCGTTCAACCAACTCACCTACAGTACAAGTACAGGTATCATATAATTTCATGGTATTTGTTCTCTTTCGAAGAAGGTATATGGTATTATATAGTTTTAGTTTTAAATAGAAGTTCGAAAAGTGCCTACTTTTGATATATTTAGGTAGTGATGTGTGTGAACACACTAGGACCGCCGGGAACTTTTTTCCCTCTTTAGGACGTTTTTTTCCCCTGGCTTGTATATACGCCTATTGCCCTAATGAGCTACTTATCCTTTGTACATTCTCTAGTTCACTATTGTGTGTTGTGCTCCTAGCTTCTTCTTCTTCCTTGTGCTATTCGCATGCTTCCGTAGACGTCTAACTCCAACAATTGGTATCAGATCAGGTCATCCCTTCATCCACAGCATCGTGGACACTCCTCCATTTGCACTCGTAGAATCGCACGAATTTTGGTGGGTATACTCAGCGTGTTTTCGAGATCAAAACAGCTTCGTTTTGTGGTGTCGAAATCGTGATTTGAGCTCATTTCGGCCTCCGAACGCACTGTCATAGTGTTTCTGCAGGCTATTTTCTCTTTTTGTGCAAAAGCTATATACCAATTTCTGTTCGCCAATATAAGCCTCTCGAAGTCTGCTACATGTCTAGCAGAATTCCTCTAGGGAGCTCTGCTCAACTTTTTGAGATACGCTGCATTTTCTGCATCAAGGTATTTTAGTCATCGGCCATGGCTAAAAGTAGTGATGTATTCTGTATGTTGGCTATTGAGGATAATTTGGATGGTACCAACTACCCGTTATGGGCTTATATGATGCGACACATTACGGGAAAAAGTGAGCCCTACATGGGCCTTTTAAGGATCCCTAATATTTAGGGATTAAAGTTAAGATTGTAAGTGATTAAGGGGACATAAAATACCAGGGTGGTTTTCTCTATTAAAATATAAGATGAAAAAGGCTTCAGCTAGTTGCTCAATCGAATTGGATTAGCACCATTAGATTTTTTCTTTTTGATGGATAGGATTTAAACATCATGATACACCACAATGAATGCATGGTAGTTTGTAAAGTAGACCAGTAGAGAGAGATTGACATTTGAGTAGCACAGTAGAGAGAGAAGCGAAATTCGGAGTCAATGTGAGCCTTTGATATTTTAATATCAACGTCTTGGAGAAGAAGGCGATGTTCCGTTTGAGGCTATGCATCACATCCGTCCGATGCATCATCCAATTGAAGTGGCTTGGCGCATTTCAAGCTGATCGGTTTTTTTGTATGACTGCTGGCCGTCCGATCCGTATGGGATCCAATGCTCCACAATCAATCGCGCCTTTAGATAAAAGTGTTCATTTATAGCCCTCCAATATTGGGCCAATCCAAGGGTGTAGAACAAAAGGAACCACACCAAAGATAGACTCATCCTCAACGCTTCGATCGGCAAACAAATCCTACGGCTCTAAAACAATTGTGCATTATTCCATGTCATTTCAAAGAGAACCACACGATTTCTATATGATACAATGGCCTATATATCACAGAGCCTTGACTGTCGCACGAGAATTCTATCCCTTGGATTCTTTGAGACATCCAGTGGCAAAGATTGAAAGTTTTGAATTTTGAAACCACTCTTCTCATGAAAGCCACAAATTCATGGTGGTTTTAGAAACTTTGACCAACAAAAACCAAGGAAAACCTACCCCCACTCTACTAGAAAAAGAATCTAGATTGTGGCCACCACCCTCTTCTGATTGGTCCATCACTAATCACTCCTTAAGCTAAAAGGCCCATCCAAGGTTCACCTTTTTTCCTAATGATGTGTTGCTTACAAAAGGACTGTGGAACATTGTGCAGGGTGTCGAAAAACATCCTATCACACCTGCAATTGCTACAACTGCAGGTACTGAAGCTTATGCAAAGGTGTTGAAGATGATGATATTCTGCATATTCCTATTCGTGCTACGGTTTTTGCTACACTTACTGCAGAGCAGATTTGAGGGATGGCAGGGATGCCCAAGCACATGCATTGATAACTTTATCTGTCAAACATGCCATTATTCCTCACATTCTCTCTTGCAAAACAGCTAAGGATGCTTGGGATACACTTACTACATTGTACCAAGCTAGGAATGAGGCTCGTGTTGCTTACCTCCGAAAACAATTGCTGACATCTTTCTTCGCCTTTCTTCTATGTCATAAGTTTCCAATAAAGCTAGACATGCCATGATGCTAGCATTGAACTGAGAGGATAATGGCATGTAAGTAGCACATGATGCTTGCCATGAATCAATGATCACTGAACGCACAGCCATCACACTTTGTAGAAATGTCTTGGATGTTTGTAGAGATATTGTTGCTTCAATGAAAAGTGACGATGCTTTGCATAAATATGATTTCACTTTGTAGAAATATCGAGGAAATCTGATACGGCGTGTAATGCATTTGGAGATTCGACTTGACGTGCCACTAGCTCTAGATCTCAAAGGGCGTATATATGTTGATAGATCGCTACTTTATGGCCACCTTCATCATCTTCACCTTGTGTGTGTGTTTGTATCATCTTCAGCCTCTTTGTGTGTATGTTTGTGTGTGTGGAACGTTCTCGTTGTAAAGAACATGTGTATACCTGAGGACAATCGAAACCAGTGACCTTGCGGGCGTAAGAACCTATTTAACGTATGGAAGAATGCGACTTCTGGGGCGAAGTAATCAAAACAAAAAAAAAAAGAAACAAGAAAAGAATATCTTGGTCGAGATAATTACGTCACATAATTTTCTTTAAGAAGAATTTCAACAGAAGCTTAATCTCCTTTGGTTTCGAATAGATTGAAAAAACAATTTTACAAGTAAAGACATAGTACCATGGTCACTTTCATATCTCACAAATCAGTTCATATCTCACAAATCAGAGGTTCTATTGTTAAAGTAAGAGTCTTGGACATCAGGTTTGAGCGACCAGAAGGCATTAGGACTGGATGAATAAAGTGACCAAATTGGCTCGCCGAAAAGAAGGCTGAACTCACAACCTGCACGTCAAGAAGTAAGATTTCAACCGACTGACCTACAGTGCACGTACAAGTTTCATATAATTTTATGCTATTTGTTCTCTTCTAAAGAAGGTATATGGTTTCATATAGTTTAACTTTTAAATAGAAGTTCGAAAAGTGCCTAGTCCTCCAACATTAAGTTGAAAATACAATTTTATAGGTGAAAAAGCATATTATTTGTGGGACTTCTTATATCCCACTTAGCAAGGGTGAGACTACATAACATGTATTACAACTGATTTAATGCCTTACATGTCCAACCCGAAATTGTACTCTTGACCTCCGCATCGAGAGGTTAGTGCAAAGCCACTAGAACTACGAGTGGTGAACGATGAGTTTCTATAAAAGAGAACAAATACCATGAATGCATTATGCGACCTATTTCGAGTATAGGTTGAGGACTAAGAGAATGACTTTTTGGAGTAGGAGCTTCATAATCTCAGCTAATGTCACCTACACATGCATTGGCACGCCAGAAGTGTAGCTGTACTCATTGGAGAAGTCTAGGGTGTCTTGTCCCTATAAAAAGAGCAGTCAGCTGAAGGTGGAGACTCAAGAGAAGGGAGACCAAAAGAGTGGTGTACTCCATAAACAAAAAAAAAAAGAGTGATGGAATGATCGGCATACGAAGCTCCCGAGAAAACTTGACATTGATAATGGAAGATATGCACTGACACCTGGTGTAGAGGAGGTACTGGGGTATCCTCTTTTATCAAAAGTAGAGAATGAAGGTTAAACACATCCAGTACGTCGCCTACTCAAGGGGGGTTCTCTTTAGGGAAGTATACCCTTTAACATTTCTGTGAGCAGATAGAGGAGTTGTACATACTCTAGAAATATTAATCAACAAATGACCACAGAAGACCATATATTTCTTGATTCGAATCAGATGATTACAAGGTTGGGCAGAGTGATGCTCAAAAGTGCAAGCTTAGGGCTAACATGCCATCCTAAAAGTAAATAACTTCAATGCAACAGAGTCTTCCCATCCGCTTAAGGGGCCAATTATATGCAGACTAACTCAGAACAGTGTAAATGGTAAAGAATTACTCAAGAGAATAGAGCTTAACACTAATACTGACTCACATAAAAGAAAGAATATCTAAGGCACTCTCTTACACTATAGTGCTCATAGCCCTCCACTGAGAAGCCTACCCTTTGTATCCACACTACAGAGTAGCTCCTACAATAGGCTTGAAACCACAAAGTGCAAGAGAGTACTTCTGCACGTACGTGTATCTGAACCCAAAGTATCTCTAAAATTTGTACCCCAAATGAGCGCAAATCCATTGTTTTTATAGGCCCCAATAGGCCAAGAGGGCCTTGCTTTCACGTCCACTCATCACACGCCGGTGGATTGGCCAAAATTGGGGGGTAGGTCAATTATTCCACTTGATTGAATTGGATCCACAAAAATAGGTAGTCGCCGTGAATGGTTGGCGGCAACATTTGTTTATCCATTTTTACTTTTAACAATTCACTTTTACCTTATCCGAGATTCTCATTTTGTGTTGCTTTGTTTCCTCAGTGATTTAATTCCGGGAAATTCAATTTGACCAGCTTCAACTGCCTCCATTCCTCCCAAACCCAGCAGACTGTAGTCGTTGTCCTCCTCATCTCCTCATTGCCAATGATTACTGTGACTGACGTTGCTCTTGATTCCTCCTCTCTATTATCTGATTGCAGCTGTGAAGACGTACTATCGTTTATCCCGCTAGGTTCTTTAACCTCGTCTAGAGTACTTTTTGAGTTTATGGTTGCCTGTGGATGTACACCAGTCTCTAGTTGGTCTTCCGTTTGTGCAACAGAGTGTTGGGATCATTATCAAGGAGACTTGTACAAGCGGGTGTGTGTGTGTATAGTTGTGTATGTGTGTGAGTGTGAGTGTATGTATGGAGATGCATGTGTGTGATAGTGTGGGTATGTATATATGAATGGGGATGCATGTGATTGTGTGGGGTGTGTGTGCATATGACTGTGCATATGTGCATGCATGAGTGAGGGTGCGCATGCATGTGTGTGTGTGTGATTGTGTGTGAGTATGTCTTTGTGTGTGTGTATGTATGGGTGCGTGTGTGTGTTTGTATATATGTGTGTGTGAGTGTATGGGTAGGTATGTGTTTGTGTGCATGTGTGGGGGGGGCGCATGTGTGCAGGTGGCGGGAGTGGGCCGCAGGGGTGAGAGGGGGAGTGTGAGGAGGAACAGGCGGGGGTGAGCGGGAGGGGTGGCGGGGAGCTAGGCGGGGGGGAAGGCGGGGGGAGATGGCGGGGGTGAGTGGGGGTTAGTGGGGGGGGGATGGCGGGGCGAGATGGCGGGGGTGAGTGGGGGTTAGTGGGGGGGGAAGGCGGGGGAGATGGCGGGGGTGAGTGGGGATTAGTGGGGGGGGAAGGCGGGGGGAGATGGCGGGGGTGAGTGGGGGTTAGTGGGGGGGATGGCGGGGGGAGATGGCGGGGGGAGATGGCGGGGGTGAGTGGGGATTAGTGGGGGGGGGGAAGGCAGGGGGAGATGCCGGGGGTGAGTGGGGGTTAGTGGGGGGGGTGGGGGGGGAAGATGGCGGGGGTGAGTGGGGGTTAGTGGGGGGGAATGGCGGGGGGAGATGGCGGGGGTGAGTGGGGATTAGTGGGGGGGAAGGCGGGGGGAGATGGCAGCGGTGAGTGGGGGTTAGTGGGGGGGATGGCGGGGGGCGATGGCGGGGGTGAGTGGGGATTAGTGGGGGGGAAGGCGGGGGGAGATGGCGGGGGTGAGTGGGGGTTAGTGGGGGGGGTGACGGGGGAAGATGGCAGGGGTGAGTGGGGGTTAGTGGGGGGGAATGGCGGGGGGAGATGGCGGGGGTGCGTGGGGATTAGTGGGGGGGGAAGGCGGGGGGAGATGGGGGGGTGAGTGGGGATTAGAGAGAGAGAGAGAGAGAGAGAGAGAGAGAGAGAGAGAGAGAGAGAGAGAGAGAGAGAGAGAGAGAGAGAGAGAGAGAGAGAGAGAGAGAGAGAGAGAGAGAGAGAGAGAGAGAGAGATAAAGGGAAAGAGAGCGAGAGGGGGGAAAGAGAGAGGGAGAGTGAGAAAGAGAGAGAAAAAGAGAGTCAGGGATCGAGAGAGAAAGGGATAGAGTGAGAGACCGAGAGAGAGAGGAAAAGAGAGAGAGAGGGGGAAAGAAAGAGGGAGATAGAGAGAGAGATAGAGAGAGAGAGAGAGAAGAGAGAGAGATATATAACAAATCAACTGAGGTAGCAATGAAAATGAAAGCAACAACTTCCCAGAACACAAATATGTCCCTGAAATGGAACGGGACACTCCTTGAGGCTGCAGCCCAAGGCATCTGAGAGCTCTCCTCTCAATCTCTCTTTCTTCTATCTTCTTCGGACTTCATGCTCGGAGTGTCAGTGGGTTCTGACCTCTGTGCTTGGGGTCCATTGCTCACATGCCACAGGAGAAAGAGAGAGGGAAAAGAGAAGGGGTACTACAGACCCCCACACAAAGCTTTTGCACCGTCCCTGGTGCAATTTCTCCCTTATTTTGCTTATTCCAATGAGATCTAGTTGAACCGCAATTACTGAAAAGAAACATGGTATGTACAAGGGATGGAGTGCTTCCATTTTGTCCTAATTCAGATACTTCTTCACCCTGGAGATGTTAACCAGGGGAATCCTTTTACCCTGCAGATCTTCTAGATGCACAGCGCCATGTGGCAATACCTTGATTACCTTATAAGGTCCTATCCATTTGGGTGCCAATTTAGTTGAAATTGCTGGGACCTGATGCACTAAAACCATGGACCCTTCCTGAACTTCATTGGATCTCAGATACCTGTCATGCAATCTCTTTCGCTCTTCTTGTGTTACCTGAAGTTTTTGCATTGCCCCTTCTCTGTACTCTTCTAATGCCACCAATCTCTGAATGGGGGGTTCAATTCCAATGGTTTTGATTCCTATTTCCTTTCTGATAATGAACTCGAATGGTGCTAGTGCCTCTTTCCCATATACTAACCGAAATGGAGTCTCACCTGTGATTCTTCTCTTCGTAGTTCTGAAAGCCCAAATTACAGCGATCAGTGCTAGTGCCCAGGAGCTTTGATGATTGAAAGATAATTTGCGAAGCAACCCAATCAAAATCTTATTGGAACTCTCTGCTTGGCCATTTGCCCTTGGGTAATAGGCACAAGATTTTTTATGGAAGATTTTGTACCTGTCAAATATAAACTGGAGCAATTGATTTACAAAATGTGTGCCCCTATCACTAGTAATTTCCAGTGGGCAACCAAACCTTGAGAAAATACGTTTATACACAAATTTAGCTATTGTTAAAGCCGTGCAGTCCATAGTAGCTTTAGCCTCTATCCATTTAGTGGCATAACATGTGGCCATCAAAATATACTTTTTACCTCCTGGTTGCCCAGTTGAGCTAATTGGCCCTATGAAATCAAGACCCCATCGTTCAAATGGAAGCCATCCGGTAGATATGACTAATGGTTGGAAATTCAATCTAGTTGGCGCAGGAGCACACCTCTGACAGATGTGGCATTCTTTAGAACACTTGATTGCATCCTTGAAAATATGAGGCCACCATAAACCTTTGTGGATGATTCTATGAGCCAATTCTTCCCCCTTTAGATGTCCTTCATTGTGTGCAGCCTCTAGCAGAAGATTTACCTCCTCTGGATAGACACACCTTCTCAATATATCATCCTGACAGTATTTATATAAATTTCCATTTATAAGAGAATATGCTTTGGTTTTTAGGAGCAATCTTCTCTTTTCTACAGGTGTCAAGTGTTCTGGGATCTTTTCAGTAGTAAGAACATGGAGAATTTCATCATACCAACCAGTCTGAATTGCTACCAGGAAGAGATTGCTATCCACCAGTTCGTCGTTGATACCTGTTGCCTTCTCGCTCATTGCCGTCCTGGACACTTGATCTGCCATGTAGTGCTCTTTTCCTAGCTTAATATGAATATCAAAATAAAATTCTTGAGATAGGAGTAACCATCTCCAAATCCTTCCTGCTACTCTAGGCTTATTTATCAAATACTTCAAGGGCTGATGATCAGAAATAACAATGAAATGTACACCAAGGAGATAATGTCGGAACTTCTGAAGAGCAAATACGATAGCCAAACCTTCTCTTTCCGTTGTACTGTAATTTATTTCAGCTTGGTTGAGTAGTCTGCTTGCATAAGAGATAGGTCTATCCACTTTGTGAGATGATGGTTGAGCTAGAACTGCACCAACAGCATGATGACTAGCATCTGTACGCACATGAAATTCCAATGACCAATTAGGAACACTTAAAAGTGGAGCAGTACATAGCCTCAATTTTAGTTCACAAAATGCTTTGTCAGCTTCAGCACTCCATGAGAAAGGGACCTTTTTGCTGGTAAGCCTTGACAAGGGCTTAGCAATTTCCGAATACATCCTAATGAATCATGTGTGATACCCTGCATGGCCCAAGAAACTTTGCACTTCCTTTGGGCTTTGTGGAATTGGCATGGAAAGAATAGCTGTAACCTTTGCAGGGTCAACAGTTATGCCTTCAGCAGATACTATGTGACCAAGAAGAGTGCCCTTAGTGACCAAAAAGTGACATTTATCAAGATTCAATTTCAAACCTATTTTGAGACATTGCTCAAAAATTTCTTTTAGATTTTCCAAATGGTCATGGAAATCTTGAACTGCTGCCCTTCTATCTGTACCTAAAAATACTGAAAAGTCATCCATGAAAATGCGTAGAAAGGTTGTTAACCATTTGCCCAATATCAGATACATCGTTCTATTAAATGAAGCTGGCGCATTCTTCAAACCAAAAGCCATGCGAGTATAGACATAAGTGCCCCAGCGAGTGACAAAGGCTGTTTTGTCCCTATCATCAGGATGGATCACTATCTGATTGTAGCCACTAAAACCATCCAAGAAACTATACAAAGTGTGACCAGCTACTTCCTCAAGTACTTGCTCTGTGAAGGGCTGAGGAAATCCATCTTGAACAGTCACTTTATTCAAAGCACGAAAATCAACACATACTCTTATTTTTCCACTATTTTTCTTGGGTACAATAACCATGGAAGAAAGCCACCTGGAATGTTCTACTGGAACAATTATACCAGCTTCTTCTAGCTTCGTAATTTCTGCTTTTACAGCCTCTGCATATTTCGGATTGAGTCGATATGGTCTACTTCTTACTGGCGCTGTCGGAAAAAAGGAGGTCGTGGCAGGAAGCCGGCCCGTGGGGTTGGATCAGGCCCCGCTCTGGTGCGTCGTTCCCGCTGTCCTACGAGCGGCGTCTGCACGCTGGGCGCCTTGCCTGTGCTCTCCGGAGCGTGCGCGATCCTCGTAGGGTCCCTTGCCCCTCGGAAGTATCGAGACGTGGGACCGTGGGCATCGAAAAGAGACGATCGGATACCGCAGTGAAACACGTGATGTAGATCAAGCTCGAAGACACAATCGAAAACGGAACTGAAGCCTCCAATAAAATGAATGATACAAACAGGCCGCTACAGTGCGGGCCGATGGTACAATAAAACTGCTACAGTGCGGTGCGATGATACAATATGAAAGCCGCCGCTACAGTGCGGGCCAGCTAGTGTAAACTCTAGATCCCTCGCTACAGTGCGAGAAATCGCCTACGGGATTCCGCTTCGATCTTCGCGGTCCAAGCTTTTCTTCCAACTTTACTTCGGTCCGTTCTTTTCTTCAAGTATCTTCCGCAATGGCCTTCCGTCTCTTTACTTCAGATGATCAAAACCCGCATAAACCTGGAGAGACGTTCCACAGAAGAAACCCACAGGGTGGGGAAAAATTAATATCTTCCAAGAGTAAATAAAGATCACTTAAAATCACATTCTCTTTCTTCATTTATCATACATCTTAGGTTATCAAAATTTACTTTATTTTAGGATAAATATGATAATATTAAGTGTGGCACATTTAACCCAAAATATGGGTCGAAACCCATTTACACATATTCTTTGGTCATTCATAAAGGTCTTGGATTCGAACGAACTCTGAAAAATGGTTTGACATGTATCAAGATCTTCATTCTTTATGTCATGTTAACATGCGCAACTGTACCCATGAAATTGCTTTGAGCCCTATAATCTCTATGTTGAATAACCTCCAACCGAATGCAAACTTGTTGATAACAGTAATGATCATTCGAGTTTTGGGTTTGGATGCAACCAAATGTTAATATTTAATCTCTTTTGCCCACGCGAAACAAATAAATGCGTTTCAGATCGTAATCTCTCTCCCCTTTTTCTCGTTCATGTTGCTTATGTAAATTAAAACGAGTTTTAGCAATTGTGTAAATAATACAAGTGCAGTAGCCATCCATTCTATATGCGATCCCACAGGCTCCCTCTCATCGTCATGTCTCTAGCATCTATAATCGGTCTCCTTCTACTTTTATTTCTCCAGAGTATCTCATTAACCGACATAGACCTCATCTGCGCAGAGTGCTACCATCTTTTCCCTCTCTCATCCTCTTCTGATTATTTCTGCAGCTCGATTAGTTAATCGTGTAAATTGACTACTAAAGTTCTATTATCAATATGGAAACACCTGTCCCATGCGCAACTCTCGGAACTGCAATTCTCTCACTCTTCCATTCTGTGTGCACGCCGCCAGACTTTGACTCGACTTGGCTCTCTCTCTCTCTTTCTCTCTCTCTCTCTCTTTCACTCCGCCGTCCACGCATTGCCGCCCTGCCTTTGGCTATCTCTCTCTACTTCTGACGTCCGAAGTTAGCTGCAGCCGCCGATCAATCATGCCGCCTCTCTCTCGACACGCTCAGCACCTATCAGACTCTCCAGCAACAACTGCGTTTAAATTGCTCTCTCTGCGGAACTGTACAGCCGTCATAAGGCCAACGAATTCTCTCTGCCTTTCTATACACCGTTTTCTACTGCTTATGTCACTAGACATCGCCTTTCGACGTCTGCCGACAGTGCAGCCAATCGGATAGCTCTCTGTCCACGTGACTCTGACGTCTCTTTTCCGTTACGTGCGTGAACAACAGGAGTCTCTCTCTTTCTCTCTCTCTCTCTTTCTCTCTCTCTCCGGTCTACATGCACGCCGTCATCAGGTTCTCTCTCATGGGATCTGTGCCACCGACGATCTCTCTCTACCGTCAAACCTCCGTTCTTCAGCTCAATCATTGCCAGATTTTCTCTGCAGCGACGCCAGTTTCCGTATCTATTTCTCTCTGTGCGTGGCAACACAACAACAGCCGAAACCTTGGTTCTCTCTCTACCAAACTACTTCTCTCTGTGCGTGGCAACACAACAACAGCCGAAACCTTGGTTCTCTCTCTACCAAACTACCTACAGCACCATCCCATAGATTTCTATCTCTCTCAGAACGTCAGCAGCGACATCTCTGACTTTCTCTCTCCGTGTTTCTCCACGAGTATTGCAAAGCTAGTGGTCGCCGCCATTTTCTCTCTCCTGTCCAGCCGACTAACATCCACCATGTGTACTGCATGTCTGTCTCTGCACATACGCACCGAGTCTGCAGTTCTGATCCTCTCTCATCCATCTACAGCCACGCAGTGTCTACCTCTCTCTGTATCGATGATTGTAATGGAACTAATGAAACCCATGAGACTCCCCATACATCGCAGAGCAATCAAGTGCTCTAAATCAAACATGCAATTGAAAAGGAGGTTACCCAGGAAGATCCGCTATCCCGTGCCCAATTGTTGATGTTATGGAACCTTTCTTCATGGGAGTGCATTGACCCCTTGACAATCTCTCTCTCTCATGCATCGTGCAAACTCATGAACATGAACAATAAAAGAATGCAATCAAGTGCTCTAAATCAAACATGCAATTGAAAAGGAGGTTACCCAGGAAGATCCGCTATCCCGTGCCCAATTGTTGATGTTATGGAACCTTTCTTCATGGGAGTGCATTGACCCCTTGACAATCTCTCTCTCTCATGCATCGTGCAAACTCATGAACATGAACAATAAAAGAATGGATATGAGAAGGGTAAGAAGATTACCTGGAGAGACGTTCCACAGAAGAAACCCACAGGGAGAACAAATGAAGGTTGGGTGCCTATTTATAGGCCCCTCCCCCCTTGGACTTTCTTCTGGAAAATTCTAACCTCCTTACAAACTTTCCATTTTCAGACAACCATGCATGTTCACTTACTATTCTTGGAAAATCCCATCTCTTGATTCTATTTTTGATTTTTATCCTTTTTATTTTTCCTAAATTAATGTTTTGGTTTCACACTGTATACAGGGTTAATTAATCTAAGGGTTTAGGCGAGGATAAACACCGATTTCAAGGGTCTAAGCTACGGATTTTGGTCAGGGAAATTAGGGTTTTATCACAATTAACTCAAGCTCGTCAATTTAATGGTTTGTTTACAATTCGGACCTAAACTCCAAGGGTTTCCAAGGGTTCAAGTCCGGTTTTCATGGGGTAAACCCTCATTTTCAATCAGTTTCAAGGGTGAAACCTAAGGTTTTCTTGGATCTAACGTCAGTTATTTACACGCACGGTTCTAACGCACATCTCTAACATGGTTTCTTATCACACAGGCAATCAAATCAGTCAAATCATGCATGAAATGTACCCTCTTTAGATGAAAACATCACACAAACTCAAAACAATGAACTTTTGGAAAAAAAACTTAGTGCACACTCCCTGCGGGATTTCATCCCGACATTCGCCCCCACTAAACCTGCACATTGTCCCGATGGGCCAACCTGCAAGATTCAACAGAAGAGTAACAGGGCTCTTTTAAAATCTCTTTACACTTTGTATCTTTTTCTTTTCAAAACTCAAATCATGATCTCATGCAGTCATACAATTTTTATAAAGATTGGTATGAATTTTAGAAAATTAGGTAGATTCAAGCTTCACAAACATCATATTATGTTTCTGCGTCTGCAATCTGACAAGTAATCACATGAATAAATCGTCGACTTTCTAGATCTTTTGTTCGTTCAACTGGTTCAGATCCAACTGCTCATTCTAAGTACTTAGCATATACATATGTTTCTACTAACTTAGTTTGTAGAATATACCTCGATTCCCACTATTTATTTCCTACTTGTCCAACTCTCCATTAGATCTCTTTCTTTTCAGTTCTCTTTCTCATTTTATTTTTCTTTTTCTCTTCATCTCAGCTCAGCATTTCTTTTTATCTTTTATTTTTCACAAATCGGCCTATGTCGAAATCGGGTGCGACTCATGGACTTGTCCGCCCGGCCAAGTTTGTTCCACCTGTTTGCCGACCCGACATAGCGCACGACATACACAACGTCAGCCCTGCATGAAATCAATGTCAGCTCGTGGCTCTGACCACCCGATCAGAGTGACTCCACCCGCCTACCGACCCATACAGGCGCATGACAACAGATAGGTTAGGCCTACGACGAAACTAGCTACGGCTCGTGGCCTTGATCACCTGACCAAGGTGGTTCCACCTGCCTACTAGCCCATCGTAGCGCACCAACGACATATACACACATATAAGCTGGCATGAGTATGAATGTTTCTTTATAAATCATGATCCATATGGAGGTAAGATCTCGCAAGAAATAAATACTAGGATCCAAAGTTTCCCACTCACTAAGTGTTCAAATCAATCAGCATATACACGCACTCGGTCTAAGCATGCCATCACATTCCCAAGCTTTCACTCCCAAAAGTCTCTAGTCCACTAACTGACTCCATTCATATAATCCCTAGTCGCTCATGCTTCGTACAAACCCATAATAGATATTTGGTATCTTCATTCTACATGATTTTCATAAATTCATACATATCTTTATCACACACAGTAATGCAATGCAAATGCTCTGACAGAAAGAAAACACATCTCAAATCAGAAACCTTTCACCTGGTCATTTTTCTTCATTTTGATCCAGCTTTTCTTTAATTCCATGGTCTATCATTCTTCATCAGCATCAGCCTCAGTGTCATCAGCATCCTCCAGAAGTTCTTGCTCAATCTCATAATCCGCTTCATTTCTTTCTTGAATAATTTTATCCTCTTTCCTACAGTCAAAGATCTCAAAGGAGTACTGTCTAACTCACGAAGTGCATACGTACCATTTTCAAACACAGACGTAACCACATACGGCCCAAACCATCCTTTCGTTAATTTCTTCTTAGCATCGTACTGAGTATCGAATGTACTGTCGTACACCATCGTACACCAACACCCAATCATCTACCTCAATCCTACGTGGTCTCAGTCGATGGGTTTTGTCGAAATAGATCTTGTTCTTTAACCTTGACTCCTTTAACTTTTGGACTGCTTCTTTCAACTTTTCATTTTCTTGTTCTAACTGCTTTATTCTCAATGATAATAACTCTTCTCTCGTCATACCATCATTCCACGGGAGCGTCAACCATGTCACTATCTCAGTCTGGATGGGGAAGATTGGCTTCTGACAATACATCAATTCAGCAGGCATGAATCCTGTGGACCGAGTGTAAGTCATCCTATCAGCCCATAACGCGAATGGAAGAAACCTAGGCCACGGCTTGATGTCATCACTGCAAGCCTTAGAGATCGCCTTCACAATGGAAGGGTGACCTCTCTCGATTTTCCCCTTTGCTTCTGGGTTATAGGCAATGGTGAGAGACAATCGAATTCCATGACGATCAAAGAACTCTTTTGCCTCTCTCGCATCCAACTCTCCCCTGTCCGCAACCACTTTCTCAACGTATCTGAATCTTGAGATCACTTCTTCTAAAAGGAATTTGCATACATTATGAGTAGTCTTCGTACGAAGAGCTCGACCTTCCACATGGTTGGTCAAGTCCTCTCTAGCAAGTACAATGTATCTCATCTTATCTATCCCTTTGGGCATGGTTACAAGGTCGACCACCCACTTGTAATGGATACAAGGAGGGTAGGTCGGATGTAATGGGTCTCTGTGCCTAACTGATGAATGCACTTGGCATGTAGCACAAGTGTCTACAAAATCTCTCATACTCACATAAATCCCTGGCCACCAGTAGGCTTCCCTAATCTTCTCATATGTAGCATAAAATCCTTTATAACCTGCCCATAAGGTCTCGTGCATCTCTCTCATCACCTTGCTCTAAAGACTCCTAGAACTTAGTACCCTCTGTGGACTCTTCACCTTGCCTTTAGCATGTCGCCAAATAAGCCCGTCCTTCAAGAAAAAGTTGTAAGACTTTTTCCTGATGGATCTATACTTATTTGTGGACCAGCCTGGGGAAGGTTTCAGAGTACTCAGATATCTCCCTATATCTCTCCACTCGCCATCATACTCATTCTCTCGGAACTGCTCATATACATACACCAATGGATCTTATCTCATCATATGTGTATCTCTTTCTACCTCATCATCATCATCAGACTCATCATCAAATTTCGCTCTTGAAAGCATATCAGCAACTGTATTCAACTTCCCAGCTATGTGTACAAATGCAGGATTTATAAACTTTATATAAGAGATCCATCTAAGCATAGCAATATTCGGAGATGAACAATTTGCAATTATGCCAATCATTGGAAGACAGTCAGTCTCAACTATCACATTCGCCCCAATGAAATACTCTTTATCGCTCTTTAAAGCAGTCACCAATCCCCATAACTCTCTCTTAATCTGACGATATTTTCTTTGGGTATTGTAGAGGAGGTACTGGGGTATCCGCTTTTAACAAAAGTAGAGAATGAAAATTGAGTACGTCCAGTACATCATCTACTAAAGGGGGGTTCTCTTTAGGGAAGTATACCCTTTAACATTTCTGTGAGCAGGTAGATAACAAAGATTGCACAGAGTGGTACATACTTCAGGAAATATGAACAACAATTGACCAAGGAAGACCAGACACTACTTGATTCGATTCAGATGATTACAAGATTTGTCAAGGAAATGCTCAACAACTAATGCTCAGAGCTTCGTGGCACTCTATGTAGATAAATATAGATCAATACAAATGGTGAAGGTATTGCTCAAGAGAATAGAGCTTAATCAATCCAGGATACTCTCTTACACTATAGCGCTCATAGCCCTCCACTGAGGAGCCTACCCTCTGTATCCACACGACAGAGTAGCTCCTACAATAGGCTTGAAACCACCAAGTGCAAGAGAGAACTTCCGCACGTATACACGCGTCAATGTAACTCCCAAAAAAAATGTACCCCCAATGAGCACAAATCCATTGTTTTTATAGGCCTCAATAGGTCAAGAGGGCCTTGCCGAATCTTCACGTCCACTGATCACGCGCCGGTTGATCTCCCAAAATTAGGGGGTAAGTCAAATATTCCACTTGATTTGAATTAGATCCTCAAAAATAGGTAATCGCCGTGAATGGTTGGTGGCAAAAGTTATTCCCTGTTTCCACTTTTTACCCAGCACACTTTTATCCCATACCTCTTTTGTAGTCAAATTGAGACCCTTAATTTGCATTGCCGGTGATTTAGAAACTCCTCTTGAGTGTGGGAAAGGGAGGGTAGATTTTACTTGTACTTTACAATTCCTAGAGCCCCAAGAAATACTTTAATTTGAAAGGTCATTTCCCAAGCTGGCTTGAAGTATTCATTCGCATCCTCAGACTCCTCAAGCTTGTGGTTGATGAATTGTTGAGCCAGGGAACTCAGACGGCCTAAAGGGGGCACACTCCCATCTTCATCACGATGCACTCTCTGTAGCAGAACCCTTACAACCTTCTGACTTTGTTCCTGTCAGCTCCTGAGAAGGCCTGGACTGAAGAATTGCCTCATTGTTCTTATGTGATTGTGTGTGTTTGTGTGTGATTGTATGTATGAGTGCGTGGGAGCGTGTGTGTGGGGGTGTGTGCGTACATGTGAAGAGGTATGTGCACAAATGACTGTGTGTGTGGGGAAATGTATGTGTGCGGGTACAATTGTGGTGTGTCTGCATTTTGTGTGAGTACATGTATGTGTTTGTGTGTACGTGAGTAAGTGTATGCTCTTGCATATATGTGAGTGCGAGCGTGTGAGCATGTGTATGTGAGTGTGAAAGTGTGTGTGGATGGAAGTGTGTGTAAGTGTGGGCGCATGTGTGTATGTGTGTGCGGTGGGTTCTGAGTGTGTATGTGTGTGTGGGTGGGTGTATGTGTATGTGGGTGTGTGGGTGGCAAGGGGGGTGGAGGAGGATGGGGACGCGTGGGGGAAGTGGGGTGTGAGGAGGCGGGGTGGTGCGAGGGAATGGTGAGGAGGCGGAGTGGTGTGAGGGGAGCTGGTGGGCGGAGGAATTGGCGGGGGAGAGGGGGGTCTAGCGGGGGGTTTGGCGGGCGAAATGGCGGGGGTGAGGGGGGGGTCTAGCGGGGGGGTTTGGCGGGGGTAGGCGGGGAAGTTGGTGGGTGAGGGGGCTGCGGGGGGCGGGTGACGAGGGCTGCGGAGGGCGGGTGAGGGGGGCTGCGGGGGCGGGTGAGGAGGGCTGCGGAGGGCGGGTGAGGGGGGCTGCGGAGGCGGGTGAGGGGGGCTGCGGAGGCGGGTGAGGGGGGCTACGGAGGCGGGTGAGGGGGCTGCGGGGGGCGGGTGAGGAGGGCTGCGGGGGGCGGGTGAGGAGGGCTGCGGGGGGCGGGTGAGGAGGGCTGCGGGGGGCGGGTGAGGGGGGCTGCGGAGGCGGGGGAGGAGAGAGAAAGGAGGAAGGAGAGAGAGGGGAAGGGGAAGAGAGAGGGGAAGAGAGAGAGGGAGATAGAAAGAAAGAGAGCACGCGGGGGTGGGGGAAGAGAGAGAAAAGAGAGAGAGAGAGAGAGAGAGAGAGAGAGAGAGAGAGAGAGAGAGAGAGAGAGAGAGAGAGAGAGAGAGAGAGAGAGAGAGAGAGAGAGAGAGAGAGAGAGAGAGAGAGAGAGAGAGAGAGGAGAGAGAGAGAGAGAGAGAGAGAGAGAGAGAGAGAGAGAGAGAGAGAGAGAGAGAGAGAGAGAGAGAGAGAGAGAGAGAGAGAGAGAGAGAGAGAGAGGGAGAGAGAGAGAGAGAGAGAGAGAGAGAGAGAGAGAGAGAGAGAGAGAGAGAGAGAGAGAGAGAGAGAGAGAGAGAGAGAGAGAGAGAGAGAGAGAGAGAGAGAGAGAGAGAGAGAGAGAGAGAGAGAGAGAGAGAGAGAGAGAGAGAGAGAGAGAGGGAGGGAGAGGGGGGTTCACGCGGGATGGCGGAGAGGAGAGAGAAAAAGAGAAGAGGGAGAGAGAGAGAAAGAGAGGGAAATAGAGAGAGAGAGAGAGAGAGAGAGAGAGAGAGAGAGAGAGAGAGAGAGAGAGAGAGAGAGAGAGAGAGAGAGAGAGAGAGAGAGAGAGAGAGAGAGAGAGAGAGACAGAGAGAGAGAGAGAGAGAGAGAGAGAGAGAGAGAGAGAGAGAAAGAGAGAAAGAGAGAGAAAGAGAGAGAGGAAAGAGAGAGATAGAGGTTCATACGCGGGAAAAGAGAGGGAGAAATAGAGAGAGAGTGAGAGAGAGACCCAGAGAGGGAGAGAGAGAGAGGGGAAGAGAGAGATGAAGAGAGAAAGAAAGAGAGAGGAAGAGAGAGAGAGAGAGTTAGGATGAGAGACCGAGAGAGAGATAGAATGAGAGAGAGATTAGGGGAAAGAGAGAAGGGGATAGAGAGAGATAGGTATCAAAACAACCAAGATAGCAAAGCTCAGAACTCAAATATGTCCTTGTAATGGATAGGAGCACTTGAACACTTCCTGAAGCTGCAGCCCACGGAATTTTTCCGCCCAATCTCGGCAACCGATGTTACGACAGTGATGAAGCTGTCTTATCTGAGAATTTAAGAAGCTCTGACCTCTGGCACATGACACAAACAGAGAGAGAAGAAGGAGCACTACAGACCCCCACATCAAGCTTTTGCACCGTCCCGGTGCAATAACTCCTTTATTTGCTTATTCCTTCAAAATGAACTGTAGAAAATGAAAGAACTATGGTATGTACAGGAAGTGAATTCCATCTGCTTGCATCAATTCAAATAACCCTTCACCCTGGAGATGTTGACCAAGGGGATCCTTTTACCCTGCAAATCTTCCAAATGCACTGCGCCATGTGGCAATACCTTGATCACCTTATAAGGTCCTATCCATTTGGGTGCCAATTTTGTTGAAATTGTCGGGACTTGATGCACTAAAACCATGGACCCTTCTTGAACTTCATTCGATCTCAGATACCTGTCATGCAACCGCTTGTGCTCTTCTTGTGTTACGAGAAGTTTCTGCATTGCCCCTTCTCTGTACTCTTCTAATGCCACCAATCTCTGAATGGGGGGTTGAATGCCAATGGTTTTGATTCCTATTTCCTTTCTGATAATGAACTCAAATGGTGCCAATGCCTCTTTTCCATAAACTAAGCGAAATGGGGTCTCGCCTGTGGTTCCCCTCTTCGTGGTTCTGAAAGCCCAAATTGCACCAATTAGTGCTAGTGGCCAAGAGCTTTGATGATCAAAAGATAATTTGCGAAGTAGTCCAATCAAAATCTTATTGGAACTCTCTGCTTGGCCATTTGCCCTTGGGTAATAGGCACAAGATTTTTTATGGAAGATTTTGTACCTGTCAAATATAAACTGGAGCAATTGATTTACAAAATGTGTGCCCCTATCACTAGTAATTTCCAGTGGGCAACCAAATCTTGAGAAAATACGTTTATACATAAATTTAGCTACTGTTAAAGCCGTGCAGTCCACAGTAGCTTTAGCCTCTATCCATTTAGTGGCATAGCATGTGGCCATCAAAATATACTTTTTACCTCCAGGTTGACCAGTTGGACTAATTGGTCCTATGAAATCAAGACTCCATCGTTCAAATGGGAGCCATCCTGTAGATATGACCAATGGTTGGAAATTCAATCTGGTTGGTGCGGGAGCACACCTCTGGCAGATGTGGCATTCTTTAGAAAATTTGATTGCATCCTTGAAAATATGAGGCCACCATAAACCTTTGTGGATTATTCTATGAGCCAATTCTTCCCCCCTTAGATGTCCTTCACTGTGTGCAGCCTCCAGCAAAAGATTTACCTCTTCTGGATAGACACACCTTCTCAATATATCATCCTGACAATATTTATATAAATGTCCATTTATAAGAGAATATGCTTTGGTTTTCAGGAGCAATCTTCTCTTTTCTACAGGTGCCAAGTGTCCTGGGATCTTTCCAGTAGTCAGAACATGGAGAATTTCATCATACCAACCAGTCCGTATTGCTACTAGAAAAAGATTGCTATCCACCAATTCATCATTAATACCTGTTGCCTTTTCGCTCATTGCCGTCCTGGACACTTGATCTGCCATGTAGTGCTCTTTTCCTGGCTTAATATGAATATCAAAATTAAATTCTTGAAATAGAAGTAACCATCTCCAAATCCTTCCAGCTACTCTAGGCTTGTTTATCAAATACTTCAAGGGCTGATGATCAGAGATAACAATGAAATGTACACCAAGGAGATAATGTCGAAACTTTTGCAGAGCAAATACGATAGCCAAACCTTCTCTTTCCGTTAACCAAAAGCCATACGAGTATAGACATAAGTGCCCCAGGGAGTGACAAAGGCTGTTTTGTCCCTATCATCAGGATGGATCACTATCTGATTGTAGCCACTAAAACCATCCAAGAAACTATACAAAGTGTGACCAGCTACCTCTTCAAGTACTTGCTCTGTGAAGGGCTGAGGAAATCCATCTTGAATAGTCACTTTATTCAAAGCACGGAAATCATCACATACTCTTATTTTTCCGCTATTTTTCTTGGGCACAATAACCATAGAGGAGAGCCACCTGGAATGTTCTACTGGCACAATTATACCTGCTTCTTCTAGTTTTGTAATCTCTGCTTTTACCGCCTCTGCATACTTCGGATTGAGTCGATATGGCCTACTTCTTACAGGTGCAGCTCCCTCAACCAAGGGTATCCGATGTAATCCAAGCTCTTCTGGTATTCCTGTTAGATCTTTGTAGGACCATGCGAAGACACTTTTGTAAGTAAAGAGCATAGAAGTTACCTTCTGTAGTAAATTAGGATAATGCCACAACCAGGATGCCAAATGGACTACTTGAGGGTTCTCTTCATCCCCTAAATTTACTTCTTGAACCAATGTTTCAGGACTGGCCTTGTTTGATAAATCATCTCCACTATATGCAGGAGTGGAGTTTAATTTATATTCTGCAACATGTTCTTCCATCCATCCTTGAGGTATATCTGAGAAAGGAAGATCTTCTCTGCCCTTCGGTTCAAAATCTTCTACCTCTAATACTTTTATCTGGGTTGCTTCCTCAAGGCTTGCGCTTTCCTGCAATTGCTCATTCTCCAACACCTTGTGGTCTTCATTGCCCTTTCCTGTAATTACCTTATCTGCAACTTCTTCCTCAATTTCATTAATCTCCACTGTACAACACTCTGCACTTCCCATCATCCAATTTAACAATGTGTCCTCTTCTTGGGGTAGAGAGGGCATTACCTGAGTGTCCATAGTATATCCAGTAGTTTTTTCCTGAGTCGAATCCTTCTTCCAAATGTAGTTGCAGTTGGCTATTGGTATTTGTTGAAATCCATAGTTTATTTTTTCCCCAATCTTGCAAAGCTTTTGCTTGTCTCAGCCAAGGTCTCCCCAGGAGCAAAGGATAGGAAGTCTCCTGTGGAAGTGCAATAACAACAAAATCCAACAAAAAGTGGCAACCCTGTACTA
This sequence comes from Ceratopteris richardii, assembly GCA_020310875.1. Taxonomy (NCBI): domain Eukaryota; kingdom Viridiplantae; phylum Streptophyta; class Polypodiopsida; order Polypodiales; family Pteridaceae; genus Ceratopteris; species Ceratopteris richardii. Next base: position 14,708,550 of record CM035427.1, read on the forward strand.
CCATCAATACCTTTTCAATAATGCCAAGTGGCGCAACCCGATGTTGATCTGCCAATGTAACCGTGAATGGTGCCAACTTGGTGGGTTTTAATTTCAGCTTCTTCATTGTAAAATCTGGCATCAAATTGATACCAGAGCCTCCATCTATGATCACACCTGTAAGAGCTTCATCCTTTATACAAACTGATAATCTCAAACTTTGGTAGTCTGCTAAGGGTGCAGGAGGAAAATCAACCATGAAACCATCTATACTAGGTGATTGGACCAAGTGAGCAGAGTGTATAATCTTCAGTAAGTCACTTCTTATTTTTGAATCCATCCTTATAAGTTCATATAGACTAACCTTGTGATGAATACCTTTCAAGATCTGTTCAATGTTTACCTCCTGAGTGTTTTCTTGCAGTCTTGTTGGTTGGCCCCTTAGAGAAGTAGTCATTTCTTCATGAGCTCCTTCAATTTCCACTTGGTTCTTCCATCCAGACTTCTTTTCTTCCTCTTTCTCCTGAATTCCTTGTTGTTCATCTCTCTGGGTTGCAGCTGCTTGCCTAGCTCTAGTCATCATGGGCATTGCAGAGGATGAAACAGCATAAGTCTGAGTGGTTTTTCCTTCTTCATGTGGAGATACTGCAATCATATGAATTGGAGCAGGACAACCTCTTGGGCAATCTTTGGTATAATGATCCTTGGCCTCTGGACAATGCTGACAAGGAGGTGCATCTTCTGGAAGAGAACACCTATTTTGCATGTGGCCGTACTCACCGCAACGATAGCACACCAAAGGTCTATTATATGTAGGCCTTGCCGGCCGATTCTCCTCTCTATTTGAAGTACTTGATGTACTAGCATAATATGAATCCAAATTTTGAGGGTTACCTCTCTGCTGTGTACCCTTGAGGTAGTAGCAATCTTTGGCTTCATGACCATCTTTTCCACAAAATTGACAGCTTACCTTAATAGGGCAATTAGCATTGGAATGTCCATTGTTGTTACAGATTGTACACCAAATTTTTCTCCTTATATCCTGAGTGGTCTTCAAGTCTTCTAATTCTCGGCGAAGTTGGGCCACTTCATCATCAGTTCGACGTAGTGGTGGCAAGACCTTCTCTTCTTGTTGATTTTGTTGCATCTTCAATGCCTCTAGTTCCCTCCTTAGTTGCTCAATAGGATCCAGGTCTACAGCGTACTTAGGTTGTGTATCCCCTTCAAAATGCTGCCTTGCTTCTTCAATGCGTGATGCCGCTGCAACAAAATCATTGAGAGTGGCATCCAATCTGAGACATTCACGAAGCTTCTGCTGAGATGACCTTGGCAGAGCCTTCTCTATCCACTTTTTAACCAAAAAGTCACCTGGAGCATGTGGCAGACGTGCAACAAGTGCTTTTGTTCTAGTGTGAAGTTCATGAAAAGATTCACCTGATCCTAGCTTCAAATTCTCTAGCTGATCTAGAGCACTTTCTGAGGAATCACTTGGTCGGAATGTTTGTGAGAATGCCGCCTTCAGAGCCTCCCATGTAGTGAAATGGCCATCAGCATATTGACTATACCATTTATCCGCAAGACCCTCCAATGTGGATGGAAAAAGTGCCAGCATTGCATCCTCTCTATTTTGCAGACCTCTTCCACGGCATAAAGAGATAAATCTCCTCACATGATCGTCCGCATCTTCATATGCATGTCCCTTGAAGGTAGGGAACTTGATGTTTAATCTGGAGAGCAAATGAGAAAGATCCTCCATTTGGACTGGTGTCTCTTCTGACGTATCTGAGGAGAAGTCTAGAGTTCTCCTATACCCTTCTTTTGACAATGGTGTCGCACCGAAATCAATAGATAAATTTAGGGAGGACAGAGGGGAGGTAGACTCACTAGCCGTGGTTATTGCTAATTTGTTAAGGCTCCTTCGAACACGAAGAGATTCCTTATCCGCTCGTGTATGGGTCATGTACCTACTTGCAAATGTAATAGGGCAAGAATACCTACTTGCAAATGTAATAGGGCAAGAATACCTTTCACAGAAATGCAAAGGTCCCACCGGGCGTGCCAAACTGTAGAGGAGGTACTGGGGTATCCGCTTTTAACAAAAGTAGAGAATGAAAATTGAGTACGTCCAGTACATCATCTACTAAAGGGGGGTTCTCTTTAGGGAAGTATACCCTTTAACATTTCTGTGAGCAGGTAGATAACAAAGATTGCACAGAGTGGTACATACTTCAGGAAATATGAACAACAATTGACCAAGGAAGACCAGACACTACTTGATTCGATTCAGATGATTACAAGATTTGTGAAGGAAATGCTCAACAACTAATGCTCAGAGCTTCGTGGCACTCTATGCAGATAAATACAGATCAATACAAATGGTGAAGGTATTGCTCAAGAGAATAGAGCTTAATCAATCCAGGATACTCTCTTACACTATAGCGCTCATAGCCCCCCACTGAGGAGCCTACCCTCTGTATCCACACGACACAGTAGCTCCTAGAATAGGCTTGAAACCACCAAGTGCAAGAGAGAACTTCCGCACGTATACACGCGTCAATGTAACTCCCAAAAAAAATGTACCCCCAATGAGCACAAATCTATTGTTTTTATAGGCCTCAATAGGTCAAGAGGGCCTTGCCGAATCTTCACGTCCACTGATCACGCGCCGGTTGATCTCCCAAAATTAGGGGGTAAGTCAAATATTCCACTTGATTTGAATTAGATCCTCAAAAATAGGTAATCGCCGTGAATGGTTGGCGGCAAAAGTTATTCCCTGTTTCCACTTTTTACCCAGCACACTTTTATCCCATACCTCTTTTGTAGTCAAATTGAGACCCTTAATTTGCATTGCCTGTGATTTAGAAACTCCTCTTGAGTGTGGGAAAGGGAGGGTAGATTTTACTTGTACTTTACAATTCCTAGAGCCCCAAGAAATACTTTAATTTGAAAGGTCATTTCCCAAGCTGGCTTGAAGTATTCATTCGCATCCTCAGACTCCTCAAGCTTGTGGTTGATGAATTGTTGAGCCAGGGAACTCAGACGGCCTAAAGGGGGCACACTCCCATCTTCATCACGGTGCACTCTCTGTAGTAGAACCCTTACAACCTTCTGACTTTGTTCCTGTCAGCTCCTGAGAAGGCCTGGACTGAAGAATTGCCTCATTGTTCTTATGTGATTGTGTGTGTTTGTGTGTGATTGTATGTATGAGTGCGTGGGAGCGTGTGTGTGGGTGTGTGCGTACATGTGAAGAGGTATGTGCACAAATGACTGTGTGTGTGGGGAAATGTATGTGTGCGGGTACAATTGTGGTGTGTCTGCATTTTGTGTGAGTACATGTATGTGTTTGTGTGTACGTGAAAAAGTGTATGCTCTTGCATATATGTGAGTGCGAGCGTGTGAGCATGTGTATGTGAGTGTGAAAGTGTGTGTGGATGGAAGTGTGTGTAAGTGTGGGCGCATGTGTGTATGTGTGTGCGGTGGGTTCTGAGTGTGTATGTGTGTGTGGGTGGGTGTATGTGTATGTGGGTGTGAGGGTGGCAAGGGGGGTGGAGGAGGATGGGGACGCGTGGGGGAAGTGGGGTGTGAGGAGGCGGGGTGGTGCGAGGGAATGGTGAGGAGGCGGAGTGGTGTGAGGGGAGGTGGTGGGCGCAGGAATTGGCGGGGGAGAGGGGGGTCTAGCGGGGGGTTTAGCGGGGGAAATGGCGGGGGTAAGGGGGGGTTTGGCGGGGGTAGGCGGGGAAGTTGGTGGGTGAGGGGGCTGCGGGGGGCGGGCGAGGAGGGCTGCGGAGGGCGGGTGAGGGGGGCTGCGGGGGCGGGTGAGGAGGGCTACGGAGGGCGGGTGAGGGGGGTTGCGGAGGCGGGTGAGGGGGGCTGCGGAGGCGGGTGAGGGGGGCTGCGGAGGCGGGTGAGGGGGCTGCGGGGGGCGGGTGAGGAGGGCTACGGGGGGCGGGTGAGGAGGGCTGCGGGGGGCGGGTGAGGAGGGCTGCGGGGGGCGGGTGAGGGGGGCTGCGGAGGCGGGGGAGGAGAGAGAAAGGAGGAAGGAGAGAGAGGGGAAGGGGAAGAGAGAGGGGAAGAGAGAGAGGGAGATAGAAAGAAAGAGACCACGCGGGGGCGGGGGAAGAGAGAGAAGAGAGAGAGAGAGAGAGAGAGAGAGAGAGAGAGAGAGAGAGAGAGAGAGAGAGAGAGAGAGAGAGAGAGAGAGAGAGAGAGAGAGAGAGAGAGAGAGAGAGAGAGAGAGAGAGAGAGAGAGAGAGAGAGAGAGAGAGAGAGAGAGAGAGAGAGAGAGAGAGAGAGAGAGAGAGAGAGAGAGAGAGAGAGAGAGAGAGAGAGAGAGAGAGAGAGAGAGAGAGAGAGAGAGAGAGAGAGAGAGAGAGAGAGAGAGAGAGAGAGAGAGAGAGAGAGAGAGAGAGAGAGAGAGAGAGAGAGAGAGAGAGAGAGAGAGAGAGAGAGAGAGAGAGAGAGAGAGAGAGAGAGAGAGAGAGAGAGAGAGAGAGAGGGAGGGAGAGGGGGGTTCACGCGGGGTGGCGGAGAGGAGAGAGAAAAAGAGAAGAGGGAGAGAGAGAGAAAGAGAGGGAAATAGAGAGAGAGAGAGAGAGAGAGAGAGAGAGAGAGAGAGAGAGAGAGAGAGAGAGAGAGAGAGAGAGAGAGAGAGAGAGAGAGAGAGAGAGAGAGAGAGAGAGAGAGAGAGAGAGAAAGAGAGAGAGGAAAGAGAGAGATAGAGGTTCATATGCGGGAAAAGAGAGGGAGAAATAGAGAGAGAGTGAGAGAGAGACCCAGAGAGGGAGAGAGAGAGAGGGGAAGAGAGAGATGAAGAGAGAAAGAAAGAGAGAGGGAGAGAGAGAGAGAGAGTTAGGATGAGAGACCGAGAGAGAAATAGAATGAGAGAGATATTAGGGGAAAGAGAGAAGGGGATAGAGAGAGATAGGTATCAAAACAACCAAGATAGCAAAGCTCAGAACTCAAATATGTCCTTGTAATGGATAGGAGCACTTGAACACTTCCTGAAGCTGCAGCCCACGGCATTTTTCCGCTCAATCTCGGCAACCGATGTTACGACAGTGATGAAGCTGTCTTATCTGAGAATTTAAGCAGCTCTGACCTCTGGCACATGACACAAACAGAGAGAGAAGAAGGAGCACTACAGGTATCATGTAGGATCTTAGCACCAAAGCGCACTGCATATCTCTACCCCTCATCATCATCTTGCCCTATGACCCAGCCTATGCCAATAGGACTGGTATCAACGGTCAAAATGATAGGTCTCTGACCTGAATAGTCAACACGCTTCAGAATCGGAGCTTCAATTAGCAGCTGCTTCAGTTTACGCATAGCTCTCGACTGTTTCTCTGTCCATACAAACTTCTTTCTCTTTCTCAGCAGATCATATAAGGGGTTCGCAACGTGAGCAAAGTGAGGAATCCATATCACATAGAATACACAGGCTCCTAGAAACCTTCTCACCTCACTGACATTACGACACACTTCAGAGATCCTGCTAATGGCCTCAACTTTCTGCGGGTATGGCTTGCGGCCATAATGTCCACACAGATGTCCTACAATGAGGACCTCATCAACGCCAAAAACCGATTTCTCTAAAGAAAGTGTTAGCCCCACATCTTCAAACCTCTCAAAGATCTTCTCACAATCAGCAATATGATCTCTCACAAACTTTCTACATCCTGAAGCATCTAAACTCACATCTTTCACTCTTTCCTCACATCCCTTTATCGGAACATCATCAATGAATGGCATAGTCACAGATGGTATAAAGTCTCGTAAAACCAGATTCATGGCATTCATCATGTGAGCCACAGAATTCGTCACTCCCTGCGGCAAAGTACACGTGCGTACAAGGCCCAGTGGAGTCCTCATGGTCGTAATGTCTCTACTCTCCATAGCCAATTGAAACTGGTCATAACCTGAATACAAGTCTCCCATAGAGTAGATGGAATGCCCAGCAAACGCCTCAGCAAACTCATCCACTATGGGTCCTGTCCCTACATTTCTAATTGTGAATTTATTCACAGGTTGCAGATCCTGAATGAAACGAAGCTTCCCATTTTTCTCCGGCACTGTAAACCATCTATTCGAATATGGAGCTGAGGAGGGTTCCAATATCTGCATGGAAATCTTTTCCTTCAGCAGTCTCATCAGCTCAGGCAAGTGAGCTTTTGGGATTGGTATAGGCCGGATATTCCATGGTATATGTGGCACTGTAAATATAATCATGGGAGGTATTTGTTTCGGGTCTGCACAACCTATCTCATGCGGGAAAAGTGAAAATGCTTTTTCATGTTTCTTAATAACTTCAATAAATTTCTTTTTCTCTTCTTCTCTCAGGAATAACTTCTCTCCAAACTTGATCTCTTTAATAGTCTCATCAGTAAAATGATGCCCTATGAGCTCTCTTCGTCTCAGCATAGGGTCATCTCACACTCGCAGATATTTCTCATGACTATCTTCTGGCAATGGCTGAGCTATAGGCTTCACTTTCTTATCCACAGTCTTATACTTTGTATTTACATTTACTTCATGCTCTCTCATAAACTCCTTAATCATCTCATACTCTTGGATAGAGCTGAGCATAATGATTTCTGATTTCTCATTTCTCTCAAATGCCTTCTCAAGCTCTTCCAGAGTAGTAGAACTTCTCTCCAACTGGATCACATCTTCAATCTTCTCATCAGGTAACATCATTCCTAAATGCTTATAGTGTCTCTCATGAACTTTTCTGAATTTACTTGAAACATTTTCTTTCTGTAAGCATAGCAACTTGAATGCAGATGAATAAATAGAAAAACTTTCAAAACTATGTACAAAGTCATCCGAGACATCAAACCAACTCCCACTGTTGTCTCGCTCAACAGTGGATCCTAACAGAAATTTTGATCAGCAGAAGCTCCATACTCTCCAACAGGCATACACTCATCATGGTCATGTGAATTAATAGGTTTCTTTCTTATATTCTTTCTATTTCTGCAGTGATTTGGACACACAATCATCACTTGCAAAGAATGAAGGCTAGATCTAGAACGGATTCGTGCATAGGCAGATCCATCATCCATGGCCTTAGACTCCATTCTCACCTCCGCTATAAAGGGCTGCCCAAGGATAGCCTCATATGAACAATGGTCCTGGATAAAGAAGTGAAATTCCTCAGAAATCCCACCTATGGTCACAGGCACAAAGGCGCATGCCCCAAGCAGTGCTCCTGAACCATTATCCGCTGTCCTCATCCTCCATCCATGATCTTTATCAATCGGCCACCTAAACTTATCATAGAGCTTCTTAGAAATCACATTTATCTCTGACCCTGAGTCAATCAAGGCCAGAGCAAAACATGACTCCTCGTTGCTCCCTAACTTTATCTTCATCTCTGGAGTTCCTCTCGCCCAAAAGGTCCTGCTAAACTCACTTTCTGCCTTCCTCATTTCATCATCAGGTATGATAGGACCTAGAGAATTCTTATGACACCTCGCAACCTCATCATTATCATCATCAGATGTATCACTCAATGTAACTGCTTCATTTGTCACTTGAATATCTTCAGTTGCTTCTCCCATCTCTACATCTTCAGGTAGTGGAAACCTCTTTCTCTTAACCAGTTTTATAAAACAATCCTTGAACTCAGGCTTCGCTATGGAGAAGACCTGCTCCAAGGACATGGTCACTTGGCTCTTCAGTAAAATGTCATTTAATATCTCTTGCATCATTTTTCCTTTCCAACTCTTGCATCTCTTCTTTTTCTTCTTCTTTTCTTTTTCAGCCTCTTGAATACTTTCTTGAATTTCATCTTTCTTTTGAACAGGTTCAGGTTCTTTCTCTTTCTCTTTTGTCAGTTCTTGAATCTTAGTTGGCCCAGCCGGCCTCTTTCCCTCTCTTATCTCTTTCTTCTTTCACTACAAGGAATACGGGTGTGTAGCGACGGTTAACGCGACAGCATTTCGTCGCTATAAAATTGCAACTCGCGTCGGAATTACCGTCGAGCGCGGACCGTCGAATATACGTCGCAAAAAACGACGGTATTTGCGACGCTTACGTTTAGCGTCGCTTAAACGATGCTTGTCAGATGCATCGCTTAAGCGACACTTATTTTTGCGTCGCATAAGCGACGGTTTACTTCGTCGTATAAGCGACGCTAAGCAAATGCCGCTTATACGACGAGGCGTTGCATCGCTTATACGACGATCTGTTGACGGACAAAAATTAAAACGTTGGAGGCTCTGCAATCGGCATTTTCACGCATCCGATCGAAGAGCTCTCCAACGTTTGCAATTGCGCTGCGCTTACGAGCTGAAGCAAGTATATGCAGAATTGTTGTTTTGCTTAAGCTCTCTGTTATTGTCTCCCTCTGTCTTTGTTTCTCTCTTTCTACATCTTTCTCTCTTTGAATTTTCTCTCTCTCTCTCTAGATCTCACTCTCTCTCTCTCTCTAGATCTCTCTCTCTCTCTAGATCTCTCTCTCTCTAGATCTCTCTCTCTCTCTAGATCTCTCTCTCTCTCTCTCTCTCTCTCTCTCTCTCTCTCTCTCTCTCTCTCTCTCTCTCTCTCTCTCTCTCTTTTCTCTCTCGTTATTGCAGGTTATTCAAGAAGCTAACCAAGCAAAAACTATCGATCACAATTGTAAGTACAATTTCTATTATTTGTAGATCATTTGAATTGTGTTATTTTCATTACATACCATACTCACACTTATTGATATGCACTCATACACTTATACATGATGAAGAAGCAGACACACATGCATATACCTACATATACACATATACATGCACATACACAGACATACACATAGAGTTATACATATACACACACATACACAAGAACATGCACATATTGATACATACATATACACTTATACATGCACATGCATATACATACATATACGCACACATACACATGCACATATACACATATACATGCAAATACACACACATACACATAGAGTTATACATATACATGCATATACATATACACACATACACATGCACATGCACATACTCATACACACATATACACTTATACATGCACATGCACATACATACATATACACACACATACACATGCACATACATTCATATACACACACATACATATACACTTAGGTACAATATGAATGAATTATATAATTAAAGTATTAAAACACATGCTTAATATAAACAATAATAACAATCAATAGAACAAAACTCTTCATTACTTAATACCATACACACAATTCAAAACATGACTGAAATGAAAAATATATAGAAAAATATATATATATATATATCAATGTAAATACATATAATCCAATGTCATAATCAACTAAAATCCTAATCATCATCATCATGATGATCATCATCATCAGCAATATCATGATCATCCTGATCTTCCTCATCCTCATCCTCATGATCACCCTGTGACGATCGAGATCGTCCCTCCTGTGTCTGTCTCTCCACCTCATCCATATTTGTCTCCCCATAATACTCCTGTATTACATATAACAAACATAAATCAATAAAATAATTAAAACATTCATAACAACAAAATAATTATATAAAATTTAAAAATACTCACAAAGGCATCAGGATGATCTTGTATATACTCGCTCAAACGCCGATATCCAAAATGTGTAGCATACTCGATCTCGTGTTTCGTAGGATATCGGCCATAATCCTTTCGCTGCAATGAAACAAACAAAAAACATTAGTTTCTTGCATTTTAACTAAAATAAAAAATATACTCACAATAACACATATACTTACAAACGTAGCTACAAAACCATTATGGCCCATTTGGCCTAAGTGCGATGTGTGGCCCGACTCCACTCTCTTCTTTGCAGCAGCCTGTTTATTCAAGGAAAAAAATACATAAATTAAATTAAAAAATTACTACAATATCTAAAAATTTTAAATATAAACTATTAATTTGTGTACCTTCTGCTGAAGAAATGACTCCTAAAGACGTAGCTGTCTACGAAAAAACTGCCACGACTCAGGTGGTATGTTAGCTCGCCTCTTATTTTTTTCGACCATACAATATCTCCTGTTAATTTAATCTCAAACAGAAAAAAAACTCAGAATACATACACATATATACACACATATACACATACACATACACATACACATACCCACATACACATATACATGCAAACATATACGCATGCATATATGTATATATATACACATATACATACATATAACATAAACACACATATACATATCCACATATATACGTACACACACATGCATGCATATACACTCATTCATACAAAATACATGCATTTATCCCACAATAATATGTGTTGTGTATATGTGAATATGTGTATGTATAAATGTGTATATGTGAATATGTGTGTATGTGTAAATATGTATATGTGAATTTTTTATTTATGTAGATAATCAAATTATTAATATCAAATACCATTATTTGTAGATTCTGATCAATCAGATGGAACTCCACCACCGTCTCCTCATCGTGCAACGACTTTATACTGTAAGTTTATGAAATATTTAATTTTAACTATATTTGATGGATACATAACTTATATATGTTTTTTATGTTTCTTATGATGTGCAGATTCTGATCAATCAGAGGGTACTCCACCACCTCCTACCCATGCAACAACTTCACATGTGTCCTCCGATAGGAATTATGATGAATTTTACTATCAAGAGCATATTATATGTTGGTGTAACTCTTGTTATGGCACGTATCGAAGACCACGATTGGAATGTATTCAACATGAGGCAGAGTATGGTACTTTTGAGCATGCACCATCACCTAGTCAACGTGATAATGCTTGGGTATGTATTTTCTATATATATTAATGTCATTTTTTAATTTAAAAACCATGTATAAAATCAAATTATTATTGATATACAGGAATACTTGCTCGATGATGATGATGATGATGATTTTTCTCATAATGTTAATATACCTCGTACACGTCATGGACTGCTGTTCATCAATTACAAGCAGAGGTTTCTAGAAATCCTCTACCTCCTGGTTTAGAGAATGAAACGGCTGGAGATTATCCATTGCCAGCTCGTGATCGTTCTTTAGTACAAACATATGATAGAAGAAGATATGGAGGATGGAATAGAGGACCACTTCCTTTAGATGGAGAGGTTTTCAACTTTTGGGGTAATCGCTATATGATTGCTCCATCCACTATTACTAATGCTGGTCGTGGTCTCTTTATTGTAGAGGATTTGTATGTGCCTCCGAACTCTGAAGTCACTCTTATGTCATTTTGTGGTCCTATATATGGATGGGGAGACTGGCATCGACTTTCACGTCATGTTCAAAGCATGAGTACTTATGGAATATGCTTGAACGCAGCATCTCTTACTAGTAGAAGGATTTTACATGCAGAAAATGAAAGATTATATATTGATGGAAGACCTTACACACATGGAAATATAGCAGGTTTAATAAATAGTAGTCGAGGGTTACATAATAGTTCAAGGACTAATTGCACATTTGAGGAGCGTGAAAATAGTCATGAATCACCATACATGAGTAGAGATGTATCACGATACATAGTTGTCAATGCTATTACTACATTACATGCTGGTGATGAACTATTAGTGAATTATGGATGGCGTAGACCTCCAAGAGCACCTTTTAGCTAGAGAGAATAAAAATTTTCTATCCATATTTAATAAGTTATATACTTAATTTTATATTTGAAGTTTAATTTTTATTCATTTATGAAATACTAATGAGTTTTATTTATATGTGTAGATTCCAACGTATGATGTTGATCATATTCGTCCACAACATTCACAATTACCAATAAGACCTCATTTATCAGAAGCTTCCATGAGGAGGCTACGCAAAACTAAGCATGTGCAATATGCAAAGTTGAAAGATCTATATTCAAAAGATGATAAAGTACAAGATTTGTGTGACAATGATGAAGATGATGGCATGGCAGATTTTATTGAGGATTGGTATCAAAATGACAGTGAGAGCATGGATATTTCTAAAAATGAGAAATATCTTCGAGAGGAATGTTTAAAGCATGTATATGAAGGAAGTCATTTGACACGACTAAATGCGAGCTTACTTATTCTCAACCTTCAAAATCGTTTTGGATGGAGTAATGTATCTGTTTCGACACTATTAAGGTATAAATTTCAATTTTCTATCTATTTATATATATATATATATGCATAAATATATATACATATATAAATACATGTAGGTTTTTATTCTTACTTTAGATAAGGTTATAAGAACAAGAACTTGAATTGAATGGAAACTTTTTATCCGCGCATCTTTTAAAACTATTAATGCATCTTTCCAAATATTCGCAATGGTGACCTGGATGAGTGGCATGCACAGAGGTTACTCAAGAGACAACAATCTGATTATAACCTCTGTGCATGCGATTCATCCAGGTCACCATTGTATGAACATATGTGTGAATTGACAGGATACGATTGTTTTGCGTAAATATTTTGAAAGATGCATTAATAGTTTTAAAAGATGCGCGGACAAAAAGTATCTATTCAATTCAAGTTCTTGTTCTTACCTTATCCAAAGTAAGAATAAAAACCTACATGTATATATGTATGTATATTTATTTACCTTTTTTAATATATCTTTTTTTGATAAACTTACAGGTTATTATCTGAAAAGTTTTTACCAAGTCAAAATATTCTTCCTACCTCACATGATGAAATGAAGAAGATAATCAACAATCTTGGTATAGATTATCAATGTATACATGCATGTCCTAACGATTGTATTTTATATAGAGGTGAATATGCAGACTCTTTGACATGTCCCAAATGTCAATCTCCTCGATATAAGGGTGAAGAAGGTAAAATCCCGAATAAGGTATTGAGACATTTTCCATTGGCTCCACGGATTAGACATATGTTTCAAAGCCCCGAATTATCAAAGCTTTTGACTTGGGGACATGATCACAAAAGTACTGATGGAATAATCAGAATTCCTCATGATAGTGTTGCTTTTCAGCATATTGATTCTACATGGCCTGAATTTGCACAAAATCCACAGAATCTAAAGTTAGGAGTTGCATTAGATGGGGTTAATCCATTCTCCATGAAATCCAGTAAATGGTCAACATGGCCAGTGGTAGTCATAAACTACAATCTTCCGCCATATCTTAGCATTAAAAAGGAACATTTAATGCTTTCACTTTTAATCCCAGGCAAAAGACAAGTTAAAGATATGAATGTATATCTTGCTCCTCTCATTAACGATCTTCAAGAGTTATGGAGAGGTATTAATGTCATTGATATATCGAAAAGCATCAATGAAAGACATATTACGATTCGTGGTATTGTGGCTTGGACTATTCACGATTTTCCTGGATATGGCGTTTGTTCAGGTATTGATGTAATTTTTTTATTCAATATGCATGTAAATAAATATGATTTAATCTAATTATATTTTTATAATTTTCCATGATGCAGGAATATCTACTAAGGGTTATAAAGCTTGTCCATATTGTGGTGATTGGTTGAGATCAATCTATAGTAAGAATCTCAACAAAAATATTTATCTTCGACATCGACGATTCTTGCCTGATGATCATCCATTAAGATCTAAAAGAGAAGCGATACATTTTAATGGAAAGCTTGAAACAGGCCAGTATCCAAAACCTATGACGCCTATGGATTGGTATAAAAAATGGACAGATGGACCTCTGATAGATCCAGAAGCAAAAATCTTCAGCCATGATTCAGATAATGAGTATGTGAACAGAGGTAAAGGGAAATTGGCACTCGCAGAGAACATATCAATATGGTATTCTTTGGAGTACTGGAAAGAGTTAAAAGTATGTCATCTTCTTGATCCTATGCATATATTCAAAAATATTGGTTATTCACTATGGCAGCATCTTCTAGGACTAAAAGATACCACAACATCAAGGAATGATTTGAAAGATCAAAAATCCAAACCAAAGTTATGGCCAGTTTTTGATAGACATCGACAAGAAACGACTTATGCATCTGCTCCTTGGGTACTTACAACAAAAGAGATACAGACTATCAACAATAGAATTCAATTGATCAAGACTCCGACAGGATATGGAGCATCGTTTCAAAACATGTTTACTATGGATGATAAGAGCTTATCTGGATTAAAGACCCATGACTGGCATAACTTTTTGAAACATATTTTACCTTTGGTTATCGATGGATGTACAACGAAAGGAGTACGAGATGTGATCTATCGTCTTGGATCACTTATAAGGTAATTATGATACTTTTATATTTAATATGTATGAATATTGGATATCTTTTATTTTTTAATTAACTTCTTTACAATTGTTTTTATGATTTGTATAGGTGGATTACATCCAAAGAGATCGATAAAAATTCGATCCCACAAAAAAAACGTGAATGCAAAGAGCTACTATGTTTGATGGAAAAAGAACTTCCTACTTCATTTTTTGATATTCAAGTTCATTTACTAGTCCATCTTGTAGATCAGATAGAGATTGCCGGTGTTGTCAACACTCGATGGATGTTTTGGGTCGAGCGATTTATGGGAATACTAAAAGGTTATGTGCGACAAAGAGCAAAACCAGAAGGATCCATGGCAAAGGGTTGGATGCTTGAAGAGTGCATGTATTACGTTAGTGAGTACCTTGAAAGAGTTCATGAAGAAGCTCCACGTGCATGGACCAACAAGTCTTCTTCAAAAATAACAGATGAGGTATTATCAGGTAAGGGGGTTCCATTCTTATTTACATTTCAAGAAAAAAATGATGTTTCTACTTTTGTAGCATATAATAGCGAATGCATGCAAGCATTCGTTAACGAGTACGAGGAACTTCAAAGTCTCCAAAGTAAAAGGCGAAAAAACAAAAGATCTAGACGTAATCTCGATAATAATGAGATTACAGATATACCTTCTTTCACGGATTGGCTATATAGTTGTTTGCAACGCGCCAACGCAAATAATGAAGAAATCTCAGATGAGCAAAGAGAGTTAATGATAGGTTGTGAACAAAAGGTAATTTTATTAAAATATATATTTTATTTTTTTCATATATGTATGTTAGTTTCTATTTACTAATTGAATTTATTTTGCAGGCTCGAATGTTCACTAATATGTGGGCTTTTGGACAGCATATTAGAATCAAAGCCATTGATTCTTTACGTAAAACAGAGGATTCTAGTATTGTTGCTTGTTTCAAGCAACTATCACGTGCTAGCTCAAAAGACACGAACCTTATAGATAGCGAACTTGGTTACGTAGGAACTATTGTTGGTATCTACGAAATTTCATTTGGTACATTCAAACAGGTAGAGAAAAGTTTATATATATTTTTTAGAGTTAGTTATTTTTTTAAGCACCTAATAATGGGACGTTTTTGTTGTTATATATTTTGATAGGTCATTTTGAAGGTTGACTGGTATCGAGCGGAGTATAAAGGTAGTAATTCTACAATAAGAAAGGAATTATCTGGGTTTTGGGCAATTGATTCTTCCAAGGTAATGCGATCTACTAAAGAACCATATATTCTTCCTAGGCATATTGAACAAGCATTTTTTTATAAAAACCCAGATGCTCATCCTTGGTGGCAAGTCATTCATGTGCAACCTAGAGGTAGGTCATTGTTTGAACAGTTTATTGTTCGAGAGATTGAAGAAAGTCCTCTTGATGATTCAGCATCAAATACTGATACATCAACATCTGGAATAGAAATTAGACTCATTATACGTGATAATCATACTAATCTTTTCGATGAAGAGGATAATTCTCTACATGCTGATTCTACTGATGAGGAAGAGGAATTACCAGAAATAGATATTAATCCACCAATAGATGATGTGATTCATGAGAACATAGATTTAACAATAGAAGAAATAAATGAAATCAATAAGGATAATGAAGATGAGACTATATTGATGTCTTACCCAAATGATGGCAATAATGAAAACATATGAGCAGATTAGATAGTAACTTGAAGCTTCTGAATGGATATCAGATAATAGGTTTTTTTTAGTAACTTGAATAACGATGAATCCTACTAGAGAGATGAAATCATGTTCTTCTAAGTTAGAACATGAAGCTCGGGGGTATGCCTAATTATTTTATATATAGCTTTATCTTCGAGGAGTAAATTTTTATCATGTATGTATGCATATGTGTGTGTATTCATGTGTATTATATGTATACATATATTAGTATGCATATATATGTATTTCATGTATATGTATGTGTTTGCATGTGTGTGATATATGTATACATGTATTCATGTACGTAATATATGCAAGTGTTTATAATTGTGTACATGTATATATGTATATGTGTCTATGTGTAAATATGTATGCATGTATATATATGTTTATGTGTGCATGTAAGCATATACATGTATGTGTAAATATGTACATGTAAATATGTTAGTATGTATATATATATTTATGTGTGCATTTAGGCATGTATGTGTGAAGCATAATACATCTACTCCATTTTATATTTATGTATCCTATCTACATGATGTGTATATATCTTTACATATATTATGAATCATGATCCTCGTCGATTCGAGTAGCTATATATAGAGGCATAAGGTTGGGAGGAGAGACATCTCTCTAGTAGGACGTCGGAGGTGTACATATACTTCAAACATATGGCTAAAAGGTTGAATTAGAGTTTTTAAATTAGGGATTTCAAAACCCTAATATCGAGATTAGTGCTCTCTCTCTCTCTCTCTCTCATATACATACATACCGTGCATTGTCACGACGATGCGCCATAAGTGTCCGCATCTCTTTTAAACACCATTTAAGAGACCACCCTCTCCCAAACTCCGTCTCAAGTGAACTGAGCACGTACTTTTTATCCCTCTCATCATGCTCACTACAAAAATAAAAAACATAATATAAATAAAACATAAGATATATATTTCAATTTATATGTAAAACTTTTACTTACTTCCACGGTAAGTGGATAAAGCGCAGGTAAGAGTCGCATAGTGCACGCATTCTCCTCTTGAACTCCAATCCATTTCCTATGTATACAATATTCCCCTCTGGCTCTATGTCGCACTCTAGTCCTAACGTGCCTATGCATGTCCTCATAGGCAACGTCTCTGCTCTGCTATCACGTGCTGGAGGTGGTATAGGTGTCCTGAAAATAGATAGATAGAAATAAATAAAAATATGTGCTATAATATCATTAAAAAAATTTATGAAAAAAATCATACCTATGAGCAGATAGCTCTCTTCCTGCATGTGGATCCGCAGAAGAGCCCTCGTCTGATCGCGTAAGCATCTGGATCGTATAATCCAGCTCCTCATCGGACATCTCTGCGTAGTCCCGCATTATGGCCCCTAGAGTATCTGACGGGACTCTTGCTCTCATAAGACTTTTTATGAGAGTGAGTTTCGCCTTTCTCTCTTTACTGGGATCCATAATACCTAACATATAAAACAAAATGGTTACAAATCAATATATATATGTGTACATATGTACGTGTGTATGCATTAAATATGTGTATGTATGCATGTGTGTGTATGTATGTGTGTGTATGTGTTTGTGTATGTGTATGTGTGTAGGCATGTGTATGTGTGTGTATGCATCATTATGTGTGTATGTGTCTATGTGTGTATGTGTGTGTATGTGTGTGTGTGTGTATGTGTGTGTATATGTGTGTGTGTATGTATGCATGTATGCATGTATGTATGTATGTATGTATGTATGTATGTATGCATATGCATTATGTATGTATATATATGCATGTATGTGTATGTGTGAGTATGTCTCTCTATGTGTGTGTATGCATATATGTGTGTATGTATGCATATATGTGTGTATGTGTGTGTATATGTGTTTGTATGTGTGTATGCATGTGTATGTGTGTGTATGCATTCTTATGTGTGTATGTGTCTATGTGTGTTTGTGTGTGTGTGTCTATATGTATGTGTGTGTGTCTATGAGTGTGTATGTGTTTATGTGTATGTATGTATCTATGTGTGTGTATGTATCTATGTGTGTATGTGTATGCATGTATGTATGCATGTGTATGTGTGTATGCATCACTATGTGTGTATGTGTCTATGTGTGTGTGTATGTGTGTGTGTATGTGTGTGTGTCTATGTGTATGTGTGTGTGTCTAAGAGTGTGTATGTGTTTGTGTATGTGTTTATGTGTATGTATGTATCTATGTATGTGTATGTGTCTATGTGTGTATGTGTCTATGTGTGTATGTGTATGCATGTATGTATGCATATGTGTGTGTATGCATATGTATCTGTGTGTATGCATCATTATGTGTGTATGTGTCTATGTGTGTATGTTTGTGTGTGTGTGTGTGTGTATATATATGTGTGTGTATGTGTATGTGTCTATGTGTATGTGTCGCTATGCGTCTATGAGTGTATATGTGTCTATGTGTGTGTATGTGTCTATGTGTGTGTATGTGTCTATGTGTGTTATGTATGCATGTATGTATGCATATGTGTGTATGTGTGTGTATGCATTATGTATGCATATGTGTGTATGCATTATGTATGTGTATGTATGCATGTATGTGTGTATGTATGTATGCATATGCATATGCATTATGTATGTATATATATGCATGTATGTGTATGTGTGAGTATGTCTCTCTATGTGTGTGTATGCATATATGTGTGTATGTATGCATATATGTGTGTATGTGTGTATGTGTGTGTGTATATGTGTTTGTATGTGTGCATGCATGTGTATGTGTGTGTATGCATTCTTATGTATGCATGTGTATGTGTGTATGCATCATTATGTGTGTATGTGTCTATGTGTGTATGTGTGTGTATGTGTGTGTGTCTATGTGTATGTGTGTGTGTCTATGAGAGTGTATGTGTTTATGTGAATGTATGTATCTATGTGTGTGTATGTGTCTATGTGTGTGTGTATGCATATGTGTATATGCATATGTGTGTATGCATATGTGTGTGTATGCATATGTATGTTTGTGTATGTATCATTATGTGTGTATGTGTCTATGTGTGTATGTTTGTGTGTGTGTATATATGTGTGTGTGTATGTGTATGTGTCGCTATGCATCTATGAGTGTGTATGTGTCTATGTGTGTGTATGTGTATATGTGTGTGTATGTGTCTATGTGTGTTATATATGCATGTATGTATGCATATGTGTGTGTATGCATTATGTATGCATATGTGTGTATGCATTATGTATGTGTATGTATGTATGTATGCATGTATGTATGTATGTATGTATGCATATGCATATGCATTATGTATGTATATATATGCATGTATGTGTATGTGTGTGTGTATATGTGTGTGTGTGTCTATGTGTATGTGTGTGTGTCTATGAGTGTGTATGTGTTTATGTGTATGTATGTATCTATGTGTGTGTATGTATCTATCTGTGTATGTGTATGCATGTATGTATGCATGTGTATGTGTGTATGCATCATTATGTGTGTATGTCTCTATGTGTGTATGTGTGTTGCATATGCATTATGTATGCATGTAAGTATGTATGTATGCATATGCATATGCATTATGTATGCATATGTATGCATGTATGTGTATGTGTGTATGTCTCTCTATGTGTGTGTATGCATATATGTGTGTGAATGTGTGTGTACATGTGTTTGTATGTGTGTATGCATGTGTATGTATATGTATGCATCATTATGTGTGTATGTGTGTGTATGTGTGTGTGTCTCTATGTGTATGTGTGTGTATATGTCTATGTGTGTATGTGTCTGTGTGTGTGTATGTATCTATGCATGTGCATTATGTATGCATGTAAGTATGTATCTACATTGTATGCATATGCATATGCATTATGTATGCATATATATGCATGTATATGTATATGTGTGTATGTCTCTCTATGTGTGTGTGTATATGCATATATAAATGTGTGTATGTGTGTGTATATGTGTCTGTATGTGTGTATGCATGTGTATGTGTGTGTATGCATGTGTATGTGTGTATGTGTGTGTATGTATGTGTGTGTATATGTGTGTGTATGTGTGTGTGTCTATGTGTATGTGTGTGTATCTATGAGTGTGTATGTGTTTATATGTGTATGTGTCTATGTGTGTGTATGTGTCTATGTGTGTATGTGTATGCATGTATGTATGCATATGTATGTGTATGCATGTGTATGTGTGTGTATGCATCATTATGTGTGGTTGTGTCTATGTGTGTATGTGTTTGTGTATATGTGTGTGTCTATGTGTATGTGACGCTACGCGTCTATGAGTGTGTATGCATTATGTATGCATTATGTATGTGTATGTATGCATATGCATTATGTATGCATATGTATGCATGTATGTGTATGTGTGTGTATGTCTCTCTATGTGTGTGTGTATGCATATATGTGTGTGTATGTGTGTATGTGTGTATGTGTGTATGTGTGTGTATATGTGTGTCTATGTGTGTATGCATGCGTATGTATGTGAATGCATCATTATGTGTGTATGTGTCTATGTGTGTATGTGTGTGTGTATATGTGTGTGTATGTGTATGCGCGTCTATGTGTATGTGTGTGTGTCTATGAGTGTGTATGTGTTTATGTGTGTGTATGTGTCTATGTGTGTGTATGTGTCTATGTGTGTATGTGTATGCATTATGTATGTGTATGTATGCATGTGAATTATGCATGCATATGCGTGTGTATGCATGTAAGTATGTATGCATGTACACATATGCATATGCATTATGTATGAATATGTGTGTGTATGCATGTAAGTATGTATGGATGTACGCATATGCATATGCATTATGTATGCATGTATGTGTATGTGTGTGCATGTCTCTCTATGTGTGTGTGTATGCATATATGTGTGTGTATGTGTGTGTGTATGTGTGTATGTGTGTATGTGTGTATGTGTGTATGTGTGTGTATATCTATGTGTATATGTATGTGTATATGTGTGTGCATGTGTATGCATTATGTGTGCATGTGTGTATGCAGCATTATTTGTGTATGTGTGTATATGTTAGTGTATTTGTGTGTATGTGCGTGTGTGTCTATGTGTATGTGTGTGTGTCTATGTGTGTATATGTGTGTGTATGCATATGTATGTGTGTGTAAGTGTGTGTGTGTGCGCATACCTTCCTTCAAGTAGATGTGTCTCTCTCTCTCTTGCGTGCGTGCTCTCTCTCTCTCTCTCTCTCTCTCTCTCTCTCTCTCTCTCTCTCTCTCTCTCTCTCTCTCTCTCTCTCTCTCTCTCTCGCTCTCGGTCTCTTCTTGCTCTCGCGTCCAAATCCCGGCAGAAATGTGCCGGGAGAATTGAATTTTTTTTTTAACATTGCAGAGCGTCGCATATGCGACGCTCTGCAGTTTGCCAACGTCGTTAATAGCGTCGCTAACCAGCGACGCTACTAGCGATGCTTGTGGTTTAGCGTCGCATAAGCGACGCTATTGTCGCTTATGCGACGAGGCTCGGCCAAAAAAAAAATCCTAAGTTTTTACCGTCGCTTATGCGACGATTTCATCGCATAAGCGACGGTTTTCGTCTTTTTCGTCGCATAATCCGATTCGGGGGCGTCGCTACGCCCCCCTTTTTCTTGTAGTGTTTGCCTCTTCCTTTGAAACAACAGGCTCTTTGAATTGTACTTTCCTTTCTGGCTCTTTAGCTTTTTCTTCGGCCTCTTGACTTTGCTTTCTAGTCACTCTTCTTTCAGGCTCAGTCTCTTCCTGACTCTCATCTCTCTTCCTCTTTTCTTCTACATTTGCTATGTGCGAATAGACCGAGGATTCATCAACAGGAGACTTACAGGCAGTCTTCTGCATGATCACATCCCTAGCCCTCACTAAAGCCTCAATGGAATAATTTCTTTGGGGTCGAGGTCTAGGCACTTTTTCATCTTCCTGCTCAACAGGTTCTAACCGTGTAGCTGATGTACTTGCATTATTGCCAGATAAATCTTCATAAAACTTCTTCATTCCCCCCTTTCCCCAATTCACAGGTAGAGGAAGGCGGGTCCTGAAGTCACATAACTTCTTATCGATATCTATCACCAGTTGATGCTCTTTTGCTAGCTTAAGCTCTTCACAGGCATATGAAAAATGCTCTTGTGCATCACACCATACGCATCTCTTAGCCCCTCCAAACCCACCAGTCGCTCGTCTCTCAAAAGGTCCAGTGTTTCTTTGAAATGTGGTTTGCACTGGTGGTGTAGGTATCTGTTGGGCAACAGGCTGCACTGGAGGTGCAGGCTGTGGCATCACATAGCCTTGCATATTTGGAACGGGCATAGTGCCTCTCTGTAATGTATCTACATAACTCGTACTTGCTTGAGGAGGAGTGGGGTCCTGATATCCCATAGAATTAACTTTATTGTGAATACTCGCCATTTCTTTTGACATAGACGCTTGCATTGTAATAATATTCTCTATCTGTCGACTGAGAATCTCAACCTGTAGCTCTATTGGCGATCGTGAAGTGGACGCAACATTAGCAAAAGCCGATGCTGCAGGCACGTTCGGGATCACTGGAAGCGGAGCTTCCCTAGGCGGTTGTGGTGTTACCACTGCAGGTCTATCATATAACACCGCCTGGCGTTGCCTCATTTGGGCAACTACTTCTACCTCTCTCCTCACTACACCCCAATCTTCAGTCAATCCAAATCTCTTCCCAGGCTCTTCAATCCTCCTTTCGACCTCAGTCCTGTCTTCAAGACTTAAGATCCTAAAGAAAGATATAACTAGATCAGGCTTTAATGCATCTAAATCAGCCTGTGGAAGCTGCTCATATCTTCTCAGGAACTCATTTAAAAGTTGAGTGAGGGATGCAGTGGGCTTCGGAGAGCTTATCCACCGCAAGAACCCTTCTCTACTATGTTGGGAAAAATCTTCCAAATAAAACAACTTATGCAATTCTTTTCTGAATTCGGCCCAAGGCTTTGCTATATGTGCTGTAATAGGGGCTAAAATGGATCCTGATACTACCCGTGTGAAGTAATGTGTAAACACATCTTCGGGTAGACCATAAATCCGTGCCTGTTCCTCAAAAATATCTAGGTACTCGGTTACATTCAAGCCTGTAAACTTTCCTTTTTCTCTCAATACCGCTTGGACTACACGGGCCCCTTGTTTCTCTATTACCATTTCCTTGAATATATCCTCCATCTCTCTTCTCTGCTCTGTCCTAGAATGTAGCACAAGGTCCAATGTAAGTGGTTCAACTATCTCTCTAAGCTCAGAGTAGAGATCAGAGAAGAGGCTTGATGAGTCACGAGCCAGGAGGTAAGGTCAGTCTAAGCTCTCTGATTTGCCTAGGCCAAAGTCTAGTTGAACTGTCCTCTCTTCGATTCCCAAGATTTCAATGTATTTTCCCCCTTTTTGTGATAAGTTTTCTAATGTTCTGTCTAAGCTAGAAAATCAGCAAATCCCTAATCTAAGCGGGAAAAAAAATTCACACACGTATGGACTAAACTAGTGCAGAGTGTGGATGCTCAAACGCAGACAGCAACACAGTCTTTCTATTTCAATGTGTGTGTGAAACAATGCAAAATTCAAATAACTTGAAGTGCTAGTACCTAAAATCTCTGTCCGATGCCGAGGTTCTTGTCTCTTTCCTCAAGGAGTAGGTGACGCGATGAGGATCACCGGGCAACCACCTCGCTTCACGTCGGGTTCAGGTGTCGGGAAGAAGGAGGTCGTGGTGGGAAGCCCGCGCGTGGGGTTTGATCAGGCCCCGCTCTGGTGCGTCGTTCCCACTGTCCTGCGAGCGGTGTCTGCGCGCTGGGCGTCTTGCCTGTGCTCTCCGGAGCGTGCGCGATCCTCGTAGGGTCCCTTGCCCCTCGGAAGTATCGAGACGTGGGACCGTGGGCGTCGGAAAGAGACGATCGGATACCGCAGTGAAACACGTGATGTAGATCAAGCTCGAAGATACAATCGAAAACGGAACTGAAGCCTCCAATAAAATGAATGATACAAACAGGCCGCTACAGTGCGGGCCGATGGTACAATAAAACCGCTACAGTGCGGTGCGATGATACAATATGAAAGCCGCCGCTACAGTGCGGGCCGGCTAGTGTAAACTCTAGATCCCTCGCTACAATGCGAGAAATCGCCTACGGGATTCTGCTTCGATCTTCGCGGTCCAAGCTTTTCTTCCAACTTTACTTCGGTCCGTTCTTTTCTTCAAGTATCCTCCGCAATGGCCTTCCGTCTCTTTACTTCAGATGATCAAAACCCGCATAAACCTGGAGAGACGTTCCACAGAAGAAACCCACAGGGTGGGGAAAAATTAATATCTTCCAAGAGTAAATAAAGATCACTTAAAATCACATTCTCTTTCTTCATTTATCATACGTCTTAGGTTATCAAAATTTACTTTATTTTAGGATAAATATGATAATATTAAGTGTGGCACATTTAACCCAAAATATGGGTCGAAACCCATTTACACATTTTCTTTGGTCATTCATAAAGGTCTTGGATTCGAACGAACTCTGAAAAATGGTTTGACATGTATCAGGATCTTCATTCTTTATGTCATGTTAACATGCGCAACTGTACCCATGAAATTGCTTTGAGCCCTATAATCTCTATGTTGAATAACCTCCAACCGAATGCAAACTTGTTGATAACAGTAATGATCATTCGAGTTTTGGGTTTGGATGCAACCAAATGTTAATATTTAATCTCTTCTGCCCACGCGAAACAAATAAATGCGTTTCAGATCGTAATCTCTCTCCCCTTTTTCTCGTTCATGTTGCTTATGTAAATTAAAACGAGTTTTAGCAATTGTGTAAATAATACAAGTGCAGTAGCCATCCATTCTATATGCGATCCCACAGGCTCCCTCTCATCGTCATGTCTCTAGCATCTATAATCGGTCTCCTTCTACTTTTATTTCTCCAGAGTATCTCATTAACCGACATAGACCTCATCTGCGCAGAGTGCTACCATCTTTTCCCTCTCTCATCCTCTTATGATTATTTCTGCAGCTCGATTAGTTAATCGTGTAAATTGACTACTAAAGTTCTATTATCAATATGGAAACACCTGTCCCATGCGCAACTCTCGGAACTGCAATTCTCTCACTCTTCCATTCTGTGTGCACGCCGCCAGACTTTGACTCGACTTGGCTCTCTCTCTCTCTTTCTCTCTCTCTCTCTCTTTCACTCCGCCGTCCACGCATTCCCGCCCTCCCTTTGGCTATCTCTCTCTACTTCTGACGTCCGAAGTTAGCTGCAGCCGCCGATCAATCTTGCCGCCTCTCTCTCGACACGCTCAGCACCTATCAGACTCTCCAGCAACAACTGCGTTTAAATTGCTCTCTCTGCGGAACTGTACAGCCGTCATAAGGCCAACGAATTCTCTCTGCCTTTCTATACACCGTTTTCTACTGCTTATGTCACTAGACGTCGCCTTTCGACGTCTGCCGAGAGTGCTAGCTCTCTGTCCACGTGACTCTGACGTCTCTCTTCCGTTACGTGCGTGAACAGCAGGAGTCTCTCTCTTTCTCTCTCTCTCTCTTTCTCTCTCTCTCCGGTCTACATGCACGCCGTCATCAGGTTCTCTCTCATGGGATCTGTGCCACCGACGATCTCTCTCTACCGTCAAACCTCCGTTGTTCAGCGCAATCATTGCCAGAGTTTCTCTGCAGCGACGCCAGTTCCCGTATCTATTTCTCTCTGTGCGTGGCAACACAACAACAGCCGAAACCTTGGTTCTCTCTCTACCAAACTACCTACAGCACCATCCCATAGATTTCTATCTCTCTCAGAACGTCAGCAGCGACATCTCTGACTTTCTCTCTCCGTGTTTCTCCACGAGTATTGCAAAGCTAGTGGTCGCCGCCATTTTCTCTCTCCTGTTCAGCCGACTAACATCCACCATGTGTACTGCATGTCTGTCTCTGCACATGCGCACCGAGTCTGCAGTTCTGATCCTCTCTCATCCATCTACAGCCACACAGTGTCTACCTCTCTCTGTATCGATGATTGTAATGGAACTAATGAAACCCATGAGACTCCCCATACATTGCAGAGCAATCAAGTGCTCTAAATCAAACATGCAATTGAAAAGGAGGTTACCCAGGAAGATCCGCTATCCCGTGCCCAATTGTTGATGTTATGGAACCTTTCCTCATGGGAGTGCATTGACCCCTTGACAATCTCTCTCTCTCATGCATCGTGCAAACTCATGAACATGAACAATAAAAGAATGGATATGAGAAGGGTAAGAAGATTACCTGGAGAGACGTTCCACAGAAGAAACCCACAAGGAGAACAAATGAAGGTTGGGTCCCTATTTATAGGCCCCTCCCCCCTTGGACTTTCTTCTGGAAACTTCTAACCTCCTTACAAACTTTCCATTTTCAAACAACCATGCATGTTCACTTACTATTCTTGGAAAATCCCGTCTCTTGATTCTATTTTTGATTTTTATCCTTTTTATTTTTCCTAAATTAATGTTTTGGTTTCACACTGTATACAGGGTTAATTAATATAAGGGTTTAGGCGAGGATAAACGCCGATTTCAAGGGTCTAAGCTACGGATTTTGGTCAAGGAAATTAGGGTTTTATCACAATTAACTCAAGCTCGTCAATTTAATGGTTTGTTTACAATTCGGACCTAAACTCCAAGGGTTTCCAAGGGTTCAAGTCCGGTTTTCATGGGGTAAACCCTCATTTTCAATCAGTTTCAAGGGTGAAACCTAAGGTTTTCTTGGATCTAACGTCAATTATTTACACGCACGGTTCTAACGCACATCTCTAACATGGTTTCTTATCACACAGGCAATCAAATCAGTCAAATCATGCATGAAATGTACCCTCTTTAGATCAAAACATCACACAAACTCAAAACAATGAACTTTTGAAAAAAAAACTTAGTGCACACTCCCTGCGGGATTTCATCCCAACAGCGCGGCTCCCTCAACTAAGGGTATCCGATGTAACCCAAGCTCCTCTGGTATCCCTGTTAGATCTCTAGGAGCATGCGAAGACACTTTTGTAAGTAAAAAGCAAAGAAGTTACCTTCTGTAGCAAAGGAGGATAATGCCACAACCAGGATGCTAGGTGGACTACTTGAGGGTTCTCTTCATTCCCTCAATTTACTTCTTGAACCAATGTTTCAGGACTGGTCTTGTTTGCGAAATCATCTCCACTATATGCAGGAGTGGATTTTAATTTATATTCTACAACATGTTCTTCCATCCATCCTTGAGGTATATCTGCAAAAGGAAGATCTTCTCTACTCTTAAATTCATAACCTTCTCCCTCCGATACTTTTATATTGGTTGCCTCCTCAAAGCTAGTATTTTCCTGCAATTGCTCATTCTCCAATACCTTGTGGTCTTTATTTACCTTATCTGCAACTTCTTCCTCAATTTCATTGATCTCCACTGTGCAACACTCTGCACTTCCCATCATCCAATTTAACAATGTATCATCTTCTTGGGGTATAGAGGGCATTACCTGAGTATCCACAGTATATCCAGTCGTTTTTCCTGAGTCGAATCCCTCTTCCAAATGTAATTGTAGTTGGCTATTGGTGCTTGTTGAAATCCATAGTTTGTTTTTCCCCCAATCTTGCAAAGCTTTTGCTTGTCTCAGCCAAGGTCTCCCCAGGAGTAAAGGGTAAGAAGTCTCCTGTGGAAGTGCAATAACAACAAAATCTAAAACAAAGTGGCAGCCCTGTACTACCATCAATACCTTTTATAAAATGCCAAGTGGCGCAACCCGATGTTGATCTGCTAATGTAACCGTGAATGGTGCCAACTTGGTGGGGTTCAATTTCAGCTTCTTCATTGTAAAATTTGGCATTAAATTGATACCAGAGCCTCCATCTATGATCACACCTGTGAGAGCTTCATCCTTTATACAAACAGATAATCTTGAGCTTTGGTAGTCTGCTAAGGGTGCAGGGGGAAAATCAACCATGAAACCATCTATACTAGGTGATTGAACCAAGTGAGCAGAGTGTATAATCTTCAGTAAGTCACTTCTTATTTTTGAATCCATCCTTATAAGTTCATATAGACTAACCTTGTGATGAATACCTTTCAAGATCTGTTCAATGTTTACCTCCTGAGTGTTTTCTTGTAGACTGGTTGGTTGGCCCTTTAGAGAAGTAGTCATCTTATCATAAGCTCCTTCAATTTCTACCTGGTCCTTCCATCCAGACTTCTTTTCCTCTTCTTTATCCTGAAATCCTTGTTGTTCATCTCTCTGGGTTGCAGCTGCTTTCCTAGCTCTAGTCATCATGGGCATTGCAGAGGATGAAACAACATAAGTCTGAGTGGTTTTTCCTTCTTCATGTGGAGAGACTGCAATCATGTGAATTGGAGCAGGACGACCTCTTGGGCAATCTTTGGTATAATGATCCTTGGCCTTTGGACAATGTTGACAAGGAGGTGCATCTTCTAGAAGAGAACACCTATTTTGCATGTGGCCATACTCACCACAACGATAGCACATCAAAGGTCTATTATACCTAGGCTTTGCAGGCCGATTCTCCTCTCTATTAGATGTATTTGAAGTACTAGCATAGTATGAATCCAAAGTTTGAGGGTTACCTCTTTGCTGTGTACCCTTAAGGTAGTAGCAATCTCTAGCTTCATGACCATCCTTTCCACAAAATTGACAGCTTACCTTGTTAGGGAAATTAGCATTGGAATGTCCATTGTTGTTACAGATCGTGCACCAAATTTGTCTCCTTATATCATGAGTAGTCCTCTGATCTTCTAACTCACGGCGAAGTTGGGCTACTTCGTCATCAGTGCGACGGAGTGGTGGCAAGACCTTCTCTTCTTGTTGATGTTGTTGCATTTTCAATGCTTCCAGTTCCTTTCTCAGTTGCCCAATAGGATCCAGGTCTGCAGCATAATTTCTTTGTGTATCTTCTTCAAAATGTTGCCTTGCTTCCTCTATGCGTGATGCCGCTGCAACAAAATCATTGAGGGTTGCATCCAATCTAAGAGACTCACGAAGCTTCTGAACTATGAGAGGCGTTTTTACTACATGTGACACTATTCCCTATCAAATCATGCGCAACTGCAGTAAAGATACTATGCTATGACGTAATATTTTTGGTTGTACCATTATCAAAGTACTTGACATGGGAGTCTAATATAGGCATAGATTGCTCATGGGAAGATGGTTCATAGCTGCAATGGGTAGTAAATTCCTTCTTCTCTCCTCAGAATATTTATACACTTTATTTTGGGTGCACAAACCTTTCCAATAAACATTCCAATTTCTGTCTTTATTCCTTCTTTTGCAACCACTTTAGATAACTCTCAAGGACATAAATAATTTCGCTTACAATTTTATAAAATGGTTCCTACATTTTTGTTTTCTTTTCATCGTTTTCTTCCTTCTTTGAATGTGCAAAATTAATAGCTTTCTTCTTATTAGTCCTTCAACATACATAATTGAACTGTTTTGCGTAGAATGGTCTTCGTACAGCAAAAAGGAAACTAACTCCTCAAAGGTTAAGACATCAGGATTAACTTTGATCATAAATCGAAAAATGCAAGCAAAACTTTTATAAGAATCTAGAAATACATTAATAAGAATGTCTACACGTAAACCATCTAACAAGATTTCCTCAATAGAAATCAATAGATGTTCCAAATCTTCGATTTTTTATAGAAAACGTATCCATTTAGTCTCTATAATTCATATGATACCTCTCAAACTCTTCTCGTAGATTAAAATCACGTCTCATTTCTTTCCCAGTATAGTGTTGTAAGAGTATCCCAAGTCTGTTTTAGTTTTATGGATAAGTGAATATGAGGGATAATGGCACCTGTGATAGAAAACTCTATCACTACATATGTTTGTGTGTCACTATGATCCCAATGAACTTGAGCGTAGTAGCTGCGTTAAGAACCAAAATAGGACCAAGAAATTAAATATCATCATCTTCGATACACCTGCATGAGTTTCTATCACTATATTTGGAATATTTGGAGGGCGTATCTCATCACCGTACGCAAAATTCCAGAAGCCTTTCACTACCAATACGTGCCACGTCATGTATGCATGGAATGGGTTAGGAACATCAAGCGAAGCAGCGTATGTAGACGAGTGACTCTATAGGGTAATGCAAAAAACTGCACGTATTTCAAACACATTTTCGTAGACACTAATGTTAAGCACTCACACGAAGTTCTCGATAAGGCTCCACATTGCAGCAATGTCAGTTTCTAAACTAATAGAGATGTAGCTTGTCAATAGCAGGTGATGTTTGTCATGAACAAATGACCTTGAGTATGCTATCGGATTGTGCGCTGACATCTTTCTTCGCCTTCCTTCTATATCATAAGTTTCCAATAAGGCTAGACATGCCGTGATGCTAGCATTGAACTGAGAGGACAATGGCATGTCAGTAGCACATGATGCTTGCGATGAATGAATGATCGCTGAACGCACAGCCATCACACTTTGTACAAATGTTGCTTTAATGAAAAGTGACGATGCTTTGCATAAATATGATTTCATTTTGTGGAAATATCGAGGAAATCTGATAGGGCGTGTAATGCATTTGGAGCTTCTGCTTGACGTGCCACTTGCTCTAGATCCCGAAGGGCGTATATATGTTGATAGATCGATACTTTATGGCCACCTTCATCATCTTCACGCTGTGTGTGTGACTGTGTTTGTGTGTGCGTGTGTAAAGTTTTCGTTGTAAAGAGCATGTGTATAGTTGAGGACAATCGAAACCAGTGACGCTGCGAGCGTAGGAAGAATGCGACTTCTGAAAGTGCAATGGGCGCAGTAATCAAAACAAAAAAAAAAGAAAAGAAAAAGAAAAGAATACTTGGTCGAGATACTTATGTCACATAATTCTTTTTTAAAGGAATTTCAACAGAAGCTTAATCTCCTTTGGTTTCGAATAGATTGAAAAAACAATTGTACAAGTGAAGGCATAGTACCCATGGTAACTTTCATACCTCACAAAGGAGAGGTTCTCTTGTTAAGATAATAGTCTTGAACATCAAATTTGAGTGACTAGAAGGCATTACAACTTGATGGATAAAGTGATCAAATTGGCTTGCCCAAAGGGAGGTTGAGCTCCCAACCTTCACCTCAAGAAGTAAGCGTTCAACCAACTCACCTACAGTACAAGAACAAGTATCATATAATTTCATGGTATTTGTTGTCTTTCGAAGAAGGTATATGGTTTTATATAGTTTTAGTTTTAAATAGAAGTTCGAAAAGTGCCTACTATTGATATAGTAGATAGTGATGTGTGTGAACACACTAGGACCGCTGGGGAACTTTTCCTTCTTTAGGACGTTTTTTTGGGGCTTGTATATATGCCTATTGCCCTAATGAGCTACTTATCCTTTGTGCTTTCTCTAGTTCACTATTGTGTGTTGTGCTCCTAACTTCTTCTTCTTCCTTGTGCTATTCGCATGCTTCCGTAGACGTCTAACTCCAACAATTGGTATCAGAGCAGGTCATCGCTTCATCCACAGCGTCGTCGACACTTCTCCATTTGCACTCACAGAATCACACGAATTTTGGTGGGCATATTCAGCGTGTTTTCAAGATCAAAACAGCTTCATTTTGTGGTGCCGAAATCGTGATTTGAGCTCATTTCGGCCTCCGAACGCAGTATCATAGTGTTTGTGCAGGCTATTTTGTCTTTCTGTGCCAAAACTATATACCAATTTCTGTTCGCCAATATAAGCGTCTCCAAGTCTGCTACATGTCTAGCAGAATTCGTCTATGGAGCTCTGCTCAACTTTTTGAGATACGCTCCATTTTCTGCATCAAGGTATTTTAGTCATCGACCATGGCTAAAAGTAGTGATGTATTTTGTATATTGGCTATTGAGGATAATTTGGATGGTACCAACTACCCGTTATGGTCTTATATGATGCGACACATTAGGGGAAAAAGTGAGCCCTGCATGGGCCTTGTATGGATCCCTAATATTTAGGGATTAAATTTAAGATTGTAAGTGATTAAGGGGACATAAAATACCAGGGTGGTTTTCTCTATTAAAATATAAGAGAAAAAAGGCTTCAGCTAGTTGCTCAGCCGAATTGGATTAGCACCATTGGATTTTTTCTTTTTGATGGATAGGATTTAAACATCATGATACACCACAATGAATGCGTGGTAGTTTGTAAAGTAGACCAGTAGAGAGAGATTGACATTTGAGTAGCACAGTAGAGAGAGAAGAGAAATTCGGAGTCAATGTGAGCCTTTGATCTTTGAATATCAACGTCTTGGAGAAGAAGGCGTTGTTCCGTTTGAGGCTATGCATCACATCCATCCGATGCATCATCCAATTGAAGTGGCTTGGCGCATTTCAATCTGATCGGTTTTTTTGTATGACTGCTGGCCGTCCGATCCGCATGGGATCCAATGCTCCACAATCAATCGCGCCTTCACTTAAAAGTGTTCATTTATAGCCCTCCAATATTGGGCCAATCCAAGGGTGTAGAACAAAAGGTGCCACACCAAAGGTAGACTCATCCTCAACGCTTCGATCGGCAAACAAATCCTACGGCTCTAAAACAATTGCGCATTATTCCATGTCATTTCAAAGAGAACCACACGATTTCTATATGATACAATGGCCTTTATATCAGAGAGCCTTGACTTTCGCACGAGAATACTATCCCTTTGACTCTTTGAGACATCCAGTGGCCAAGATTGAAAGTTTTGAATTTTGAAACCACTCTTCTCATGAAAGCCACAAATTCATGGTGGTTTTAGAAACTTTCACCAGCAAAAACCAAGGAAAACCTACCCCTACTCTACTAGAAAAAGAATCTAGACTGTGGCTACCACCCTCTTTTGATTGGTCCATCACTAATCACTCCTTAAGCTAAAAGGCCCATCCAAGGTTCACCTTTTTTTCCTAATGATGTGTTGGTTACAAAAGGACTGTGGAACATTGTGCAGGGTGTCAAAAAACGTCCTATCATACCTGCAATTGTTACAACTGCAGGTACTGAAGCTTATGCAAAGGTGTCAAAGATGATGATATTTTGCATATTCCTATTTGTGCTACGGTTTTTGCTGCACTTACTGCAGAGCAGATTTGAGGGATGGTAGAGATGCCCACGCACATGCATTGATAGCTTTATCTGTCAAACATGCATTATTCCTCACATTCTCTCTTGCAGAACAGCTAAGGATGCTTGGGATACACTTACTACATTGTACCAAGCTAGGAATGAGGCTCGTGTTGATTACCTCTGAAAACAATTGCTGACATCTTTCTTCGCCTTTCTTCTATGTCATAAGTTTCCAATAAGGCTAGACATGCCATGATGCTAGCATTGAACTGAGAGGACAATGGCATGTAAGTAGCACATGATGCTTGCCATGAATCAATGATCACTGAACGCACAGCCATCACACTTTGTAGAAATGTCGTGGATGTTTGTAGAGATATTGTTGCTTTAATGAAAAGTGACGATGCTTTGCATAAATATGATTTCACTTTGTAGAAATATCGAGGAAATCTGATACGGCGTGTAATGCATTTGGAGATTCGACTTGACGTGCCACTAGCTCTAGATCTCAAAGGGCGTATATATGTTGATAGATCGCTGCTTTATGGCCACCTTCATCATCTTCACCTTGTGTGTGTGTTTGTATCATCTTCACCCTCTGTGTGTGTATGTTTGTGTGTGTGTGGAACGTTCTCGTTGTAAAGAACATGTGTATACCTGAGGACAATCGAAACCAGTGACCTTGCGGGCGTAAGAACCTATTTAACGTATGGAAGAATGCGATTTCTGGGGCGAAGTAATAAAAAAAAAAAAAGAATCAAGAAAAGAATATCTTGGTCGAGATAATTACGTCACATAATTTTCTTTGAGAAGAATTTCAACAGAAGCTTAATCTCCTTTGGTTTCGAATAGATTGAAAAAACAATTTTACAAGTAAAAACGTAGTACCCATGGTCACTTTCATATCTCACAAATCAGAGGTTCTATTGTTAAAGTAAGAGTCTTGGACATCAGGTTTGAGCGACCAGAAGGCATTAAGACTGGATGAATAAAGTGACCAAATTGGCTCGCCCAAAGGAAGGCTGAACTCACAACCTGCACCTCAAGAAGTAAGATTTCAACCAACTGACCTATAGTGCAGGTACAAGTTTCATATAATTTCATGCTATTTGTTCTCTTCTAAAGAAGGTATATGGTTTCATATAGTTTAACTTTTAAATAGAAGTTCGAAAAGTGCCTACTCCTCAAACACTAAGTTGAAAATACAATTTTATAGGTGAAAAAGCATATTATTTGTGGGACTTCTTATATCCCACTTAGCAAGGGTGAGACTAATAACATGTATTACAACTGATTTAATGCCTTACATGTCCAACCCGAAATTGTACTCTTGACCTCCGCATCAAGAGGTTAGTGCAAAGCCACTAGAACTACCAGTGGTGAACGATGAGTTTCTATAAAAGAGAACAAATACCATGAATGCATTATGCGACCTGTTTCGAGTATAGGTTGAGGACTAAGAGAATGACTTTTTGGAGTAGGAGCTTCATAATCTCAGCTAATTTCACCTACACATGCATTGGCACGCCAGAAGTGTAGCTGTACTCATTGGAGAAGTCTAGGGTGTCTTGTCCCTATAAAAAGAGCAGTCAGCTGAAGGTGGAGACTCGAGAGAAGGGAGACCAAAAGAGTGGTGTACTCCATAAACAAAAAGAAAAAAAAAAAGTGATGGAATGATCGGCATACGAAGCTCCCGAGAAAACTTGACATTGCCGCGATGTCAGTTTTAAACTGATACAACGGTGGGGTGTGACTCGTGAGCAGCAGGCGAAAGGCGATGCTTCTCTTGAACAAATGACCTCCGAATGTGTCATCCCACTGTGCGCTGACATGTTTATGCGCCTTTCTTCTGTGTCACGAAGTTTCGGATACGAGCATTCGACTGAGAGCAGACGGGCATGTCAGCGGCACATGATGCTTGCAATGAGTCAATGATCACTGGGAACGACGCAGCCATCGCACTTTGTAGAAATATCCTCCAAATTTGTAGAAATATCATAGCTTTTATGAAAAGTGACGATGTTTTGCATAGATATGATTTCACTTTCTAGAAATATCCAGGAAAACTGACGGGGCATGTAATGAGTTCGTAGCTTCGAATTGACCTCCCACTAGCTCCAGACTCCAATGGCCACCTTCAACATCTCCACCCACGTTCAATGCTTATGACCTTCCACTCTGCGCCTGAACAATTGCTGTGTATGAAGCGGAACGATAAGACAGTGTTGTCGCGAACCATGCAGCCTAAGGTAGGAAACGCCAGTGAAAAGCAGGTTCGAGGCATGAGGTAATGAGGACAAAAGACACCTGATGATGGGATATGTGCGAAGCATTTCATTCTAGACAGCTCTGCATGCAGCTGTGTATCCACTGGCTAATGTTGGACGTCTTATGCCGACTGCTATCAAGGAAGCAGAGGAATCTAAAATTTGGGAATGCAGAGGACTTTTACAAAAATTGTGGAATACCG
The DNA here is from genome assembly GCA_020310875.1 of Ceratopteris richardii. Taxonomy (NCBI): domain Eukaryota; kingdom Viridiplantae; phylum Streptophyta; class Polypodiopsida; order Polypodiales; family Pteridaceae; genus Ceratopteris; species Ceratopteris richardii. The sequence goes on from CM035427.1 coordinate 14,743,949, forward strand.
AAAAGAAATCGTATGATTTCACGTATTGTATACAAGCAGAGGAATCTAAAATTTGGGAATGCAGACGACTTTTATTTCCAACAATATTGAACCCGTCCAGCAGCTTACAGGCTACAAGTGTCTCTCTACATGCAGTTAAGCTATACAACAGAAAAAAGACTACGTCAGTTTACACTTGAACTAGACTCTAGTCTCTCACATGCATTAGCACAGCTACAACTGCAGGTCCTAGGAAATATGACTTCAATAGCTAATCCATTTACGTACATACACGCACAAGCATGTGTGTATACACCTCTCTCTCTCTCTCTCTCTCTCTCTCTCTCTATATATATATATATATATATATATATATATATATATAAATCTTTAAATGTAAAGTTTTTTTGTGTGACGAACCATGCGTATAACGAAGACCAATCGAACACTATGTTTTGATATATGGCTGCCACGACTGCGGATACACGAATATTGATTTGCATATAGTCAGTGTTAATAAAAGCTTTGTAATCAGTCTCTGGATTGGTATAGCCCTTTGTATTCGAACAACAATGCAAACGTATAATCCTCTTTAACTCTAATGCAGAATACGTAGATCCAAGTATCTGTCTATCTTTACAACAAATACCAAGCACTCAATGGTTGAGCTGGTTGTTTATCACAATGATGATTACAAAATAGATTCTACTCTCTCTTCATCATTGTTTTTGGGTGCTCTCTCAATTGTTGCTCTATCTAACTAGTCGCGTTGTGTGTTATAAATATGATAATATACATATCTGAGCCCTTATAATATTAAAAATACTATGAAACGGTGTCGAGATTTATGCCATGAAGGTCATATAAAGTAGGCTAAACTTTCCTTCTCGAAAAGTACATTGAGTTATAGTACTCAATTCGAAAATCCCTTAACTCTATAATAGTGTATACCTAAGTATAATGCTCTTTCAGCTGCTGAGTCGAAACCAGTGACGCTGCGAGCATAATAACCTACTCTTAAGTATGAAAGAATGCGACTTCTGAAAGTGCAATGGGTACAATAAGAAAAATTTTTTATCTTGATCTTGTTATTTTTCAAGAAGAAAATCCAAACATATTTGAAGGAAGGGGAATTTTTACAATTACATATTCTTCTATGTAGTAGGCCAAGGGATTTATCAACTCACAAATATTTTAGATTTTTATCAAAGTTTGCCGCACATCTTTCTTTCTGAATCTTCCAAATTGCTTCTCCTATCCAGAGAAAATTTCTATATCTACTTTTCAACTTAGCTAAATGTTTGTCTTTGGGTCTCCAACAAGCCAAAAAATAGATAATCAATGAAAGAAGGGAGGTCTTCATCACCATTCCATGTCCCCTATGTTGAGTTTCATGTCCTTCTAGTAAGCTAGAGTACTATCAACCTAGGTGAGAACGTAGCTGCACCGCTAACCCATGGAAACATCAAAGCCTATAAGTATTTCAACCAAAGTAAACATTTTTCCACTTGGCAGCTCCTCACATCCATGGTTAACCAAAAGCCACAAAGGGGGCCCAAAAATAGTCTTGAAGCACTTTTTGAGATTGATTCTCGAACCAAAAGCATCCATGCAATAATTCGTGTGGGCCTTGTACTCTTGTGTTGATTTTATCTAGTTTCTGGAATGTCACATTAGCCCTCTCTTTAATCCATTCAAATTATTTTGGGCCCTATGTAATCATTTTGTGAGCTAAGAAGTTTGGGTTTCTCTCTTATTTACACTTGTCATTATTCTTTTCTTTATGACTATATAGTTTCTTTGTTGTTAGTGAGTGTACCTGCACACACAAATGTTATACAATATACTTCCCTAAGGAAGAACCTCCCTTGAGTAGAAGAAGTACTAGAAGTGTGAGTGTGTAAAGTCATGTCAAAGATAACTACAAATTCTTATCTAATGGCATATAAATTGGCTAAGAAATAGCCATACCGAACTTCTTCAGCATTTTCAAGGCATATTGCCTTAATGACATCCATATACCTATTTCTATATGGATAAACTCAATGCCCAAGAAATAGCATAGCACACCAAGATCTTTCATGTCAAAGTCGTGCATAAGAAGTTGCTTTACCTCTTTAACGCTTTCTTCATTATCACCACCTACAATCAAGTCATCAACATAAATAGCCATAATCATGATGCCATCATCACCCTTCCTTGCATATAGTGAATGATCTGCATCACACATAGAAAACCTAGTGGTGGTTAAGTAATCATCAATCCTTGCATGCCATGCATGAGGAGCTTGCTTAAGCCCATACAAAGCCTTTTGCAACCTGCAAACATATTCTGGGTGCTTTGAATCTTCATATCTTGGTGGTTGGTCCATGTATACTTCTTCCTATAACTCACCATGTAGAAAAGAATTCTTGACATCCATTTGATGCAAAGTTCATCCTTTTGCTGTAGCTAATGCAACAAGTGTTTTGAGCGTAGACATTTTAGCTACAGGGCTGAATGTTTCCTCATAATCAATGCCATATGTCTGTGCAAATCCTTTTGCTACCAGTCGTGCTTTATACCTACTTATGCTACCATCAGCATTGTGCTTTACCTTGTAAACCCACATGCAACCTATGGCTTTCTTCCCTTGCAGGAATGGAACCAACTTTCCTGTAATATTTCCATAAAGTGCACCCATCTCCTCCACCATAGCTTTTTCCCAATCTACATTTTTGATTGCATCTTCAAAACAAGAAGGTCCAGCATCTTGTATTAACTTGGTCATGTAGGCACAATGAGGAGCCATATAACAAGCATACATCAATCTTTGCACTGAATTTTGCATCCTCCTAGATCTTCTTGGTCCTGGTCACTTCTCCTTGTATCATTTGCATGTACCTTTCTTACTCCTGGAGTCTTCATGGAGGGTACCTCATCAAGACTTTTTTTTAACTGCTTGAAGCTCCATTAACGTCTTCAAAACCTGCACATGTTTTACTACCAGTAGAAAGATTTTCTTTACCTTTCTTGGATGTATTTGATGAATTTGCTCGACTGTTATTTCCACACAATCTTTCATTCCATGGGTTTGAATTGGAATTATTCCTTGGTGATGCATCTAGTGCACTCAAAACTTGAGATTCTGCACTTGATTTCTCAACATTTTCTTTGCCATTTGGTTCAAGATTTAGTTCTTCTTTGGCATCTACATAGAAGCTTGAGATTTCATCCAACACCATATCTTTTCTTACCTTCACCTATCATGTGAGTGGGTTATAACATTTATACCTCTTTTGCTCATGGGAGTGCCCAATAAAGATACATTTTCCGCTATTGGATCAAGCTTTGTCCTCAACTCATATGGAATATGTACATATGCAATACAACCAAATAATTTCATATGTGATATGTTTGGCTTTTTACCTGTTAACTTCTCCTCATGTGTAACTTGATGTACACCCGCAGTCAGAGTTCTCTTCATGATGTATACAATAGTATGCATAGCTTCTGCCCGATAACAATGAGGCATATTCTTCTCTGCCATCAAAGCTCTTGCTATTTTTGCAATATGTCTAATTTTGTGTTCCGCAATGCCATTCTATTGTGGTGTGTACTTGCATGAAAATTGGCATCGAATTCCATGATTTTTAAGAAAGTTGCTGAACTCATTTGACATGTATTCACCTCCTCCATTAGATCTTAATGTCTGAATATACTTCCTTGTCTCTTTCTCCACCATGGCCTTAAAATTCTAGAAGTGAGTGAACGACTCACTCTTTTCTTTCATGAAATATACCCATACTTTTCGTATGTGGTCATGAATGAAAGTAACATAAACCTACAACCACCGATAGATGTGGTCTTTGCGGGACCCCGAAAAATCTCTATGAACTATCTCTAGCATGTTCTCACTAACATGCTTATCATGAGAAAATGATGCTCTTTACTATTTTCCAAATTGACATGGTGCACATACCTTTTGCATCTCTGCAACCTTCAAATTTGGTAGACCATTGAGAATCTCCTTTGATTGCATCAATTTCAGCCTCTACAAATTTGGATGTCCAATTTGTTTAAGACTAATCTCTATATCAACAATAACACCATTTGCAAACATGGCTGCATTCACTTTAGGAATTCTTACATTCAGGGTGAATATCCTACGCACTTTTTGTCCTTTGGCAATCAATATTCCATATTGCTTGTACTCTTCTACATATAATTCATCAGCATTGAACCTAACTTGTAATACCTGGTCAAGCATTTGTCCAACAGAAACTAGATTCTTTGTGTAGAGTAGAGATCTATCTCACGATTCAATTTAGCCCTACTCTTATCTTGTCCTTGGTGTCAGCTTTCCTTAGTTATATCCTCGTCACAACAATGGTTATCACAATTCTCATACTGCATGGGGTAAAAGTTTTGTTGTTTCCAATGTGGAATGTTGAACATACCATTGATCTCTTTCATAAACAAATGATTTTTATTGACATTGGGTAGCAAGCATATAGGCAATGACAATGACGAATTCATTTGTAAGTACATGGGAAAGAGAGGGTGTTTTATGAATTCATTCAAATAAGTGGAGTACATTAATGATAAGGTGCAGTGCCCAGGATGCAAGCTTTGGAGATCATGTGGAGCTATTCAAATCATTTCACATTGTTGGAGGACCAAAAGTTCTAATCCTCCTCCATCGCCCTTACCTCAGATGCCTTGTCCGCGATGTTGGGAGAAATGGATGGATGATCCAACAGATTGAGTAGGTACTACTAAAACCTGCTTTGTACGAGCCCTCTTTAGCTTTAGACTTGATTAGTAGACTTCCTTAGCTTCCCACTGACACCAAGAAATAGCCTATGTCCTTTGGAAATGATGTGTGCAATGATTGAATCAAAACAGATATCTTTGGAAGTCACAAAGTCAAGAAAACCTTCAATTTTGGTCTTGATACTTGCTCAATGTTTTGCTCAGTGTGACCAACACAGTAGCAATTGATAAAATTCCTTATATGGGTATTCAATTAGTCTTGTAAGCTAACATTTGCAAGTGGAATGATGTAAATGACAAACTATACTCAGAGAAATTGATTTAGCAAAATTAGCTATACCCCGAACTTTTTAGGACTGTAGCAGAGATAGACTAGTGAGCACCTTGACGACGATTTCTCTGAATTGGCTGAATGAAATCACTTCAAACTTTGTTAGGCATGTAGATGACTTTGAGTTGAATCCAACAAGTTTTGAATCACTGAATTTGGAGTAGAATTGACCGAGATATGCCCTTGACACGTTAATAGACTTTGGAGTAGACAAGCAGTGAATATAGAGATGAATGATGTAAATGTATCTATTGATTAACAATTATGTACAATCCCATTGGCATGTCTAGCATTGCCAAATGGTGTAGAGAGGTGCAGGCTATGGTATAGTCCTTACGCACACTCAAGCTCAACAGAATGAGCCTCGGGAATGGAGAGATCTCCCCGCGACTTTTTTACATCCAATTTTATAGGAAATGACTTAGGATTTGAATTCAAATTCATATCTTTGGCTTCCTATGATCAAGCATCTAAAAGTTTGGAGATATTCTCTCAATCAAGTGTCTTTCTTTTCCATGAATCACTTAGGTAGGTGATTACAAAATATTCTAAGTCAAATTTGACTTTTACAATGAGGTAAAATGGTAATAAACCACTAGCATATCTTCCTATGGTTCTTCATGCATGTGGAGTCTTCATGATTTCTTCGAAGCCAAATGTGTAGGCTTGTGATTTACACCAATAGCTCCCCCTCAAGCCAAACACTTTGGCTTAAGTCTTCATCTTCAATCTTCAAGTACATCCTGCAGTCCAATCATAGATTTGAACCTGCAAAGTTTGGTCCCATCCAAAGCTTTAGTCAGCAAATCTGCACATTGCATGTTTGTTGACACATAGGTCAGCCGAATGTCCTTGCTTAGCAACTTCTCTCTCACATAATGATAATGAACTTCTATGTGTTTGGTCCTGGCATGATAGATAGGATTAGCTGCAAGGTGAAGAGAGCTTGTATTATCTCCAAAGATAGTTTGAGGCCTAGTATATAAGCCCAATTCTCAATACAAAAGCTTAATCCAAATTGCTTCTTGAGTGGCATTAGCTAGCCCTCTATACTCTGCTTCTGTAGAAGACAATGCAACATCTGGTTGCTTCTTTGCAGACCATGAAATTGGTTTGTCACCTGTAAAAGAAATGTATCTTGAAGTGCTTCTCCTATCATCCTTGCATCCTGCCCAATCTGCATCTGAATAAACTTCTATGTCAATATCTGAAGTGTAAGGAAAGTAAAAAACATGGTTCTGTGTACCCTTGAGATACTTCAAGATTCTTTTGGCAGCCTCTAAGTGAGGTATCCTTGGTTTGTGCATAAATTGACTTAGCACACTAACTCCATATGTAATGTCAATGCTAGTTAAGGTAGCATAGTTCAAGCTACCTACCATACTTTGATAACCTGTAATGTCTTGGACTTCATCACCTTCATGGGCACTTAGCTTTAGGTTCACCTCCATTGGAGTACTAGTTGCTTTAGCATCCTGCAAGTAAAATTTCTTCAACATGTCCTGCACATACTTCTTCTGAGTAATGTACATTCCTGAATTAGTGTAAACGAATTCAAGTCCCAAAAAATACTTCAATAATCCAAGATCATTGATCTTGAATTCCTTCATCATCAGGCTTTTGATGCTTCTGATTCCATTCACATCATTGCCTGTAATGATGATGTCATCAACATAAACACAAAGATAGATTACCTTTGAATTACTTCTCTTAATGAACAGAGAAGTGTCAGCCTTACTCATGACAAAACCTTGGTCTTGGAGGTATGTAGTTAGCCTGTAGTTCCATGCCCTAGGTGCCTACTTCAATCCATATAAAGCCTTCTTTAATTTGAAAATATAAGTTACCTTCTTAGGGTCTTCATAGCCAGGAGGTTGTGACATATAAACCTCTTCTGAAATCCATCCATTCAAGAAAGCATTCTTGACATCCAATTGATACATGTTCCAATTCTTTGATGCAGCCACACTCACCAACACTCTGATTGTTGGCATTTTGGCCACAAGAGAAAATGTTTCTTCATAGTCAATGCCTTGGGTTTGTGCAAAACCCTTGGCTACTAATCTGGCCTTGTACCTATTAATTGTGCCATCAGAATTTCTTTTCAATTTATAGATCCATCTGGATCCTATTACCTTCATGGAGTCCTTCTTGGGTACTAACTCCCATGTATCACTCTCCTTGAGTGCTTCAATCTCCTCATCCATAGCTTCCTTCCATTCTAATTTTGTGATTGCTTCTTCATATGATCTTGGTTCTTCATTTAGCAAATCCTTTGCAAGATAAATTGAATGTTTAGTAATAAGAGATGTTTCATACCCATATCTGGTAGGTTTTTTTCTCTCTCTTTGAGACCTTCTGATTGATTGAGTTGAAGATTTTGGTATGTCCTCAAGCTTCTTCATCTTCATTTTGCCTTTGGACTTCCATGCCTTGAACTCTTCAAGGTTGATTGTATCTTCATCATCTGAACTTGAGTGTTCTTTCTGAGTTGGTTCCTCCTTTGTAAGTTTTGGAAATTCCTCTTCCAAATCATAGGGTAGTTTGAACTTCTTGCATTCATTCTCATACCAAGAATCATTCTCATCAAAGGTCACATCTCTGCTTACCATAAATCCCTTGTTGGTAGGGTTATAAAACCTATAACCTTTTTTATTTAAATCATATCCAATGAAAATACATTTTTCAGCCTTTGGATCTAGCTTTCCTCTTACCTATGAAGGAATGTGTACATATGCTACACATCCAAAAATTTTGCAGTGATCCAATGATGGTCTCTTACCATGCCATGCTTCATATGGTGTCATACCATTAAGTGACTTTGATGGTAACCTGTTTATGAGATAGGTGGCAGTAGAGACACTCTCTGCCCATAGATAGCTAGGTAATTTCTTCTCATTAAGCATAGTCTAGATGTCTCAACTATTAACCTATTTCTTCTTTCAGCTACCCCATTCTGTTCAAGAGAGTACCTTGTGGTTATTTCCCTTTTGATGCATCTCTCTTGCAAGAAGTCCTCAAATTCATTGGAGAATTACTCACCTCCTCCATCTGACCTTAGCCTCTTTAAATTCCTTCCTGTCTGATTTTCAACTAATGCAAGATATTTCTTAAAACAATTAAATACTTCATCCTTGTGCTTCATAAAGTATAATACAGTCCATCTGCTATAGTCATCAATAGAAGACACATAGTACCTTGAACTTGAGACTGGGGGGTCTTTGCTAGGTCCCCATAAATCTGTGTGTACAAGCTCTAGATAGAATTCATGCGTATATCCTTTCTTGGAGAAGGGTAACCTATGAGACTTACCAAATTGACAAGCACCACACTTGTAAATCATATGTTGCTTGGATACATTAGGTATCCCAAGCACACATTGGTCCGTGCACATTTGTTTCAATGTTCTTTCTCCTATGTGCCCTAACCTCTTGTGCCAAATCTCAAGCTCTGAAAGTGTTTGATCCTTATAATTGTATAGAGCAATATTCTTGGTGTCTTCTAATTCAAAAGTGAAAAGTCTACTTGCTTTTTCTCCTTTAGCAATCCTCTTGAACCCATGTCTTGGATCCTCCACATATTCTCCATATTGGTTGAATCTGACCTACAAACCTGTCTCCACAATCTAACCGACACTCATCAAATTTTTGGTAATGGTTGGTACATAGAGTACCCTGCTCAACAAATTCTGATTTCCATCACAAGTCTTAACATTTCCAACTTTAACTACAGAATGCTTTGTGTCATCACCTGTTTGGACTTGATGCTTACCTTTTGGTTCCTCAAGATCAGAGAGTAATGCTACATTGCCAGCCACATGATTTGAACATCCTGACTCAATGTAGAATAGGTGGTCATCATTTGTACCTGATTTTGAAGTCATGTTCATGATTAGAAGAGAGTCATCTTGCTCCTCTGTGTAGTTGTTGTAATCCTTCTTGGATTTGAATCCTCCTTGGTAGTTGCCATTGTAATTTTTGTTGTAATTGTTGTTGTAGCCTTGGTGATGGTTGAATCTACCTCTTGACTGTGAGTAGCCACCACTTTGATATCCTCTTCCTCTCTGATTCTTGTAATTCCTGAAACACTCATTTGTAGTATGATTTGATAAACCACAAATGTTGCATGGTGAGGAGTTATAAGATCTCCCCCTACCTTGCTTACCTCCTCTGCCCCTTCCTCTTGAAGATCAACCTCTCCCTGCATAGTTGGCTTGGGAGGTAGAGCCTTCTTCTTCCATCTTTTTAATCTTGCCTTTATCTTTAGACTTCTTATCAGTGTATAGGGCAGAAGAGTTATTACCTTTGGATGTATCTCCATTCTTGTTGAGCTTTGCTTCATGAGTAAACAATTGTCCCATGAGAGTTGTAAGATCTGGAGTGTGCATGTCCATGTAAAGATCCATAGCTGTGGTGAAGCTTTCCCATTTGTCATCAGCATTGATCCCATTGATTACCTGCCTTACAATCTGTTCTTCTTCAATCTCTTCTCCTATGCTTGCTAACTGATCTGATACATCTTTAATCTTGGTCACAAATTCTAAAACAACTTGCTTAGGTTGCTTCCTTAATGTTGTGAATTCAATCCACAACTGATTTTTCCTAGCCCTTGTGTTGGAGGAAAAATATGATGACAAGGTTTCCCAAGTCTCTTGGGATGTGTTACAATTTCTAATATGTGGCAAAAGAAAATCAGATATAGAGTTGAGTAAATAAGACCTTGCCAATGCATCCTTAGCACACCATGTGTTGAGCTTTTCATGTTCTTCCTTGGTTGGTAATCCTCTTGTTTTGAATGAGGGCAATTCCTCATCTCCTGAGATGTATCCATAGAGACTCCTTCCTTGTAGGTAGGTCTTCATCCTTAGAGACCATGCTTGATAGTTGTTGTTGTCCAACTTATCAATGAATGAAGGAAAACCATCTCCCATTTTACCTTAGTTTGCTAGGATACCACTGTTGGGAAAGATGGATGGATGCACCAAGAGATTGAGTAGGTACTGCTAAAACCTCCTTTGTACCAGCCCTCTTTTGCTTCACACTTGAAAAGTAGACCTCCTTAGCTTTCCAATAACATCATAAAATGTCCTATGTACTTTGGAAATGATGTGTGTAATGATTGAATCAAAACAGATAATTTGATCCTCATAAACTCAAGAAAACCTTCTATTTATGTCTTGACACCTACCCTGTATTTTGCTCAGTATGAACAGTACAGTAGGAATTGAAAAAATTCCTTTTAGGGGTATCTAATTAGCTTAGTAAGCTACCTATTCCAGGTGGAATGATGTAAAATAATAAACTATGCTAAGAGAAATCATTTTAGCAAGTTAAGTTATACCTCCGACTTTTTAGGACTGTAGCAAAAAATGACCAGAGATCACCTTGACGCAGATTTCACCAAAATGGCTGAATATAATGTCTTCAAAATTTGATAGCATGTGAATTACTTCAAGCTGAATCCAACA